>OY720431.1:133880498-134458584 GCA_963082735.1 Pocota personata | reverse complement strand
CCATGTCTTCAGGGAAGATGTTAAATTTATTTAAGATGGAGGCGTGGCCATACATTTTTTTAGACCACTTGAAGTAGATTTAAGAACCCGCTCTAATTGACAATCAGTTTAACGTAACGTGATTAGTTATATTGGAGGATCAGTTAGCTCGGAGCATCTTATGTGCAGTACTTTCCCATGAGATGTATATTAAACAATAAGAATGCAGCAATAAAATTGACCCTTTAGCGCCATCAGAACTCCCTTTAAAGTATACAAAGCAACACTTTATATAGGAAATAATCAACAGTGAATTCCAGCAGAACGTAGTTCTTTTTTCAAGTGCAAACTCGAACATTTCTGCGATACATTTCACCAAAAAAAAATACACATGTCATACAAAAAATACACCCCAAATCTGAATAGGTCATTGAAATATACCTTACCAAAAGACTTTTACCGCCAGAGTCTTTCAATTCCTCTAGGTGGTTGCCATCGGTCAGGTGAAGGATCACATAAACTAAAGGACAGGTCCTTGGTGTTTCCACATATCTTCCAGTACCAGGTTCGTTACGTATTCGATTTTTCTTCAGAGGTAATATAAATTAACCGTTACGGTATCAACCCATGCTGTTCAATGATACCGCACTTATAGGTATGATAGACAGACAGTTCAGTTCCTTAAAAGATGTGAGTGACCCTTTCTTCCACCTCTTCAGTTCGGCAGCTGCTAGACAAATCGTACCTAGACACTGTTCTGTAAGTTCTGAGTTTATTCGACGTTTTCAAAACAGCTCCGACCGGATCAGCCTCGGCTAAAGACAAGTGAGAAAATTGTTTCATCTACTGAAGTTCACGGACTTAACCATTACCATAAATAGTGTAGAGAAAGCAATACACTTTTTTTTTAAGAACACGCCCCCAAACAGTGGGCGTGGCCATGTAGAACGGAATACGGTCAATGTCTAAATATTTTATGTTAAACAATATTTTTCAGTTTCTAGACAAAAATATTAAGAAGAACTTTATTTTATTGAAAGTGGGCGTATCTGTGGGCGAATTTTAAAAATATTTAGACTTGATATCAGAAGATGCCGCACGATTTCGGATGAAGCTGCACGATTTCAGACGATTTCAGACGATTTCGGATGAAGCAGCACAACTTTATTTACGATTTAACTTTTGTTTTGTTCAAATTTAAAATATAAAACATACAGGAAAGTTACAATCTGTCTGAAGCGGATCGTATGATACCCTATACCTATGAGAACACTCCCAACTCAAAACTTGGAGACAGATGTGGAATACGAGAAGAGTGGAAAAGGAGGTGAGTACATGACTCGATTTGGATTTCAGCAAAACATACTTATGAGCTGCATCAGTTCTTTAATAAGATCAGTTATTTTGACTGAGAAATTACTGACGTTAAGAATGCAATAGTCGGATCTATAAAGTAAACGATACAGTACCATCGATCACCGTAAGTGCTAATGATCAGTTTGTCTGATATGTCTATTTTTCAAATCTTTCACTCCGCTTGAAAAAACTTCCACTTTTAAACATACAGGAAAGTTACAATCTTTTAACTCAACCCAAATAAAGTGAGCGTGGCCTTGCGAAATGTTTGAAACATATGCAAGATATCTTTCTATACAGAGAATATTTCCGTAATTTTTAAGAAATTTGATTACAAAACTGTTGTTACAACATTTTATTAGAAGAAAGTGGGCGTGGCTGTCAAAATTTGTAACCGAAGTTCATGGATTCTGGTGTGATATTTACCCCATGGTCATGTACCTATATAATGTATGAAAAAAATGTAGAGAAAGTTAATGTCCACATATTTTACAAAATAATGATAAAAATGATTTTTTTTTTTAAAGTGGATGTATCTGTGGGTGGATTGTGGATTTTAACAATTTTTACACCTATACTGCTTCCAGAACGCTTATATACCAAATTTCAAGTTCTTAGCTCAAAATTTAAGGCTCAGAAAGTGGTGACATACGGACGAACGGACAGGTGTAGAACTACATAACTTTTGATTCTGATAACAGATATATACCGGATCCGTCAAATGAAGTGTTACCAATTCGAAATACTGTAGTTTTTTATTTCTAAAGTTTTCAATTTTATATTTAAGACCACTGTTCGATATAGCTCCCTCTAGCGCGGATGATGACATCAATCCCTTTGATGAAGGCATTGTGACCTGCATGGAATGTGGTCCTTTAAGATTTGTGATCATTCCCGAGAGAAGCGCTGATATTTTTTGATATTTTTTTTTTTGTTGACACCTTAGTCTCCAAAATGGACCACATGGAGCAGCCCATGGGATTCAAGTCCGCTGCGAAAAAATGAACTGCGGAACGTGATCGGGTAAAAATTGTTGTGTTAGACGAGTTTTATGAGACGGTTTTGAGTCCTGTTGGAATGTCCAGCGGTTGGCACCGAATTGTTTGCGTGCCCAAGGAATGAACGCATAATTTATGACCTTTTATTGGTACACTTCCTGATTCACCCGATCGATAAAAAACTATCGCATAGCGTGTATTTGCAATTACAGCAGCCCAAACCATCACAGAAGAAGACACTTGTTTACAAATAGCAAGTCGATTTTGTACATTGTCGTTAGACTTGTTCTGCAACCACACACGATCATTTTGCTTGTTAACGTATTGCTAAACAGTAAAAATTGTTTCATCAAAAAATATAAAATTCTGTAGATTACCAGCTGCGTGGAAGTTTTTCAGTGCTTTTGATTTTTGAAGGCGACCTGCCGTTTGTGCCGGTGTCAAATCCTGTATCTTTTGTATCTTGTAGGGCTTCAATTTAAGTTCATTTTTCAGTATGCACCGTATGCTTGAGTCGAACACGTTCAAATCTTTAGACAATTTTGCTGCGCTCTGACGTGGATTTCTTTGAATTCAAGCCATTACCTTTCGGACCATTTATGATGATGTTGCTGTTTTTCCAGGACCACCTCGAAAGCGTTTAGCGAAGCTACCAGTATCATTGTAACGCGTAATGGTCCGATATACAAACATTTTTTTCACACGCAAGTGCTGCAACTCACGAACAATGGCTCGCTGTGATTTCCATGCCAAGTACAAGTTAATCATACTATTTCTGTTGAATTCCATTTCGAATATTTCGCTTTAAGTACGGCGTAGAACGATAAGCTTCTACTTGTAAACAACTAAATAGACTGTCAATGTATGTGAAAATATGAATCAGCTGTTGTCGCTGTCGTCAGTACTGTCAATGTAAAGTTGGTAACATTTAATTTGACGGACCCTGTATAAAGGGTGTTTCTATTTTTTTTTTCTTTTTAACGTGAGAATTTTGATTTGATATGAAACACACAAAAATCAATTAAATGGCCATGTTTTTATTTTATTTGATTGAAAAATGTGTGGCATTTAATGTTTGAATACAATTTCGGGCATATGACCACCTGGACCACGTTTTACAAAGGTCATCCTGTCAGTCCAACTTTTGACCACTTATTCGAGTAGATCAGCTTGTACATGGCTTCCAAGTGGTCAATGGTTGCTGGTGTGTCCGCATAAACCAATGCCTTCAGACGGCCCTAAAGAAAATAGTCGAGAGGTGTCAAATTGCATGACCTCTGAGGCCAATTGACAGGACCATTTCGCGAGATCACCTTCTCGCCAAATTATGACTTGAGTTGCTATATGGCACGTAGCGCCATCTTGTAGAAACCACATCTCATCGGGATCAATGTCATCCATATTTTGAAAGAAATTTTTGTTGAGCGTACTCCGGTAACGATCTCCATTGACCGTAATGCGAGCTCCGATTTCATTTTTGAAAAAATAAGAACAGATGATGCCACCAGCGTGTAAACCGCACCAAACTGTGCATCTGGACGTAATGAAGTTTCAAGAACCTCTTCAGAATTCTACTCACTCCAAATGAGGCAATTCTGTTTATGAACACACCCGCTAAGCCAGAAATCAACTTTCTCCGACGGACGATTATGTGCATCAAAAAATGGACGAAGCGTTCTATAAGTTTGGCGAACAGAACACTAGTTTTGGAAATACATTTCAACGACAAACGTTGAGGCGTGAGTCTTTTCATGATGATTTGTCAAATTATATTGAACAAAAATATCATATATGTAGATACATCTGTCAAATTTGACAGCTGTTTTAACAATTATCGCTACTGAAAGTTCTATCACTCGAAAAAAAGAAAAAAAGAAAAAAAAAAAAACACACTTTTGTTCCAGATGTTTGCAAGTGATCCTCGAGCATTCTTTTACGCCTAAAAATCATTAGAATTTCGTTTCAGTATCAGCTAAATAAAAAATCTATTCAATTTTGAGCGGTCAGCAGTCGATGTAGAAGAATTTTCATTTCAGAGCATCAACCGATGGTTTATTGTTGATTGAGGATCAGTCATTTTGTGTGATCGATTTTTTTACAAGATCGATCGCTTTGGTGAACTAGTGTTTTAGAGGTACAACCAAATCGACAATAGGCCAACTCTCCACATCACGACAGATCCTAGACCACCGAATTTCAAGTCAAGTCGAAACACACCATATATTCATGGACTTCAAAGGCTCATATGATGGCTGATTTCAGAATCTGGAGAAAATTGATCGTCGCGAATTGCTGGAAAATACCTGATGTATTCTAAAATTTGAAAATATGACGAGTATCTCGAACATACAGAGTAAGTGAATAGTGAATGAATATCGGAATCGCAACACCCAGATCCGAGACGGCAAGGAAGACCGAATCTCTGCTTTAAGGACCAAGCAATCGCGGATGCTCTGTGATCGTCCAATATCTCTTGTAAGGTTAGACCAACACGGCGGCCTAATAAGAACTTCTTGAAATTCTAGGCCCGTTTTGCGAAACAAAATTAATGTACGAAGTAATCTTGGACATACGATGGATACGATGGACTTCCATTACAGTTTCCCCGTTTAATATACAATGAGTGTCTTATTTTTAGTCAGGAAAACTTGTCATTAGGAATAATTTTAGAACAGAACCCATAAACAGGGGCACCCTCTTCCAAAAACTCTTTCCCACATCCCAGTAACAGCAGAGAATTTCACACCTAATTAACTTACACAAAAAGCTCATTATCTCCGCAAATCGACGTAAATGCAATTACAACTGACCTTTCACATCCACAAGACGACCTCTTGTACTTCTGTGCCCAGTAGCACCTTTTGCGCCAGTTTAATTAAAACCTAATTAAGCATTAAAACAACATCCATGTATCGTGATTCCATTGGTTGGGGTAGTGGGTAAGTTCAAGGTCAAATTACATACTCGTAGTACCTGCCTGCAGTTGACACATACTTCGGTCCAAAATCCACTATCCGTACCACCTGCATCCGATCACCGACTGCACCAAGTGACCTTTTAATTGTTTGCCTACAATAGATAGTTTTATTAATTTTTATTGGCTACCCTGTCTGTAAGCGTAGAAAATCCGGTTACCGCGCTTAATTTGCATATCTTGGCCTGGCATGGTGCCACTGCTGCGATACGTTCCCTCTAAAGTGGGTAACAGAACAATTAGAAGCGCGCATGATGCATGATGCATGATGACTTTCAACTTTTTTTTTGCAATTTATCTCTTTTTTTTTTTCTAAGTCGCCACTGGGCGTTCTGTCTGTAACTTCATCTCTGAGTCCATTTGAAACTTAATTTCGCCATTCTCTCCCATGATGGTTCTATGTCAATGTAAATTAATAAAAATCATCGTCATCAGCAGCAGCATGTGTGCCATCGCTTGACACATTTATGCAACTCTTATGCAACATTTTGTGGTTATGGTTAATTGGGACAACTCTACAGGCAGAGAGAGGGAGTTTGTTCAGATCCCTATGGACTCGATTGGCTTAATCGTATTCTGGTCATTTGTGTTCGCGAAATCAGGTTTCCGAGATACCATTTTCCAATTGGGTCACTTAACGTTGGCGAATTAACGTGATATGAATGTTGTACGCACCAGTTTGGTGTTTTACTACACACTACTCGTATTGCTGCTCTAAGCCAAGCAATCAAATCAGCTGGGGAGAGGGTATGATTAAGAGTTGATCGTGCTAGGCTGGTTGGTCATTAGCCTGGGTACCACACTGGCACATTAATTGAAGGCCGTTTCGATGCTTAATTGAGCTCTAGAAGCGTTGTTGTGTTTGCCCGCGCAGATGGAATTCTAGGGATTATGATAATCAGGCGAGAGGGAACGATAAAACTAGGCGCTTGGTGAATGTTAAATATCTGTCGTCTGGGAGTTACAATTAGAATTTGCAAAACAGCGGATAATAGCAGAAATTTGTGGACAAAGTTGATACAATCAAGGGAATTTTAAAAACCGCACAGTAAAATACACTCGAATGTATCTGAATAGCAATTTTAAGTCGATGAGATTTCAGTTGAACTCAATTTGTGTTTGGCTTTCATCTACAAATTGACCTTTTCGTCAATTATACAGGGTGCCCCATCTTTAATGTTGGTATGTAAACACTGAATAACTTTGGCATTTATCAACCGATTGACTTGAGTAGAAATGTTTTTGAAACCATGAATCGCTTCACACCGAAAGAACGCGCAGAAATAGTGACGCTGTACATTGAAAATAGTCGTTCAGTTGTGTTAACTCAACGTGCATATCGTCGAAAATATCGTGACCAACAAGCACCGTCTGACAACACTATTCGTCGTTTGGTGTCGAATTTTGCTGAGCACGGGACAGTGAGAGATCGTCGACATGCCCAAGACAATCCAATGAACTGGTTGAAGCGGTAAGAGAGAGTTTTGCCGAGAATCCACATGTGTCGTAAGGTCATAGCATTTTGGCGTCAGTGAAACCACCTTGCGGCACATTTTGAAGGATGATTTGCATTTGTTTCCGTATAAAGTGCAATTGACTCAAAGAATATTGCCGACAGACTGTCCACGTCGCTTGGAATACGGCCAAACAGTCGCTCAAATGGTTGACACTGAACCTAATTTTTGGAAGCAAATTTTGATGACCGACGAGGCCCATTTGTACTCTCTGGCGCCGTTAACAAGCTAAATTGCCGCATTTGGGGAACGGAGAATCCACACGAGAACCATAACACACTATTGCACGACCAAAAAGTGACTGTTTGACCATCATTAAGCCATTTTTCTTCAGAGAAGGCGAAACAGTCGATTGGAATAGATATCAGTGGACGTTGGCTCATTATGTCTGCTCACAAATGTGGGAAAGAGGTCTGGACGGTTACTGGTTTCAACAAGACGGTGTGCCATGCCACACTGCAAATCAAACAATGCAGTTTCTGCAACGAAAATTCCCTGGACGTGTGCTGTCAAAAAAATGGAGACATTGACTTGCCACCCAGATCTCCTGATTTGACCCCTCCGAACTTCTTTTTATGGGGTAATTTGGAAAGGAAAGTGTACGCCAGCAAGCCTCAGACCATTGCCGAGCTCAAGGCAATCATTCGTGCCAAATTCATCGCTATACCACCCCAGATCCTCGAAAAAGTGATGGAAAACGCAGCAAAAAGGGCACATTTTGCTTTGGTCAATAGAGGCGGCTACTTGATTCAGAAACTAGTCAAAATAAATTGTAAAGCACCAAATTAAATAAGAATGGCTCATATATGGAAATCGGTTGTTTTTTTTTGTTATTAAAGTTATTCAATATTCACATACCGACATAAAAGATAGCGCACCCTGTACACTTCACTGTCTAACTCGCAAATAGTTTCTTTTAAGTCACAAACAACAATGTAAATGACATGGAGGACGAAGAAACCCCATTCGAGGGGCGTCTGAGGTCACCATGAGCCAAACTGCAGACGAGCACTGACGGACGCAATCCATTTAGGAAGAACACTCGGTTTGCGCGTTCTCCAATTAAATCGACTTCTCTTAGAGATAATACGCATTCGCATACGGAATCGACGTCATCCACAAGAAATATGGACGCTATAAAAGCGACTGACACTCCTTACGGCGCCCAAAACAGCAGTGACAAACACGAGAACACTAAAATGCTATAATTCGGGTTACAACAGGGACAGGCATAACGTCCACGGAGAAATTAAGAAAAATCGGTACACTCATTAAGTCCGTTTTCCAAGAGGTGGAATCAGAGATTGCTGATCTCCGAGATCAGCCATAATGAGCAGAAAAACTAAGCGACAAACTTCCACACAAACGGATATAGTCCCGATCGAAACAAACGCAGTCGAAAACGTGACGGGTAAAGAAGCACAGGCGACCGATAAGAGTACAACGTCCGGATGATATCTCGAAAGGTGCTTACACGGCGGCCTATTGGTCCATTATGGGTTATGTTACCGCATCTAACACTGTTTCTCTGTAAGGGTTCGCGGAATACTCCTGCTCCAAGGATGGGGAAATTTGTGCCGCCCTAACAGATCAAGTAAGTTTCGAAATGATCTTCGATAGACTAGTCGCCGACATTACAGGCAGAATTCCTGTCATAATTGCTGCCCATTTCAACGCATGGGACATAGAATGGGGCAGTTTATATACGAATCGTAGAGGGACTGTTCTACTGGAAGCCTTTTCTTGTTTGGATATCGTTTTAGCTAACAACGGAAGCACGAACACCTTTAGCACAGCTAGAGCGGGATCTATCGTTGACATGACTTTTGCAAGCAGCGGTCTGATACGAGATGCCAAGTGGTGCGTTAGCGATCACTATACGCACAATGATCACAATGCGTTCCTATTCACCGGCTTCACCGGTACGCGATAAAAAGGCTCCGGAAATGGACGGTATCCCAAATAGAGCCCTAAAAGGCACTATTAAAACTCGATCCGACTTATTTGCTGAAATGTTTAATACGTGACTTCACGAGGGCGATTTTCCTGAACCTTGGAAGCTCCAACGACTAGTCTGCTGAAAGGAAATGGGAGTCCAAACGAACTTTCGTCCTATCGTCCTCTTTGTTTGCTCGACACGGTCGGATAATTTACAATAGACTTTCGTCAGCAATTGAAACACCAGGAGGTCTGTCAGAACATCAATACGGTTCCCGTAAGGAACGCTCCACGATAGATGCACCAAAAAATACTGCGCCATTATAAGCTTGGACGTGAAAAACGCGATTAACTCGGCGAAATATCGGATCGAAATACCGGATTATCCCTGCAAAATAATACCAAGCTATTTTGCGAAAAGAGCCCTCCTCTACGATACTGAAGAAGAAACGAAGATGTACGAAGTAACTGGCGGCGTCCCACAAAGCTCGGTCCTTGGCCCCCTGCTGTTGAACGGTATGTATGACGAAATTCTACGCCTACCGATTCCAAGCGAAACGTCAATCATCGGCTTTGTGGGCGAAATTGTGGTGGTGGTTGTAGCGAAAACTCTTGAAGAATTTGAACTCCACTGTAAGGAGACAGCCACAAGGTACGCCATTGGCTAGCTTAATACAAGTAGGAAAGTCCGCGAAACGATATCGATTAGAGTCGGAGGGCACGAAGTAGTTTCTCAACCGTTTATTAAGCACGTTGGAGTGAGATTGACGCTCGTTTAAGTTTCAAACACCATCTTGAGCACGCATACAAGAAATCGTCGAAAGCAATTAGTGTAGTTTCAAGGCTAATGAGTAATATCGGAGGCCCAAAACAGAATAAAAAATTTCACTTGTAGGAGCTACCAGTTCTATACATATGCACGTAGTAGAAATATGGTCAAGTGCGTAGAGTTGAATCCGTTCATTGATTTGGCTCACTAAGGGTCGCCAGCGCGTTTCAAACTGTTTCGAGCGATGCTATACTCGTCGTATCTGCTGCCCATCGACTTGGTCGCGAAATGGCCACGTAGACAACGAAAGAAGAAAATATGAAAGAAATCGCAGTGGAATGAATCCGTAAAGAGGAGAAGGACGCATCGCCTTATACCAGTGATCGATGTGTGGATAAAACGGAAGCACGGCGAAACGAACTTTTATCTGACTCAGTTTCTGTCGGGACATGGCTGTTTCAGAGAATACCTCTTCAAACGCGGACTAACGCGAAACTATCGCAAACTGTCCACACTGTGAAAAAGTCCCGGAAAACGCGGAACGAAGGGATCGTCCTTCGAGAGCAATTTGTGGAGTGGTTCACTCCCTTTAGAATGACGACAACTGGCCCATCGTAAAACGTGGTGACATTAAGCGCCTAGAGCGCCAACGTAACGCGAATAACAGTGGAATCACCTAAGAACATAGTCTAAAGGGCTATTTCGTTATATTTCGTTATGTTAGTAATTAATCTTTAAAAATCCTTGGTTATAGGACTGCAAACGATTCTCAACATGCTACTACCTAGACCTGTACATGCAGGAATCTGCCACCAAGTGTGCCCTGAGTATCAGCCAATCAAACAGCTGAAACTTAAATAAAAGGACATGCACAGATTCTAAAGAAACTCATAGGTGAAGACGTAAACGTAAACCATTCTCCTGCACTTTCCCAAGTAGAGAAGAATGGGAAACCAATGGGCAAGTGCACATATATCTACCTATATGGATGTGCCAAAGATGGATATAGGAACGTGCACCGGTATATTCTCCGAAGAACTAAACATACACAGCTCAATCAGACTTCCTAACCACAGCAGTGTCTACTAAGCGGAGGCAGCCAGTACGCTATCAATGATGGCAATACCACGAGATGATATCACCACTTCTATCGACAGGCAATTTTTGCTACTGAAATCAAGTCTTAGCTAGTACAACGCTGTCGCGAAGGACTTAGGTTCTTGGCTGGCAGCACAATATTACTCTCTGCTGGGTCCACTTGTCACAGGGATATAACCGGATGCGAGATAGCTGACGAACTTGCAAGAAAAGGGTTAGCAATAGATCACAATCGAGCATTCCAATGGATTAAGCCTCCACTCTGCAACCTCATAGAGCGAGTTGAGTGCGAGATCCTAATGAAAGCCAACAATAGGTTGAACTCACTTACCACCTGTAATATATCAACGAAGCTTTGGCCAAAAGACGACAAAGCTAAAAAATGACAGAAAACCGATGTTGATAGTTGCAATGAATCTTTAAACTAAACGATGACAATGTGTGTAGAGACTGCTCTGAAGAAGATGCTCACGAGGATACACCTCACTTTCTCTGCCACTGCCCAAGCCTGTCACTTAAGAAACAAAACTTTAGGAAAACTCCAGAAAGAACTATCTGACAAACTTTCCAAGTCGTCACGATGGTTGGAGACTCTAATCACCAACGAACAGTAAGGTAGGAACCAAGTACAGGAACTGGGACCAACGACCGCACATTGGGCATCACAATGAGTCTATGTACAAGGACCTAGGTGAGATGAGTCGAGTCTTTTCTCCCCTCATCAATCCAGCAACTTAACCTAGTTACAGGTTCGTAGATTAGAGTAATGAGTTGAAGATGTTATTGATTTTCTTTGTGGTGAAATTGTCAAGGTGCATAGCAGACATTTTTGAATTTTTCGAATTTCGTTTCATTGATGAATGAACTTGCTTAAAAAAAAAAACAGAACTACACGAAACGTTTTTCACATTTTATCATGTCTACACGAGATTTAATGGTATTCTGTGTTTAAACGTGACATTTTGACGACATACCAAGTAGTCTAGACAGCAGCTGTCTTCCGTATTTTTATTCGGAAAACCATCTGGAGGTATGCGTGATGTACGACTGATTTGAACTTCAAAGGCACGTAAAAGTTTCGTATCTCGGAAGCGTTTCATGGTCAAATTTAGTTTAGAACGTTACTATCAGTTGGACAGAATAAGAAGTCGAAGAAGTAATGTCGATTTCTATTAAAAAAAAAAACTAGATACCGCCCAACAAATAACACCTAAATAATGATCATTGTAATGGAATCCCTCTACGTGAAAGAAGGCAAGTTTCGTAGAATTCTGCAACCAATTTAAGGGCAGTGAACTTTCACCTAAATTGATCTGTCTTCGGTTATCCCATGAAAGGTGACAAGCCGACTTCGTACATTTGTACACCACTGCCACCAGAGGGTACCAACATAGTCTCATATGCCGACGGTTGTTGAACAAGCCTCGAAGAATGGTAAGAGAGATGGAACTTTTCTGACAAAGGCAGATGGACGCAGAGATTGATCCCCAATGTAGACCCTTGGATCAATAGGAAGCATGGAGAGCTGCACTTCTATCTGACGCAAATGCTTACTGGTCATGGATGTTTCAAAGCCTACCTCCACAGATTTGGACACGAAGACAACCCTTATTGCCCAACGTGCACGGAAACAGTCGAGGATGCAGAACTCATCATGTTCCATTGTGCACGATATCACGAAGAACATAACTTGCTAACGAACAAACTGGGTGTGGACTTAACACCAGAAAACACCACCAGACAGATGACGAGCACGCAAGAAGCTTGGGAAGCAGTAAGCGAAACTGTGAAACTGTCATGAAAGAACAACGAAGACAAGAGCGACAGCGGAACGTCGCGCAAACGACTGCCAACACGAACGAGCCGAGTATGTAAGGCTGAAGCCCCCCTCGCGATGCCGCGAGGACCAGGGGTAGGAGGGGAGGTGGGTTTAGTGGGTGGAAATCCCACCCTGTTACTGAGTACGAGCTCAGTTTCGTACGCAACTCTGGAAAATCAACCACAACTCTGTTCACTTCATGGACGAAGGAGGTAAAACGCAAGCTAAACATCAAAGTAGGTGGCACTCCCATACCGACTGTCACACATCCAAAGCTGTTGGGCGTCACCTTCGATAATATGCTGACTTTTTCAGCACACGCCACTACCTTTCGCAACCGAGTAATAACACGGAACAACGTCCTCAAGTAATTAGCCGATAGTTCTTGGAGATAGGACAAGGAAACTCTATTTCTCTATCAACAGAAAGATGCAAAGTAGGGACAATCCTCATTCACCTCTGACGCGCATAGCTCACATTAATGTTCAATCATTTGATCATAGCGCAAAGAATTCACCATAAGAGTGACGCCTTCGTCGTTTAAAAAAAAAAAAAAAAATACGTCCCGATCACGCCGTGATGGATGCAATGGTCTCTCAACATATTTGGATTCTCAGAAACCCAAATTCTGGAATATTGTTTGTTTTTGTTCGAAAAATCGGCGTCAACTTGTTGATTTTCCAGAACTCAATCGGCGTATGTTCTGTGCATTCTATGATCATTCTATGGTAAGACGATCCTTACTGCAAAATGGCAAAACACGAACTAATAACCTGTCACTATGGATGACAGATGGGTTGGACGGCTGTCATATGGCAGGGATGAAAGTACTGTTACTCTGTGATAAGTTAAGTGAACTTGAAATTGACAAAGGTAACTCAACCTAAGTCCTCCTAAATGTATACTACATATTGTACTCACTAATACGCCTTAAAAATAACCCTTGCATACTTTTAGCCAACCTCACTTCCATCGCCATCTATCTTCGGATAGATACACTGCATGTAAAAATTGCTTGCATACTTTTAGATACAAAATTAATATCGCTACTCACTTTGCCACCGGCATTAGATTTCAAGATGTACTACATACCTGCAAATAAATAGAAAAAAAAAAACATTCATTATTCATCTACCACTCTACTAAAAATATTCTTTATTATTAATTTTTTCCATAAACAAAATAATCCTTCCCCGCTTTTGTTCACCTATCAATGGAAGGCACTTGGACAAGAGGCTTAAACTTCCAGCTGGTTAACGATTGCCTCCATCAAGTAAAACCCACACACATTCGCCAGGCCGTCATTATATACAAACAGAATGTCAACCCGTGTAGAAAACCGGATTACACAGGATTACTACCAGTGTACTCTTGTGCTTGCCTTTTGACCTGAATTTCCATACTCTACTGGCAAAGGATTACTTTGTGCATATAAAAATACCACACATTCACAGATACATGTCATAAGAGTAAAATCCGCAAGTAATTAAGGCAAACAACAAAAAAAAAAAAGTGTAAATGAGTGTGCACAGATCTGCGCTTAATTACTCCGCACATCAAGTCGAGTTTCTATTTATCCAACAGATGGAGGAGGAACAGAAGCAACAAAATTGATAGAGCCACTTCCCACTTCGTCGATTAAAATTCTCAAGGAATATCAGGCGAATACAACAAGAGGAAGAGCCAACTTATTGTGGTGCGGGTTTTCGAGTGTATAAAGCATGGATTTCCCTAGAGAACATCGTCGTATAAAAATGAGAAACAAGGAAACGATGACATGGGTATGTGCTACTCTTCAAAACATCAAATCGGAGCATGAGAGTTGCCGGAATGCAGCAAACAATTGCTCAAGCCAATGAGTAACTTCAGCAGACGCATTCTTGTTGTGCAACAGGGAGGAGGATGAGGAGGACCCTCCTCATTGGAAACATGGGAGGAATCGGGGATATAAAACACGTCCGCATTGTCACTGCAAGACAATAGTTAATGGCACCTTTTTTTTGTCGTAATTTAGTCGCCTCTAGGGGTGCGTATGCGGAATGCAGTAAAATAATGGTTTGTCTTGGTTGTGTTTGAATGCCGCCGAAAGGGTTTATTGACCACCATACAGGTGAACCTCAAATTCACCTCAAGTGTTTTGGTAAACCAGAAAGTAAATACTGTTCCCCAATGTGCAAGGGGTAAATGGCCGGAGTTTCGTCTAAAACAACGAATTGAAATTACAGTAGGGCGTTCGATAATTCTGTACAATCTCGATAGGTGACGGTGTCAGCCGTCTGTTTCATGTGGTAACATACTTCAAACAATGACATACAAAATATTAGAGAGATATGTCATTTAGTTTGTGTTTGACAGCCATTTGAAGTAGACAACTGGATTTAACGTAGTTATCACTACACACACATTAAAGGAGAAAACAGCTGCGGAAACCAAAGCAAAGTTGAATAAACATTACGGGGAGCCTGCACCGTCGCTTGAAATGATTTACAAATAGTTCCGGAATTTCCGATGCAGTGATATGAGCACAAAGGACGCCGAGCGTCCAGGAGATCACCCCACCAGAAATGCTCGATCAAACTCCTGGCAAGGTGATGGACGATCGAAAAATTGAAGTCGGTGAGATTACTGAGGCTGTAGGCATCTCAAATGATCGGGTGCACAACATTTCGAAAAATTATTTGGATATGAGAAAGCTATCAGTGCGATTGCTCACTCTGGACCAAAAACAGACCCGAACGACAAGCAGTGTTTGGACATGTTCAAGCGCAATCCGAACGAGCTTTTGCATCGTGTCGTAGTTGTTGATGAAACGTGGATCCATTAACGAACGTGCGCAAAAGAAGGCTCCATCGGCCGGAAAGGTTATGGCCACCGTTTTTTGGGATTCACAGGGAATAATAAATATTATTGTATTATTTATTTCCTGTTTTTAGATAGATTCGCCGAGGAATTGATTTTAGATAGATTCGCCGAGGAATTGATGAAAAAAACATCCTCGTTTGGCAAAGAAAAAAGTGCTGCTTCACCAGCACACACTTCCGCCGTCGCAACAACGAAATTGAACGAATTGCGCTACGAATTGCTTCCCCATCCACCATATTCTCCAGATTTAGCACCTTGCGACTATTTTCTAAATGGTGTCCTAAAATTCATGCAAGATTTGAATTTTGCACCATTTATGCGGTGAAGTGTTGCTAACGAAAAAAAAAGAGCGTAACAGCTAACAGTTCAGGGTTATTAAAAATGGAGTGCTACACGAAAGAACAACGCGTTTTCATTGTTGAGCAATATTTCGAAAATAATGAAGGTTTAGCAGCTACAGTTTGCACTTTTCGTACAAAATATGGTCGGAATAGTGATTTAGCTTCATCGACTGTGAAGACATTGATTCAAAAATTCAGGGAGACTGGATCAATTAGTGATCTTAGACTCTCTGGCATGTAGTTCGACAAATCTTATTACTCGGACGGCTTAAAAAAGTTGGAGCATCGCTGGGCTAAGTGTATTGAGTTATGTTGGAAAATAAAATTGATTTTTGCATAGAAAACCATGTTTCTATATTGCTGTATGGAATTATCGAACGCCTTCCGTAGCTGGAGGTGATTGTGATTGATGAGCACTTTCAAAACGAACTAATTAGTTCCGATAAGATATAAATACAGATAGGTAGCACTTAAAGGTTAGATGTCATATAGACACGAATAGATGGTTCTCAAAACCATGGGGGTTTTAAAAGACCTTATTGGAAGATGTTACTCTGATGACACTTTTTTTGAAACAATACATAGAAGATACAATGAATTGTTTCATTACATTGCGACTAATTAAGACAACTAATCAGCAATTTGTTTCTATAGTACCTACAAGTTACAATTATGTAATACAAATATACATTGATATTGTAGGCAGTCTGGGGGTCAAAAGTTAACCCCGATGTGTTGAGAAGTTTTAGAGGCTCATAGCTACATGTGTCTGTTTAAGCCAAAACAAATGTCAGCATCCCCTTAGCTCACTCCACTGAGCATCTTACGTTCAAGATGTTCGATCCCCACTCACTTCACTTCATGGCTTATATGCTCTTTTTCCGGGAGTCATCTTGTATTTTTTTTTTTTTTTTTAGCTGTGCACCTCTTCTGACCCATCGAACCAACCGCATGTGCCTGAGCATCGATAATATGTGTAATATCTAAATAAAAGTGTAATATCTAAGCAGTCGTTTTTTACATCGTGGATCAGAATCGCCGCTCCACCACCCCTTTTGAGTGCGGATCGTCGACAGCATCCCCCAAACAGTGTCTATCCCCAGATCCCGGTGAATGTCGGCTTTTCTTGTGAACCAAGGTGCCTTCACTCTATTTCTTAAAACTTTATTCTAAAAGCGTTGAATAACGTTAATTGTGTTTTGTTTCGCACACCCCCAGAGCTGTATGCCATATGAGCACGTCGGTAAGTACTGGTAAAGGGTGCTTTTTTTTTAGAGGTATAAAACTTTAGAATGAAATAAAACACATAAAAATCGTGGTAATGGCCATGATATTGACTTTGTAGGAAAGATATTTTTATGCCATTAGTGTTTACATATGATTTTAGCCATATGGGCGCCGCGGCTGGCTTGAATAAAACGCAATCAGGAAGTCTAATTTTCGATCACTCTTTCGAGTATATCGACAATAACGCGGCGAATGTTGGCTTCCAAGTCGCCCATCGTCTCTGGTATATCAACATAGACTAGCGACTTCACATATCCCCACAGAAAATAACCAAAAGGTTATTACTCAAAATTATGCGCTCATAGAATGTTTAAATTGATTATGGCGCGCTCTGTGTTGCATGTTGCGCCGTCTTGTTGAAACCACAGCTCTTCCACATTAATGCCATTCAATTGCGGAATAAAAAAGTCAGTAATCATGGATCTATAGCGCTCTCCATTGACTGTAGCTTTCTGGCCAGCATCACTTTTCAAGAAATGTGGACTAATGATTCCATAACGTAGCCAAGCCATTCAACCAAAAATGACCCTCATCGCTGAAAAAAATTTTGTGGTGAAAATGAGGATCAAGGGAAATCTCGTTCTCGGCCCATTCACCGAACGTACGACGCACAAGATTGTCAAGCGGCATCAATACTTGCACAATCTGGTTCTTGTAAGCTTTCGATCGCCATCTGTCCTTATAAAGCAGAAGTTTCTGATAGCCAGAAACTTCTAGCAAATTCTTCGACCACTGGAACAAGAAAAATTTTGATGTAATAATTCCAAGATGACAATCATTTCTTGCAGTTATAATTCTTTCTTATCCGTGATATTATCCGTCTCTTTCGTAGACATGAACTGTGGAGACTTAACCGCAGACACGAACCTCGAATGAAAAGACTCTTTGGAATGGGCTGGAGGAGCGTAGTTATTATTCTACATTATTGTAGCATCCTTTTAGGTGATGTTACAATACTTTAGTCGAAGTGCAGCATATATTATGTAACAAAGTTTTTTGATTGCTTTGTCTCTAGTTGTATGAGGGGCGGCTGATAATTTCGCGGCCTAAGTTTTGTTCATTATTTTGCGGAAATTTGTGTGTGTTTTCTCGTCTGAATTGACGAATTGTTCAGCAATGGCCATGGGCAAAGAACCAAAGATCGTGGTGGACGTTGAAGTCGCCTAAAATCAGTTTATTGTCTCCATTTAGGAGATGTTCGATGAATGAGCGATAAGATGGAGCACAGCAACTGGTGGGGTGGTATGTATAAGTTAACAACTTCTATTTCGGATGAGCCGGATGTCATGACAATGCCTTGTTTTTCAAGGAAGACGTCAGACGTTTGTAGTGTAATGGGGTTATACTTTATTGGTGTGATGAATAAGGAATGCCAGATCTCCACCTGTGTCTCTTGTTCTGTCTTCTGGGAGAATAAAATAGTTGCCCATCCTGTTAGGCCTGGATTTGGATGATCTGTTTGATTTGGATGTTAGCTTGGTTTCTTGGATGGCGGTCTATGAAGTTTGTTAGCTCGTGGTTCTTGTCCACCGTTTCAGTTCCATTGCAATATTTTAACTGTGGAGAGATACCCTTGTTGGGGGCAACTCGATGTATTCGTAGCTTCCATTTCTTATAAGACCCATTTCAGATACTTAAGTTTCTAAGGCAACTAGCTGAGCCAACTAGCCTTTAGTTGGTATTATTAAACCATTAAAATGCACCAGTATTTGTCTCCTTTGCGGAAGAGTTCGTCGAACATAAATAATGATGAAAGTTGAGTGCTTGGTGCTGTACCTGAGCTATGCAACAATTGGCGACCAGCTCAATTTACCCACCTTAAATCCGTCTCTAGACTTTCATAGCTGAAAGCATTTATACGACACTTCACCACAATCTCAACTCACTTACCTAATTGATTATCAATCTAGGCTCTAGGCTACTGAACTTTCTCGTAATTTCACTCAAACAATACCAACTTATGAACTTCAAAAGGTTTATTCCACCAAAAATCTTACGTAAGATTAATCTCTAAAAAAAAAACTTACTTACTCAACCACTCATTCTTCTCGTGGTTTGTTTATAAAACGCTTTTTTGTAAATATCTTCCAGCGTTATTGTTCAACTCATCCCTCATCTCTCATCTGTCTGAACTGTGCCAAGTATTTACTTTTCAATTAATTGACCATTCACACATTGCCGCCATGTTTGGATTACAAATCAAAATCTCATTAGCAAGGTCACACCTAAGTTGTATACAAGTTGATTTCCTCGTTATTACCCACCGTTGTGTGGCACATTTTGTATTTGGTCAGTTGTATAGTATGTATATTGAAAAGTAGGCGGTTGTGTTGTGTGTGTCAATTAGTCTCACTAATCTGTCAACATGAATAGATTGAATTCCTTAGTCGTTTTGCTCTCCCCACGGATGAGTGATTTAAATTAATTTGCCAAAGATTGATTAGTTAATTGAGGTGGCTAAAAAGATACAAATTTATCTTTACCTATGTGGGATGCACACAAGGTGAAACTGATTAATTTTTCATGATATTTGTGCAACAATTTCAAGGGAAATCTCTATGAAAAATCTGTAATAATCGAATTGGAAAGCGACTATCCAATACGTACGTCTCGTCATCACAATAATAAGCCCCTGTACACTCAACTGACATGATAATTGAATATAGATTTTGTATCTAGTACGTGAGAACATATACTCTGAGCTGATCCCCCACATAAGCGCATACTATAACCATACAGATGGTGTTGAAAAGATACTCATTTATCAACAAAATGTATCTACACGAATGGTTCAACCGGAGGATGAGTTTCATTATAAACAAAATCGCACTCACGTAGTCCCATGATGCTTCGGTGAGTTAAAAATAAAATCAATGCAAAAAGCAGTGCTCCATAGGAGGAGAAAACTCAAGACGACTGCCAGAGGCATTATAAAGTTGTGAATACACCTTATAGGCAGTACTTCTTGTATGCTCTGTGTATCTATTTGCCACTACTTGGCCTTTGAGTATCTAATTCCGTTTTTCAGTGCTGCAGTGAAGAAAGAAATTCAGCAAGGGTAGTGGCCGTCGTGAAGGTCATCGCACATCTGGGCTTCGAGGGTACAAGCAGATACACATATGTTGAGTACGTGCAAATTGCGATCTTAAATTTATAAAATGGCTCATAAAATGTTTGGAGGAGCGATGATGATGGCCATACATTATGTAGATGTCTGATTGACAGGTTTATTTGCGGTTGAATAGGGTCGGATTGCCGTTTGCTGTGATTGAAGAAATTATTTACATTCGCAAATGATTGCAGAACCTTGGACATAGGACTGACATGTTATAGATGCCTGAAAAAACATTCTAAGTTTTTATTGTACCAAAGGGGAACAACAAGGGGCCGACATATCATTAAGTAGGACATTCGAATGAATGGAGGTCCTTTTTGCTTCTTGTTGGCTTAGCGCTGACAAGTCACTGTACCTAGTCGTATCTGATGTCAGATGATTTCATAGTAAAAAAAAGTTCCAACGTCTAAAACCATATGAATAAATGAGTACTCCGCTCGCCACTAATTTAAGTCTTTGGAGACGATCAAGTCTCGAAAACGAAGGCTATCGATGTTTTGCAAACTCAATTTGTTGTTTCCTATCGTTTTTAATCGAAGCAATAATCTCTCAATCTCTCATATTTAATATTTCATCAGTATTTGAAATAAAAAAAAATGGTGCCGAAACCCGGGAAGTTAAAGTTACTTGGCTCGCAATGAATAGATAAAATGGAACTTTTTGTACGTGAGGTCAATTCACGATCTCAATTAAAAAGTAATCAAAACCGGTTTGATGAAACCAAGCAGGAAATTGTCTCATCTTAAGGAGTCTCAGAGTAAGAAGTCTGTTTAGGAAAGATCCGAGAAAAAACACGTCGAGAAGCAGGATTATGCAACTGGTGCGGTACCACCAGTTTCGACTAATATGAAAAAAAAAACTCAGAATTCAGAATCGAAATCAAAGCTACATACAAGTAGACTTCCCCTCAAACGGCTCGATTGCAAATTTTCAAGAAAGGTTATTTTATTGGGAGTACTTTACATTGATGGTAGAAATGCTCCGGTCATCACTATGTCGCATATCATCGGTTAGAAGACAGTGATGTACGGATAGATGAAGGAGAACAAAATTAATCCACATCAGCAAGGTGATCCTTAAAATTAAAAATCAGCGCTAAGTGAGTATTATCCTGAACTTTCTTTGGCGAGAGTAGAGAACCAAGTAGGATGCACAATTTGCAGTGAATATGCGGCTAAAAAGTTCAACTTTAGCACACTAGGTACTGTAAATTTGTCGGTCATTTGGTAGGAAAGAGTCGACACCCTTTCAGTTACTCCAAAGTGAAGGTAGTTTTGAAGAGTCACTTTGAGCTCAAGTAAAACTGACAGCATAGCTGATGTCCAACGTTAAAATCTAGAGTTAGAAAAAGGATTAATTGTATTTTGTAATAGGATTCGACTATTACTAAGCTCTCGTGGTAGGGAAGTAGCCCCCATTTCTAAACGATTAAGGGCCATCGAAACAATATTCGACTGGACGTTCAAGAGCTATACTGAAAAAAGAATTCCTTCAAACCCGTTTGAACGAAGAGAACTGTCGTAGTCAACGACTTTAGCGATTGAATTCAAGCAAGCGTGTACTGGAGCACATTACTCTCCATCTCTAAACTGTTGTTCGGTCCTCTGTAACCTGGTGACTGGTATTCGAAGATCACCTTGACTGGACCGATGCTGTATGTTCGCTCAAAGTGACCGAACCCCATCCACATTTTGGTACAGCTCATAGATATCACAATTGCACATATCTTCCCATCTCCGCACACAGGGTAATAGTTCAGCATTCGTCACCGTATCATAGAACGACAAAGATCATCGATCTGCAGAGCGTCAATTCTGCTTCAGAAATTGGAGGTTTTGAACTGAGTTCGTTTACCAAACTGAAGTAGCAGCGTTTTCGTAAGGTTAGTCGTTGTTGGATCTATACAAATTTTTCATTTGTAGAGGTTATGTGTGCTCCGAGGTAGATGAACTCTATAACTACTTCGAAGTTGGATTCGTTCTAGACGCTTATTTATTTAGCGTATGGGATCAACAGTAACAAAGATATACAGATACATACGAGTATATTATACAAACTTTACGACAAGATTACATGCCTTTGATTTTTTTTTTACAAATTAAGGTGAAGAATTTTAAGCCAATCAAAGACGCCAGGTGGCACTTCTACGAAGTCAGAAAGATCTCCAGGGTAACAACTTTTTGGGCATTCTGCAACGATGTGCCTTATTTTTTGTCTCTCAGCTACACAATCACAGTTTGGTGAACTTGAAACGACCCACTTATGTAGCGTCTCAGGACAGATACTGCAGTTGAATACGGTTAAGTCGTACCCACGCGGCAAGTTGAAGTCAGCGAAGGGCGTTTTGGGCTTTTCGATTGGAATCAGACCAATTGTATGACCGTCCGTCCACTGTTTTAGCCATGCATTGTTGGCGTCAAATTCAGTCGAGATTACTGCCACAGCTGTGGTTGTGGGTGTTTTTCTTGACTTTAGTCTCGTGGCTTAGCTTATGATGAGAATATTATCATGTATTGGCAGTAGAGAGTTATCAGCAATTGTTATATGGCTGAGTACCTGAAGCCAATGTGTCGGCATAGACCTTAGGGATGCAGTTATGAGGCGCATTGTGGGATGTGCACTGTTCATCCACACCGGAGAACATTATTCCGCCACTGAGTACACAATCCGATGGCAGCAGAACGAAGCGATGATGCGTTTGATCCCCATGTCGAAAGGGCAAGTTTTTGAATAATATTGTTAATCATTCTCAGTTTGGCCGCTGTGTTTGTGAGGTGGCTTCGGCATCGTACGGATCTGTCCAGCGTCACTCCAAGGTATTTTGCTTTGGGTTGTGGTTCAGGAATGTACCATTGAAGATCACCTTCAATTTATGAGACGCCATTCTGAGATGCTCGGCACAGCCGACATTTTCTGAAGTAGGTGTTCAGATCTTCGAAATCAGTGTTCAAGATACGCTCGGTTTTAGCTAAATTCTCGTGTTGGGTGGCTATAGAAATGTCACCGGAGTGTGAGAACTTTCTTAACACAGTCCGAGGTATATCGTAGATGTACAGGTTGAATAGAGTTGGCGCTAGTACTGACCTTTGCGGTAGACCATTGCTAAGCTTTTTTGTGTCACTTTTAGCATCGTTGAGGAAGTCTTGGTATGTCCGTTAAGATAGCATATTGTTGACTAGATGGGCCATTTTGCGACAGGGTATAACCCTTAGGAGCTTGTAGACTAGACCTTGCCTTCATACCGTATGACAGGCAGCAGTCAAGTCTATGAATGCTAACATATTCTTTTTTTTTTGCATTTTTTGATATCCTGCTTCGATGTACGTCGCAGGGCTACAAGGGAAATGCACAGCTACAATGGAAATGCTCCATTATGCTGAGGAGAGCTATTGGACGATAACTCTCGGGGTTATCAGCTATTTTTCCGGATTTAAGGAACGCGGAAGTTTTCCCGTCCCTATTAGGTCTAGCATATCTAAGAAATTCTGGATAAATGGTGTCGAAACCCGCTGCTTTACCTGCCTTCACGTGGGGCAAGGCAGTTGCTAATTCTTCCGATGTACCGGCCCTTGAATACGTTTATGTCTCTAGACAGTCTCGTTCCAAAGTCTTGAGGTCCCACTTAACTCTGATGCTGTGCAGTTTGTCTGATGGTCCTCGGGACATTTTAAAAATGCGGTTTGCAGCATCTGTTTCGCGCGCTGCCGACCTTTCCACCTCTAAGCTTTCTGAGCAGATTCCATGCCTAGCGGCTTGAGTGGGTATTGTTCAAGTCTTCCATTGCAGTTTTTCACTTATTCAGTCGACTTTTCTCAAGTAACCTGAGTAACTCATCAGCAATTTCTGGGTCCCTGTTTTCCTCAAAATTTGTGTGCAGGCGAGTACTATTATAGCTCCAGCCAGGGATGTATTCGTTCCTATGTCCACGAGGTATATTTTTTTTTTGGCAATAGCTATGACTAATGCAGTAAAGCGTTGATAGTTGTGTACTTCGGGGGGATAAACCGAACGTTGCTTTGCTGAAGTCCCAGCGCGATTGAGGTACGCAGTTAACAAGTGAGACTTGAATTTCAAATGGAATTATGACGGGACGGTGCTGGTTTTGGGGAAAGTTTGATAGGACTCTTCTTGATGTTGAGAGCGGCCGGTTTTCTAAATCCGGCACTTTAGCATACGAAGCATAGACCCGGATTGTAACCGCGGCGCTATCTTCCAGAGTGAAATGTCCCTCGGTATTAGCATCGATGATTAGATTCATATTGTTGGAATCGGTCCAATTTGCGTATGCTTTCCCATTCCTATCATTCGCTGCATATTTCCCACAAATTATGATGGTTGCGTCAATGTACACAGTGGGCTTTCAGTGCGCATGACGGACATTGGTTGTCCAGGGGAAGTTTGGTGAAAGTTCTCATCGATCATGTAAACATTCGATAGTTTGTCTCGGATGAAGGTGGCTTCCCTTCCATATGCGTGATAGTATGTTGCACCAATCAACGAGTACCCTGGGATAGTCGTTCGGAATCTTAGACTTTCTTCTGTTGCAGCATGCGTCTCTTGAATAATGGCTACGTCAATGTTCAGAATCTTTTTTAGATAATCCCTTTTAGACTTACTGATGCTTTCAATGATTAACTTCAATGATTGGCTGGTTACCAGGAGAACAATTAATGTTGTTATATCTGTTTATATGTCTGGCACCCGGTAGTGTGTACTGTTTAGCTTTATCCAGGTTGCACCACGGGGAGGCAGTGTACTTTACAACCAGACGTTCTAGACGCTGAAGAGATGCCTCAAGACCAACTCTCTACTACTCCACGCTGAGAACAAGTACTCAAAAAATAATAAATAAAACTAATTATCTCCGGCTTAGAGGCAGAGGACTACAAACAAAAATCCTACTATTGATGGGGCATTATCGACTAAAGAAATATCTGCAAGAAATGGGCGGGCCCAGGACAGAATATTTGTTGGCACCGAAGAAATTCCCGCGCATTGCTTTGTGGATGGGGTTATTCTGAAAAACTAGAAATGCTGTCAATTTACTGAAAGAAATATGTGAATTGATTTGATTCATGGAATCGTAGTTGAGTTTCCTTAGAAAAACGTTATAGAACCGATTATCGATACATTGACTTTTTTTCTATCTACCTATCTATCCAAACCGTCCTGGAGTCTAAGGCTTTCACGTCAACATTGCATCATCTTTTTTTGCAAAATCTAATTGCATTCCAATTCTTGGAAAAATACTGGCACACCCACAAATAAAAATTCAATGCATAACAGAGTAAAGAATGTTTTCCATTTTTTCGTTCTCATTTTTCTCCCTCAACTTCGAATGCACTTAACGCGCTGATCCATTGGAAAAATAAATAAAGACAGACACTCACGCACTCACTTTTTACCCCATACAATGAAAATTACTTTCACGGTGGGGATTATAAATAGAAATTCTGGAGCAAGGAGCCTTCAAAACATTTCCATTTCTTTGAAAGGAAAATAAACTAAAATTGTAAAACTGGTAGCTGTCAACACTGATTGTTTATTACGTAAGAGAAGAAGTCAATAAAGGAAAGAAAAAAGGTTTATATACAGGTCAAATCGACCCACACATTGCATGTGTTCATAAGGAGAATAGGGATAAACCATAACATCTGATTACTATTTATTGATGCGCCTAATGAGGCCACATTAGATGGGAATGTGCTGTCTTGGGTTTACCCCATCACTCAATTCAGATATACCTATACATACGTAAGTAATGAGATCATCATTAGATGGATTAATGCTTTGAGTAAGGTATAAAGGAGCTTTTGATGCTTTGAGGTAATGAATACTAAAAGATGGGTTAATCAGTGACGTTAATGGCAAGTGTTTTGAACTGAACACCCTCTAGGCCGGTAGCGTTAGTTGAAATTGAAAAAATAAGACATGGAGGGGCCTATGAAATAAAGCGAACAATTATTTGTTGGCTTTTTTTCCTGTAAACAATATCTAAACAAATTTAAGTCACTATGGCCACTCATCGATCGCAGCACGCACCTCGTCCATTGGAAAATTGTACACTGCACGGATAAGTGTGCGCTTCAAGGACTCAATATTAGGCCTCTAAATTAGACCACAGCTTACAAATCACAACGGCTTCCAGAACTCCCGCTTGGTAGATTTTTGTCGTTTCGGTTTTACTGGGAGGTCCGGTGCGAATTCGGGAAATGATTGCTTCGAAAGATTCATTAGAATTCGAGATCATATCACCATCGTCTAAGTGGTTAAGGACTGTAGCGAAGTGAACCGATCCTCATCCGAAATATAAACTCTTCACTGGATGTTGTTTGTAGTTCCGATCTCCAACGAGCTCCTTGATGATGTTGTAGACAGTTTTACTGTCACACCTGCATGCTGCTTCTTCAGTCCTTGAGGCAAATGAATCGATATACTGACGTTTGTCACTTCTCACTTTTCGCTGCACTTCCTTCACGCGATATTGGGCTTCTAGCTCCCTCCTATCTACTGCTGAGACCGTTGCAATCATAGCCTTGACTGCTGTACGCTCATCGATCCGTCTCCAGGTGCCTACCGATAAAAAATTGTTCACAGCTTTCCAGTGATCATCCACGTACTCCTACATTGTGCTGGTGATTGTATCTGCTTCTAAGGCAGGAGATTGTTGGCACACTTGGGGATCCCTGAGCCTGTCGATATTGAACCTGGTAATGTTGAGCAAGTTTAAGCGGTTGCTGTTGACGGATGCGGTACAAAGCCGTATAAAAACTACCATAAGATGATGATCGTGTTCTTGTCCGATGTTGGCTCCACGTCCGTTTCGGACGATTAGGAGACAATTTCTAAAGCGGCGGATGATCGCAATGTGATCGATCTAGTTGGTTAATCCTAATATGATCGATCTAGTTGGCTAATCGCAACATGATCGATCAGGTTGGATGTTCGCTGACTGTCAGTTGAAACAGTGACAGTTGTTATAGTTAAACAGAGTAGATGCTAATTTTTCTTATTCTCCTCGGGAATCTAGCTGTCAATATGCGGACACTGTGAGGTTTCCAGGATATGAGGCTGCTTCGAACTGCTGGAGTTAGTTGTATTTTCCAGGACGTCTATCTTATATCTATCTTATATTGCGTGAAGTCACACTCTATTTGGTGGAATCTGACATTTTAAGGCTCTTTCTGGACTGAGTCGAGGAGGTTTTTGACGTTTCAGAAAGCGATCGTTGTCCGTGTAAGTTAGTCCGAGCACAAGAAATGTCTCGAATAAAACGGAAGACAAACTTGTTGTCAAGCATTACACCGAGATCAGAGATTGGATAGGTCTATCGCTGAGGAGCTAAGAAAAGCTTACATTTTTCGAATAAGATTTTTGAAATCTCGTTGAAGATTTACACAATCGCTTACTGAATTAATTTTTGTGAATATTTTCCTATCACCAGCATATCCTAAACAATAGAATGGAGGGATATCATTTGTAAATAAAACCTAAAGTAAGGGGCCTAGATGACTTCCCTGAGGTACACCACTGAGCACGTTTTTGGGTGAAGATGTTGATTTTTCTACCTTGACCATATGCTTTCTGTTAGCTATGTAAGAAGATATTCATTCATTGAGTTTTGAATGAATTCCCAGAGCGTTCAATTTATACACAAGCATTTTGTGATTTATCTTATCGAATGCTTTTGAGAAATCAGTATATATATAGGGACATATAACATCTACTTGGTGGCCTAATGCAATAAATCTGAGTGGAATGCGGAGGGTGGTTTTTCAAAAATATTTACATCATTTTTGTTAGCCGCCCAACTCAAGAACTCCTGAACTGATTTCGATGGAATTTGGCATGCAATTTAAGACTGATACGCTAGTACTTTCTCTTGGAATTAATCGAAATCGAAGATAGTGAGAGTAGGATATGAGGAGGGGTTTAAAACATTTTCGAGTTATATTTCTCATACACCGAACTCACGACCTACTTAACGGATTTTTATGAAAACCATTGAAATCATTTGAGTAATTGTGTAAAAAAATATTTTGTGCGGAAACTTATGGACGCCACTGTATATTTATGACTTCGCATCAGCATCAAAATTTATATCGATCTAGCCATGTCCATCCGTCCTTCTGTCCATCCGTCCGTATGTCACCACTTTTTGGGCCTTAAATTTTGAGCTAAGGGCATGAAATTTGGTGCATAAGCTACCTGAATGAGTACAAATGTACAGATTTTCAAAATCCGCCTACAGATACGCCCATTGTTTTTTAAAAAACGTCGTATTTCTCAATATTTTTGCTAGAAACGGAAAAAAAATTATCTACATAAGGTATGTAGACGTTGATTTTCTCTACATTTTGTCCATACATTATACATAGCCACGCCTAGTTTTTGGGGCGTTTTCTTAAAAAAAAAAACATATATTGTTTTTTTTCAAAGCTATTTACAGTGATGGTTAAAAATCCGTGAACTTCGGTTACAAATTTTGGGAGCCTCGCCCACTTTCTTCCAAGAAAATGTTGTAACAACAGTTTTGTTATAATATTCCTTTAAAATTGCGGAACTATCCTTTTATTGCATCTGGAGTGAGTTGGAAGATGGTGTATGGGGGACAGGATATCATACGACCCGTTCTAGATGGATTGTAACTTTCCTCTATGTTTCTGCATGTGTTTCCTTTTTAAATTCTTCGGAAGCCACCGGCAGACAAAGACAACTAACACTTTGTAAGCTTACAGTACGGACAGCGGTGCAACGGATCGGATTATGTGATTTTCGAAGTACATGGTCCTTCAAAGAATTTTTTTTTTAATATTCTTAAAAAACGATATCCCAGATACATTTGCATATTTTCGACAGGATTACCTAGAAAGACGTAACTTTGCACACATACCGTACAGCACAATGGATTCGAATGCACGATATGGTAATTTACACTTGATGACTTGGTCCATAAGCTGGGATTTTCTAACTGACTGACAATATTAAACCTTCAGACATATTGCATATATCATCTGGAGCGTAAAATTTATTTTTTGATTGCCATATGAATTGTACGAGTATAACTATAAGATAGATGAAAACGATGTCCCACATAAATCGGTGCATACCACAAACAGACTTCACCCCAGATGCTGTTGGAAAACAGCTGAAAGAAAATTGTGAATTCCCGATTCAAGTGGGTCGTAAATGTGAAATTCCTCTCTCCTCCAGGCTTCTATGACAATTGTGGTACTTGTGTGTTTATTAAACTTCTTCAAATATCCACTTAAATTCTTATTACTGCAGTTCTCTAAATTGAAAAATTTGTTTACCACCCCCGCGTCGGGTGCTTCATCTCAGTAAGTGCCTCCTTCTGATGAACTCATCCATTTGGGCTTTTTCCCTAATTTATTTCTTTATGGGTCTTCACCAAAATGATTCCCTTGTCTGTCTGTCTTCCTGTCTGTCAGAGAGAAAACTGTCTGTCATCCTTTCACGTTTTAGGACAAACATAGCAACCCTAATGGGAGAAATAAAACTTTCATGTCAGATGTTCATTATCATCATCATCCTTGCGTGGCGGCAATGGCACTAACCGTGGCGACACTGGTGATGTGTTAATTCTGCAAAAGCTATGACTCATCCCCCCCCACATAAACATCAACAGTGTCACTAATGGGGAAATATGTCAGACACATCCAACGAACTCTAACCTCGTACAGAGGTCACTACTTTAAAAGTTTAAACAATTTCTTCCAACACCGCATGTGTGTTTAAATTAAATTAAACGAATCTGTGGATTGAAACAAATTGTCTCTTGTATTGCGCCGCTACGTCGCGGTCGATCGTCATCGGACTTAGTTCCGTTTCGACAGAGTACCCTTGAAAAATTGTGCATTTTCGTCGATACCCACATATGCATGTGCCAAGGCAAAAGTATCTCCAACCAACCATCTGGGGTGAAGGTTATACTTTTATTGCTGCCTTCACATTGGGGTTGGGTGGGTTGCAGAGTAGTTTTTATTGCCTTTTCTGTTGCCTCTTTCTAGCAACTGTGTGTTGCATTGACGTCATTTCATTACATTGGAAACGTCTATCCTCCGACTGCTGCTATTACCAATCCAGATGATGATGGCTCGTTGAATTATTGCTGCAGGCATCCAATCCAGTGTACACAATGCAGAAGTTTCGCACCCCCAAGGGTCTTGGAATGCTTTTGAAATGCTTTTTTGTTTCCAATTTTAAATTGTTTTCGGTGGAAATCTATTTGTTTTTTCCGTTGGCTGTTCTTCTTTACATTCGTCATGGTAGGGGCATCCGGCTATTAAGTACAATAAAGATACTCGTAGTATTAATGGCGATTTCCATGTAGTCGTTCGCTTCTAGGAACAGAAAAATTTTGTAACGATGACAAAAGATTCGGTATTCATTGGTTGAGTGGATAGAAAAGCCTCAACCGACACAGTATCGATATCCCCAAGGACTGACAATGAGAGCAGGTACATATCAAATTATGAAATTCAAACTATGTACGCGCAAATGTTACCAAATAAATGTCCCACGCAAACAAGAGCAAACAATAAAATGCTCATTCCCTTCAGATACACTGCTGGTTGTTGACGTCGCTGTATTGGAAATTAAATTCAAATCACGAAGAGGAACACTTTTAATGGAGGTGTCCTCCTGCTGCGTTCCATCGAAAGTGATGTCTACTAGCACGTCTATGTCATAAAACTACATAAATAAATTGTCTCCTTTTATAGAATGCTAGCGGCTGGATTTTTATTTTATTTTTACGAACCCAAAGCAAATGTCAGCCTTAAAGCGGTACTTGTTTCGATCTTATTTTAAATCTATGCAAAGTAGGGGGATTTTTTGTTTGTTTTTTGTTTTTCGCCATAACAACGACTTTATTTACTTTGATTGTTTACAGACCCGATGTAGTATACCACAAGAGGATTTCATATTTTTTTTTTTTTTATAGCAAAATGCTTTTAGAAAAAGTTATTGCGTTTATAGTAAGAAATTTCCTAAAACTGTCGTCGTATAGGCAAGCCATAGATACATGCCTAACTAATACTCGTATAAACAAAGAGTAAATAAGGAACTATGAATGGATCTGGATTGAGTTTTATTATGTTCCGCGTTCATTCAATGCAGTAGTTGAGAATGGGAAATCCGGAAACATACGAGGGTGGATTGAAAGTTCGCGGCCTGACCAGAAGTTTACAAATTACTTTCTGGTCTCTAAAGATCTTTTCATTCGTTGAATATTGCTGTTCTCCCAAATGTTTTTTTTTTTTTTTTTTAAGTTGAGGAACAGATGAAAGTTACATGGAGCCAGATCAGTCGAATAGAGAAGATGCGACAGTAATTCAAGCTCACAGGCGTTTATTATCCTGGTGGAACAAAACTTTTTGCTTCAACATTCTACTTACTTAACGGGCTCTCAACGCGTGGAAGGTCCCTGTCTGGGACAAGGCAGCCTTGCATCCTCTTCGATTCAGTTTTCCAGACCAAGCGCTCTGGCATCCACAATAGCTTGGTCCGTTAAACGGAAATTCGATCTTCCTTGTCGTTTCGAACCTTGAGGCTGAGATTCGAAGATCATTTTTCCTGGAGCATTATTGTCCAATCGATGTGGCCGAGCCAGTGTAGTCGACGTGTTTTGGCTTTTTGGCAACATCCACATCTTGATACAGCTCATAGAGTTCGCGGTTGTGCCTTCGCCCTCCTCGCATATGGGACCGAATATTCGACGAAGAATTATCCTCGCAAAAGTATTCAAAATTTGCCCTGCTTTCCTGCTTATCGTACAGCAGTCGGCACCATAGAGCAGAACTTCACGGATCAATATTTAAAAAAGCACGCATTTTGTCTTCCGAGTTATGGATTTTTGAACCCAGTTGTTTCGCCAAACCGAAATAGCAGCACCGGATCTCCATTAAGGTGTCGTTCGTGGAGTTGATGTCCTTAACCACTTCGAAGTTTCTCTTATCAACAGTAACGTTTTGTCCTAGGCGGTGGACAGATGCAGCTATTGTTTGTTGACAACATGTACTTAGTTTTGCACTCATTTAGTTCAAGGACGAACTCGTTTCAATTGCCGTAAAAGCCTATATGGCGTCTTCGTATCACACAACAGCTGGACAAATTTGTTGAAAATAGTGCCTTTCGTGTTGACCCCTGCCCTGCGCGCTATTTGTTCCAGCACTAGATTGAAGAAATCACATGATAGCGTATATCCTTGCCGAAATCCGGTACACGTTTGAAATAGTTCAGAAGTACTGTTTCCAGCCATGTAGAGCTCATGACGGTGAATGCTATCATATGTGGCTTTGAAGTCGATGAAAAGATGTTGAGTCTCGACTTCAAATCCGCTGCTCTTTTCCAAGATTTGTCTTAATGTGGAAATTTAGTCTATCGTGGTCCATGTGTGTTGCAAAAAGGTTTGAGACGTTCACGTTGGATAGGATCTTGTACGAGACATTTAGCAGGGATATGTCTCTGTAGTTCTTTGAGGACATAGGATCACTTTTTTTTGTAGATGTGGCATATGGAGTTGATTGTCCAATCATCGGGCATACTTTCACCCTCCCATACTTAGCTGATGAGTTGGTACATGCACCCTGTTAAAAAATGACCACCGTACTTGAAAATCTCTGCTGGCAGTCATTCAGCTTTTTGATAGCTGCACTGGACTGGTTCTTCGTTGACTGGATGTGGTATTCTTCTTCCCCTACCACTCTCTACATGATGCCCACTTAGCAGCTGCTTGAAGTGCTGCTTAAAGACATCTAATACTCCCTGTGCTTCGTTGACTAGGTTTCCTTCGCTATTTCGAAAAGCCTGCGTTTCGGGCTTGAAGCCAGCAGCCAGTTGCTTGGTTTCCTATAGAACATCCGGATGTTGTTTCTATCGCGGACTCTTCGACATCCTTGAGCTGGGAGACTGCGTATGCCCTTCTCTTCCTGCGCAGGATCTTCTTCTGGCTCGATACTCTCCCATCGCTGCTCTTGTTTTGCGCTGCAACGTTTGTTTGTGTACATTCTCTGTCACCTTTTTCCGGTGTACTCATCATACCACGGGCTCTACATCTTTGATGATGTTACGATACTGGTTCCACACATTGTTGTTCTTTGTGAATGGTGAGTGCACAGTCTCTCTGTAGTCTTTAGTTTCTCCATGCTTGCTAAGACGTCCAATATTAAATTCTTCTCGTTGGACAGTCGAGCTCTGAATTTTACTGCTACAAGAAAATGGTCAGAGTCAACGTTAGCCCCTCTGAATGTGCGTGCATCCAGGATATTGGATGCGCGTCTCGCATCGATTTGATTGGCGGTTCCCCATGTGGGGAGCGCCAGGTTGCTGTGTGTATTCTTAGTCTTGGAAACCTAGTGGTTTCATCACCGTATTACGTGCCGATGCAAAGTCGATAAGTCGGAATTTATTTAATTATCTGTTGTCGTGTATCATGGCGGCAAAACCGCCGAAGAAGTTTTCTTTGCCGATTCTCGCGTTGAAATCCCCGAGTACCATTTTTGTATCATACTCCGTCCAGGAGGTCGTAAAATTCCTCCTTGTCGGGATCTTCAGACTGATCGGTAGGGGCGTGTGCACAGATAATACTGGTATTGCACAATGCGCCTCTGATGCGGATCACAGCTAGGCGATCGCTTATCGGCTTGAAGTCAATAACCTTTGACCGAAGCCGATGTCCCACGACGAATCCACATCCTAACATGTGCAATCTTTTGTGACAGCTGTAACAAATGTCAAAGTTTTACCGTTTTTGTATACCTGATCCTATCCACCGTATCTCCTGGATCGCGGTAATATTTGCCTAATACCGCTCGAGAACAGATTCAAAAGTTTTTGAGCAGCACTGGGTGCGTACAGTGTACGTACATTTCAGGTGCATACTCGTAATTCGTAGTCCTTTGACGCCGTGTTGTTGTATGAGGGGGTCCATTTTCAGAGTCATGTTATCGCTCTCTCTAAAACTAAAATTGTTTTCCGTGGTAGAGAAGTTACCCCGATGGCAAAACCCTCAACATGGAGGGCTGGGTTCATTGAAACCCCTAGGATGAGAGGACGGTTAAACCGATGACAATAACCCAGTTCGGGGATGCGAGCGTTGCCGTTGGCCATTAAGGACTCATCCGATACCATGTCTTTTCCAAGACGTTATCGACCTGAGCCTGCAATTGCTACCGCAAGATGCTGGTGGAGGAAAAGTCTATTTGGATGAAGGGACCAATGCACTTATCCAAGAACTGGTTGTGTCCTATGATAGATCCTAGCTCAGTTGGACCCTCAAATGTCTCATTTTAGAGTTCCTCGGAAAATCTGCTCTGGTAGTTTCTGTACCATTACCAAACTAACTTTTGATAAGCCAACGATTGGAGATTGCTGTCTGTAAGGTGTCGGGTACACGAAGGTAATGTTATGGCAACCAACTCCAAACGTGTCAGAACAATACTCAGCCCCGGTCTAACGTGTGCTTTGAATAGGAGAAGGAATTGTATCGAAGTGAAGTATCCCTTTGCTCTAAACAGGTGGCTCAACTTTATGGAGGTGAATTTTGATATGTTCTATACGTGATCGTACCATGCTGCACTATTTAAAAATGTGGTCCAGTAGACGTATTCTTCGCAGGAAAGGGGACGAGTTAGATTTTCATCACCTTGAATTCAACTAAATTTGCGCGTGATTTTGTACAAATCTTCATCAGACCCATGGGAGGAATTGTTATCTATATATCGTTGGTAATTCCTGAGGAACAGCAGTTGCCTGCTCACATTCTTCATTGAACCAATGTTTAGTGGAGGCTGACCTTTTTGGCTTATGCGCAAGCTTTGACATCGGTTCTCCTAAAACATGTCAGTCCATAGACAACTCCTCCTGGTTAGACAACTGCTGTGCTGACTATTGTCAATAGCTGATAGTAGAAAGAAGGATATCTATAATATTTCTGAAATTGTGTGGGTTATCTGAAAACGGTATGGACTTCTTCAACAAGCTAGGTGCAATGACAAGGGCTTCAGCTTGACTTCCTGCCTCATCAGTCCTGTTGGATGATCGTAACCAATTCGATGATGATCAATTATGAATGTTGTAGTCGCTGAAAACAACAATTACGGCTGTCGACTGATGAATCTGCATCCAGTCGACCTTGTCAGATAAATTTTTGAATAGTCTGTCCGGTTGATCATTACTTGGAAAGAGCTAGAGACAGTAGGTACACAACTTTAAGGAACTGCCAAATCAAGGCCGACCGAGCAAGACACTATTAAGACAAAATCGGGTACGTAGTTCGTTGCCGGGCAACGAAGATATGTGGAGTCGCTTGATGGATGGACATGAATTTCTGTTAAAACTAGAAAGGGTGTTTTTTTCTTCTAGATTAGATAGAGATTGAACAGGCTGGGCAGACAATGAAGAATGCATCTATTACTTCCTGTCAGAGTTGAAAGAATCTAAGTCTAAAAAGGTTGGTGATTATATAGAGCTGGCAAGTAAATGCCCTTGAAACTTCCACACTCTTATCACATACAACTGAAAATATTTCCCAAAAAATTCGAGCTAAAGATGTAATCTGTAGACAACGTGAGCACACAAAACCGTCATCAAGTGTCGCGCAAAGCAATGTCATTCATAACTTTTCTGCTGATCCTTATAAATTGCCTGAAACACGTTCTTAACCCCCAAATTGAAACCCTAATCAGGACAATCTCTCGTCATTCCTTCCATCACAACAGTCATTCCATAAAAAAATCGATTAAAGCCTCCCTTGAAAAAAAAAATTGTTTGCTAAGAACAGGCAAATCTTGAATGAATGCCATCGCATCATCATCATAATTCTCCTCTGACGCCGCCAGATAGAATCATCATATTCCGACATAGCTTCCACCCTCCTCTGTCAAAAAAAAAAAAAAAAAAAAAAAACATATAAACAACTTATCCTTCGCCTTCAAGCGCCAATAATCAAGAAAAAGACGGAAAAAAAAGAAAAAGAATCGAAGTCCTTCAAACGGAGAGGAGAATAAGGGGACAAAGGAAGATCGAATGAACATGAAAAATCACAGAGAAAGAGAGAGGATACAAAATCACGTACTACATTCCAAGGGCAAGTAAAATTCGATCCATAACAAGATATCCCAATTGATATTGAACCTTCTCAAGAACACACCAGTGGACAGAAGGACTTCCCAGAGCATAGCCACCCACAAGTTTTTGCCATTTAAAACAAGGATCATCCAAAGAAAACCCAAAAAAAAGAAAGCATAAACCCAACCCCCAACCCCCAAACCCAAAAGGATATTGATTTTCTCTTTTAGGTGTACGAGTGTATAGAAGAATAGTCCCTACTACTTTCGTATCTATGTATGATTTAATGAAATATACCAGACAAACTGTCGTCTGTGTTTTAATCTTTTCACCAATTCACTTCGGGGTGTGTGTTTGTTTGTTTTCTCGGAGGGGGTGGTAGTTAGACGGTGGTACCTACATTCAGCTGTGTATATCCGTGAAAGGGAATTTCATATTTCTGCCCAAAGGAAATAACTTTAGATACACTCGTCGTCGTTACTCACCAATAAACATCATTTGACGTCAACATGTTTGTTGAAATGTACATCAACAAGAAGAAGCACAGCAGGGGGTTGATGACTTTTCCTCGGTGGTCGACTGGAGGTGGTTTTTCACTTTCACCGCTAACGTAATCCAACAGTTAACACGGGGGAGGGTTATTGCAAGGGTGGTTGTTGTATCAAAACACACAGATGCACGCACGGATACAATACACAAATACAGACACAGATACGCACACACAGCACTAGGGCGGATCGAAATAAAATGGACGGTTGTCGTTTCTTTGGAACTTTTTTTTTTTTTTTTTTTTTTGATTTTCTTTATCTTGTCGATACTATTTCATTTGTTTGATGAATGAAAGATACGTAGATTTTTGTTTAGGAAACTGCACTTGAAAAACTTTCACTTTCACACACAAAATGGCTTCCAAGACATGTTCTATGCACGAAGGGAGAGAAGCAAAAAAAAAAAAAAACTGAACATCCAGCCAGACAGAGAATTACATAAACACCGGGTGGCAAATTTTTTTTAAATTATTTCTAACAATAAAAACACTTCGAATTACGCATCAAATGGAAAAAAAATAAAATTCAAAAAATCCATCAAAGAAGCAAAAGACGGAGAAGAGGGTTTTGTTTAAAGGAAAAAGATTGTAGTCCCTTCACTTCCGAATTGTTAACGAATATAGAACTGTCTCTTCCGTCATTTTCACGAGAAAATCGTTTAAGAACTGAAGTTTCTCGCAACAGCTACCGAACGAAGGGTAAGTTTTTCAGTAGCGTTTGAAAGGGAGTATGTATATTCATCCCCTAAAAATATATGAAATTCATTCTCTCTCGTTAGGGTACTACACTGTGGTGGCACAGAGAGGACACAACGATATAGATGTACGCTTATTTCGTACTGAAACTGAGAAACAAAATACGCAGATGTAAGATCAGGGGGATGGAAGGAAATACGCACGCACCACTACATAGACACACAGATGATGGTGGGTGGCAATGAGACCGTTTTGCGTTTTTGTCCTCTCTCTCTCTTGTTATCCCTTTTTTTGTCAGGATATGTATAGTACAAAGGGGTGGCTTTTCCAAAATAGAAACACTTTCCGGTGGTGTATGGGGGTGGACGATTGTGCTACCGATATAAAGCCCTAATTCTCAGTCTGATGGTTTATGACTATGATGCATGGATTGTGGATGGTGTTGCCAGAGCAAACTCCTACGCATAATTGTAATTGCTACGAGTCTCAAGATCCGTATGGAGATACCCAAGGGCGCTTGTCGGTAAGTCCTTCATAAACCGTCCGACATAACTATCACAACTATGACTTTAAATTACAGACCTTGGGTCCCAAAAAATGCTGATATTCAGCAGACACATGGGTTGAAAATTCTATCTGACGGGGTTGACCGATACGTACATATAGTGAGACTAAAAGCTCCTGAAATACAGACGATACAGACAGCTTTCCTTCAAAATGCTCGTTTACGGATACCTGTAGTCGTAAAATACTTTCCACATGTCTTTCTTCAAATTTGGGAACAGTAATAATCACTAGGTACCAGGTCAGGACTCTAAGGCGGATGAGCTAATTCCCGCAAGCCACATGACTTCATAGCAGCCATGGTAATTTGAGCCTTGTGAAGCGGTGTGTTGTCATGAAGTAAAAGAACGCCTTTTGTTAATCTTCCTCTCCTTTTGACTTTAAACGATTCTCTTAAGCATCTTAGCACATTAGCGTAGTTATCCCCCGTGATGCCGGTGGTTTTTGGTTTATAATCTATAAACAGGATTCCATGCGAATCTCAAAACACTGTTGCCATGGTACGACCTTTTAACTCACTGCTTTGACTCAGAGTCGTATAATAATGAATCCAAGTTTCATCTACAGTAACAATTTTTTCGATACCTTCTGCTGGGTTGTCGCCACATAGCTCTGAAAACTGCTTCCAACACTCCACGTGGCATTTTTTTGATGTGGCGTAAGCATTCTGATTTTTACTTCCTTACTACTTAGATCCTGTGTCCTACGCACCATCGTGTTCGGTTCCTGCCGATGTGTTTCAACTCCAACCAGCTCTTTCCCAGTTGCCGAGATTCCTTTTCGATTGTTCTGCGTCATGTCATACGATGACCTTCCTTTGTGTTAGCGGATTTTAATTCATGGTTTGTCGTACATTCCTGGCCAATTCTCTCATAAAGCTGTTCGTTTGAGATACAATTTGACCAGAACACTCGTAATATGTTTCTTATAAAGCGATTAACAAAAGTTTGCAGCTTTTTTGTGACATTGACGATCACTCTCCGGGTGCTGCAGCGCCGATTGGCTTGGCAAACTGTTGCTGGATACTCACTTTCTCGGTTGTTCTAAAGTTGCACCCAATCCATCACTCAATATAACCGTATCATTCCCATGCAATTCAAATAGTCTTATATCAGAGACAAAGCTTCTTTGGGCAATACGTAGTTTGAAAGCATTCAAGTCAACAGGCTTCGGACATCATCCAGGGCAGGCTGACAGTTACCTTTAAAAGCTGTCTGGATTTAGTCCACATCCCTAGGTTGTGGACAAAAGTCAAAGTTGTATTTATGCCTAAAACGGGAAAAAGCTCTCACGTCTGTCCGAAAGACCTCAGACCCATAAGTCTATTATCTTTCCTTCTGAAAACCTTGGAGAGATTGATCGATAGTAATCTCCGTTGCAGGATTGCTTCTAACATTTTGTCAGCGTCCCAACATGCGTATACCAAGGTCAGGTCGTTAGAAACTGCTCTACACTCGCTGGTATGCACCATTGAAAAATCATTAGATTGCACGGAGTGTACCATGGTTGCCTTTCTTGATATTGAGAGAGCTTTTAACAACGTCCTACCAGGGTCGTACTGATAAACCAATTGTTAAGCAATCGGATTATCAGTACAAAACTGGGCGCATCCTCCGCTCGAAGGTTTAACAGTAGAGAAACACCGCAAGACCGGTGTCTTGTCTCCAGTTCTCTGGACTCTTGTGGTGAATGAGCTATTACTTATCCTGGCAGGAGAGGGCTGCAGGGTGATCGCTTATGCAGACGACGTTGCTATAGCCGTCTCGGGGAGACACTTGACCACTCTAAGGAAGTTGCTGCAGAATGCCCTTGCTAAACTCTTCAAATGGACTGGGGTTAAACCCTCAAAAAACTGAATTGGTCCTTTTCACCAGGAAATATAAAATTCCTTACTTAGCCGCTCCTAAACTGAATGGAACCAGCCTCGTTTTTAAAGACAAGGCAAAATACCTGGGTCTTATTTTGGACAGAAAACTTAGCTGGAAGCTCAACATCCGGGAACGCGTTAAGAAGGCTACCGTGCAAGAAGGCCATTGGTAAGAAGTGGGGAATGCAACCTCACATAACTTACTGACTCTATGTACCCGTTATCAGACCCATACTTATGTACGGCGTGATCGTTTGGTGGCCAGCTTTATCCAAAGCTATACACCGCAACCAGCTAGTGAAAATACAGAGATCAGCTTGTCTGTTTTCTGTTCCATGTTATACCACTAGACCTATTTGGCAAGCAAATGGCAGCCAGTGCAGCCATTCGACTTAATTCCACCTCACAGTGGGCCAGCATATTCACATGCCACTCCACAATTCTTCAGAACCTAGAATTGATTCCAAAAAAACACCGTGTACACCCTCCCCAGGTTCTCTTTCAATAAAAACGGGCCTCTATAACATCTAGACTAAACTGGGAGGGAGATGTGACCCCGGACAAAGAATCCGTACATTTCTACACAGATGGTTCGAAGACAATCGATGGGGTGGGTGGCGGCTAGACGTTAGCATCTGTTTCTTCCTCCAGATCACTGTAACGTTTTCCAGGCGAAGATAATGGCGATCAAAGAGGCTCTATCTTGGCTGAAATGGAATGTAATATCTGCTAAGGATATTAGCATAGCATCAAGCCGCTATAAAATCTCTAAAATCGATCTCTTCAACATCAAAGGCGCTCTAGATTGATGCACGTCTCTTAACGAGATGGCAGAGCAATTCACCATTCACCTGTGCTGGGTGCCGGGGCATAACGATATTCCAGGCAACTGTAGGGCCGATGATCTTGCCAGGCGGGACACAAATTTGCAGATTCTACCAGAAAAGGAGAATCTCGGCATGCTTCTCGCTACATATAAGCAATTTCTCAAGCTAAATGCTATCAACGAGACGAACCTCAGGTGGGAGTCTGGCATTAAGTGTCATGTCACTAGACAGACTTAGCCTCAGCTAGATCAGAAACGCTACAAGAGGTTGGTCTCCCTTAGCGGGAAGCATATCAGCAGAACAATTGGTGTCATTATGGGACACTGTCTCATTGGAAAACACACCAAAAGGCTTGGTCTTTTCTCTAACGACTTTTGTGGAAGCTCTAAGTACAAGGAAAAGGGGGAGACAACTCTCTTGTCCGCTCTCTCTGCCAGAAAAAGGCTTCACTTGGGAGCTTACTTCTACGACAGACTCTGCGAACTGGCTGACACGAATGTTAGGAACCTCCATCGTTTCATTAGAAGCTCCCCTGATCAAGTGGTATCACAATGGTGTAGTGGTAACATCATCGCTTGTCACGCTACAGCTTCACGGTTCAAATCCTGATGTCAATAATCATCTATTTATTTCGCATGAAATAAATAAAAAGTCGATCAATTGCGAAAGCTTATGTCAACTCTACTGCGAAGGGATAACACTGGCAGTAGGGCGGTCATGTGGCTAAAATGCAACTTGATCGTGATGATTACATCAGGAGGACGGAAAAAAATACTGTGAATCATGAGCAACGACAAAAGCAAAAACAAACAAGCTCCCCAGTTATCTGAAAAACCACCCTTGGAGTTCACTGAAACTTAATACCAGCTGAGTTTCAAACCAAATACACCAATCTGTCTTTCTCCCTGTCTCTTCCCCTTCCTCAAAACGCTCGTGTCCTAAAATTAGTATAAGGGTATTCATAACCCCTTTCACACGTGCAAATTATAAAAAAGAAAAGTGTGCCTGTGCTTAAGTCGCAGGCAGCCACTTGAACCTAACCTAACTTAACTGTCAAGGTTGTAAGTTTAAAGCAATGAATACGTTTTCTTGTGATTGAACTGAATTGCTTCCTTCTCTAAGCTTTCATTGAACTTACTTTGATGAAGGTATCTTTCAAGTTTAAACCCAGGTCTTTTGTAGACTTACCTGAAAAGAAAAAAAAAAGAACGAAAATAATTAATAATATGCATCAGCATCATAGATATAAATTTAATGATTTTATTTGTTTATACAAAAAACCTTTGCTTAACGCTATTGGTCCTTAGAAATCCCTGCGGAATGATTTTATGTTGGCAACATCTTCTTGAAAGCCACAAAAAACTGTGAACAAAAGGTAAATCTCTCTCGGGAGAATGCTCGCCCTATAGAAAAATCCATCAAAAGAGCGAACCAAAATATTAATACCATACAAACAGAGGGATGTTGTTTGTAATGCAAACAACTATACCAAGGGTTGATGCTATTTATTCCGATTTATCCAGACGCAGATGGTGGTAGGTGGTTATGCACGTGTCTACTATATATCCTAAATATTTTATGCGTATCACAAAGTACACACACCTATATAATGGAAATGACAAAAAAAAAAACCTCCACCCACCGAAAAAATGCATCTGTGCCTTTGTATTTCTTGAGTGGGTATTATTCCAAGCAGTCAACTGAATAAGGGATGAAATGCCTGCCTGCCTGCCTGCCTGCCATGCCATAGCCATATAGGAGACGTGGAGGGTTGCTTGTATTTCGGAAGGCACGGAATTCCGTTTTATGTCATTGTCGTCACGGTCGGAAATAGAATGACTGCGCAGCAAAGAATGCAACCAAAAATACTCATGTTGCCAGATGTGTTGTGTAAATCATCCCCTAACCGGGTGACAAAACTGCCAGGAGCAGTACTGACTTTTGTGTGCTTTTCTGTGGATGAGGAAAACAAACATTTTGTGTCTGTGTTTTGGCTGCTGTTTCAAATCTATTGTGACCTTCAAATTAACGGTCGTGGGTGGATGGATTGCGTGTCATTAAGGCATACTTATGTAATCCACTTTGACTAGGGGGATGCAAAAATGGAATTCTCTGTTCATCAGAGCCCTCGGAGGTGGACCTTTGATGGAATTCTTTTTGCGTTTTAGGTTGGTTTTATGACAGTTTTTTGTGTCATGTCACTGTGAATGGGAATGAAATGTTAAAAGCACCGATGACAGCCGGCAATTCAAATGCCAAAGAATCACATACATACATTACGTAGCACTTTTGGGGATACCAGTTGTGGTTGCCCCTACCACATGGATGTCCTCATAAGAGAAATTGTTGATCTTAAGAGATTGCAAAGTTGGGTACTGCGCAGTTGCTCTCTTCAGTCGCTCTGAAGGACAAAAAACCAAATAAACTACCGAAATGCCACTACAAGGCTACGAATAATGGAAGGGTTGTAAAACAAATGTCCCGTTTATCGGATACATAATTTTTGCATCAGTTCAAGATGTCATGCAAAGGATAGGATGGAGGGGGACAGACTGTAATTGAATTAAGTCATCAACGTACACATTTGTTTGAGAAGTATTTAAGGACATGACAAGGGGATGACAAACTTTCTTGTTTCCTTGATACCTTGGAAAATGTGAATACATGCATGTCACAGAGAAAATTGCATACAAGGACAAAGTTTACCCATTGATGGTCAAGTGGACGTTCTCCTAGGTTGACCAACAGTAGACACAATGAAGGATGGAATGATTTCCTTTCATTTTTTATTGCAAATTCAATGCAAATAAGGGTGTGTCACTGGGCTAATGATGGAATTTGTGCAGTTAAAGTTTTATTTCTGTTTGTTTAATTAAAATGCTCATCCTGGGTGTGGAATATGGATTAAATTAGCCATATAATGTGGGCCATAAAAAAAGCAATGAATCAGAGCACACACAGAAGTTGAATTTGTTTGGATATCCTTGAACTGGGGATGGGTTGAAAAACCTTCACCTAAATTATTTTGTGGACATGTTAGTGAGTGTAAGTACTTCTTTTAATTTTGTTTGCCTTTAGTTGGACGCAGTCGGTTACGTATCTAAAATTACAAAAAAAAAAAAAAATAAAATCTGGACATACCCTATGTACAGACCTACATATATTTGAATTTCGAAAGCTACCTACATAACATTTTGTAGACGCTCTTGAGCGAATTATCGTGAAGTATTCCTTTTTTTTTTTTTATTTACGCGAGCCAAAGGGAATATGAATACCCTTATACCAATTATTTCAGGGCACGGGCGTTTGGGAAAAGGGGGAAGAGGAATAGAGGAGAAGCCTGTGCTCTTTGGCTTTAAATGTTTGGAAGATGTAATGATGAGGAAAGTCAGAGCCTGGTAGATCATACCACATTCGTGTCCTTCGAACTATCTCTATATTTGACAGTACTACCGAAGCAGGGCTTAAGGGTAACTAATGTGCATTCGAAGCATGACACGTATTGCGGGTGAAATTTTGAAAGGAAAGAATGTAACTGGCATGGCGGTGGAGTATTTTTTTTATAAAAAAAAAAAAACGGTAAAGTAGGGACAGACACGAGACATTTCTACGATATTCGAGTGAATCTATGGAGTTCACAATGCCTCTATCACTATATAAGTTTGAAAGCGATTCTGTACCCTGTCGAGAATGTACAGAACGGTGTTGGATGCACCAGACCAGATGTGGGCGTTATATTCCAGCTTTCAATGGATGAAATTGAGGCCAAATCAGAAGGGGTAAAATATTTCTTTCTAATTCCAGACACTGCATCATTTTTAGCGATCGCAAATATGTGATCGTTCCATCGAAGATCAAAGAGAATGGCAAGTCTTTCGGTTTCAGCGATACAAGTACTATTCATGGATAACGGTTGAGGGTTTTAGTTTCGCTTGAGAGACAGAAGACAGCATTGTGTTTTGGAAGCACTAAATTCCAGTCTTCAGGTCGAAGTTCAACGTTGCCGTTCCTCGTCTACGGCCGAGGAGCAGGGACATGAATAAGAGGAACGAATATGAAAAACTGAGGTTCCTGTCATCAACGAACGAATGGATTGGAATAGCGGTTGCAGACAAGAGATCATTTATAAAAATATGAAAGAGAGTAGGAGATACAACAGAACCTTGTGGAACACCATCACCAATATGGTGAATTGCAGACTTGAAACTGTCCAAGACAACTGGTATTGAACGCCAGAAAAGTAATTTCTAATCCATTGACGAAGAGACTCATCGACGCTACTTGCACACATTTTCAACAAAAGAGCCTGATGCCAAACTCTGTCAAATGCCTTTGAAATATCAAGCGCAACCATCTTAGTTTCGCCGAAGTGATGGAGAGATTGGCTCCACTTCTCGGTGAGGTATACCATCAAATCACCAGTGGACCTGTTGCTACGAAAACCATACTGCCGGTCATTAAGGAGTTTTCGCGAATCGAGATATTTCATAAGTTGCCGCTTTATCAGCGTTCCATGACATGAGGTTTTGACTAAGGGAGAGATACCATCTGGGCCAGCAGATTTGTGTATATTAAGACCTTTGAGTACTCCTGCAACTGTACGAATGCGAAAGTGGACTTGTCCCATGGAAAGTTCGACGCTCTCAAGTACAGGCGGAGACAAAGTATTATCTGGCAGCGTGGAGTTCGCTGCAAAGGGAGCACCAAGCAGACTGGCTTTGTCTGAGAAGCTGACAGCTGGAATGTCATTGTAAATGAGCGTATCAAGAAAGCTCGGATGACAATACTTGAATCAGATGTCAATACTTGAACACGACAGACTTGACTTGGGATCTCTGCTGGAAAAGTTCGAATGATGCACATGGATGTAAACTGATTTGTGATTTTAAATGAAACTGACGATGGAGTTCATTATACCTGATGGAGTACCTGATGGAGTACCGCAATGAGTGAATCTATGGGACCTTCCTTGTGGAACTTAATGTACGTACTGTTCTGAGACTTAAATCCCTAAAGAGACCAAAATTATAGACTTCGCGGATGATCACTATCGTCGTAGTTATGGAATTCTTGGGTATTTTCCCCCAAGTATCTGCAACGAAACTATTCAGACAGTGGGGCTTGAACTTAACGTGCAGTGCTAATCAGCAGCAGAAAGAAAGTAGAGGTAATCACGAAACGTTATCAAAACTGACCAACAAATATTTGGAAAGCCTGACCAACGAAACTTATAAGAAATACCTGAAATGATCGTTCCACAAAACTGCTCGGATGAATGCATCCGTAATGCGTTCGAAATCAAAACTCAGAGTACGATCTGCAAATGCGTTCGAAATCGAAACTCAGAGTACGATCTCTGCGGGTAAGAGTATGTACATATGTAGTGCTTTCCGGACGGTGTCAGGTGATGCTATAGGCGTGAGAACATGCACTTTTCCGCTGCCCAAATTTAGCACGGAGAATTATTGAAGAAACAGTTGAAGAGAAACTGCAGAAAATATCGTAAACGTAAATCTGTTACCGCAGCGAATATCCTAATAAAGCTTCGACGGATGGAGAAAGTTAGAAGTAGATAAAATCAAATCCAGATCCAGGCGAGAACTCGAATGAAATAAGAAGCAACGAATGCTGAACCCCACCACACGACGAAATACTTGACGGTAGTACTGTGGGGATGAATGGGTGTAGAGTAATCTGTTCGAACAAAAAAAAAACTGTGTGCCTCATACAAGAAAACAATAAGAGGCAAAAGAAATGACGCCTGTGATGGGCGGAGATCGAGAGCACTGATGTACTTATGGTATCTGCAGGTATATTTACTATACGACCAGGCATATTGACCTTCTTCAGTTGAGATACTAAGTATAATATCAGTTTAAACGCCAAGGCACTTGATCGTGTTTGGGAAGTTACCGGCACCAATAGAGGGTGAAGCTCTTTTGAATGGCGATAAGCTAACTTATGTCATCCGAGACATAAGGTTTCATCATCGATATTACTGATATCACGACCGTGACTGATATGATAGCGAACTGAAGGATGGTAAGTGAAGAAACGGCTTTAGATCATAGATACGTGACAATTGATGAGACGCCAACGAAGCGAATTACGTACTGCGCCATTGACTTGAACAAATTAAAATAAGATTCAAGAAGAGTGTTCCTCTTGATATGACAGTTGACACGCTGCAAAGCATTATTTAATCACAACAGCATACCACAGTGCTTGCCCAGAAGTGCAAATTGGCGACAATAATTCTACTCGATGGTGGAAAGCAATCAGGAGTGCTCAGAAACCGTGCAGCGGATTCCAACTTAGGAACTTTTAAAAACTCCAGTGGAGCAATAGAAAAACATGACAATGTCTCTGGAGATTGGCAACAGCGAACAGGAGGTATTTTTAATACGGAAGTACGGAAGCTTAGATGCGTGTCGGTATATGTCATACATATACATATATGCAACCGCGCAACACAACGAACATTGTAGTCCACCTACATTTGCTCTGCTAGCCATGAAATATTCAACTCAACCATGCCCGCTCAACCAACATAAACAAACGTCTGGGGTCTATAGGTGTCAGAATCACGGGCATCTGTGAAATGTAGCTCAAACAAAATGAAACAGCTCCTGAGCACGACCTTCATACGTGAATGTTCAGCAGCTTCCCCTCGAATTAGGAAGGTCGCCTGAAGTAATTATATCTTACATGCTGAAGAACTGATAAAGCTAAATTTCGCTGATATTCTACGCTTTGCAAAAGGCAAGGGTGTTTAGCTTCATGCTAGGGTTTTTAGGTGTGTTTGACTTCATACCAGGGATATGCTGGGTATCTAAAGGTAAATAGTATTGGATCGAAGGAGAGTACGATTGCAATTGATTCCTTAACCCTGTAGCTTAAAGAAAAAGTAAAAGGAATAAGTGAAACTAAAAACCTAAAAAAATACCTGATTATTCCTGCGACTACAGAAGTCTCTTCTATATGGGTAACAGATTCTACGAACTGGGTGAGTTTGTAACGAGATTCATAAGGAGCACACGCTGCTCGAGCAAAAACCATTCCTAATTATGTAGTAAAACACGCCAGCGTCTACAACACGGACACAACTTCAATTCCCTACCCTTAATCAGCTCACAACATTCCGTTCTTCCTAATTCCCCATTAAAATGATGCCATAAATAAGTTCAAAAGAAACAACCTCTCTCCTTAATCACTCTAACCGACGACCAGATTGTCGTCGCTGTTTTTTTGTATCTATCAACTTCTGCCGTTTTATCCTTTAACCTTTTTTTTGTGTTTGTTTTCTTCTACCCGCCAATTTAAATGCAACGAGGAAAAACCAAACTAATTACATGCCCTGGGTGCACTTGAACATTGCAGCTCCACCACACTACCGCACCATCACTGTCTATGCACCCCATTTTCTACTCGACCCTTATTTCACATCCTGTGCTGATGTGTTTTATTTTATACTCTTGGCCCTATTTTCTGTGTTTTGCGGCTACAATTTGCCTCAAATTGTTCGGTCCAATTAGTGAAGCGCACTTAGAGACGTGTTCATGTCCCAAAATATGTTTTTCAAAAGAAAAAAAAAATTCGATTGAATTTTATGATTAATCCACGTCCCCCATGTGTTCTCTGCCATATGATTTATAGCCATAGAAGGGTTTTGACATTTTTAGGGCAAATATTTTCTGAGGTATTTCAATTCCAGAAAAAGTTCTTTTTTTTTAATTTTTAGGTAGGTAAGTGAATTGGAGTGTGATTATCCGAAAATACCACTCTTCGGGGCTATGGAAGTTGGCTCCAAAAAACAGCCAGGGAGGAGGAAACAGATTCCAGCACATGTGACCTAACTTCCGCTCTGTTAATTATAAAGGAAATTAATATTCATGAGGATTTACAGATGACGGATGATAATCTCTTCTTTTTTTCCGTAAACAGATATAGGAACACCATGTTTATGGTACGCGCTTTGGTGCCCATCAAAAGGGGTGTTGAAGTTCATTCAAGGTGGAGCTTGTATGTGGTTGCTAAGGAGGTAAGCATAAGAGCTCATTAATCATTACATAGTCTATGGGATTCGAAGTTGGCTGAATTAATTAATTCAAAGTTAAATAGCCTTCAGTGAGGCAAAGCAATGCGAGTAGGTATTTGTATCTACAAATTTATTTTTAAACATGAGAGTGTCCATATGCCTATACATGTCCATAAGCGATGTCAAATAGCAGTTTGCACATGTATAAGGGGATTTTTAAGTGGATCTCGTCTGAAAAGTTGTGTCTAGACGTGAGTAGAAGCTCGCTTATGTTTCACATGTCCTAAGGAGTGTACAATTCAATTTAAAGTTATCACGTTAGTTGGGAAATTAGTTTGATGTGTTTTTGTTTTGGAATACCGTATGACTTATCCATTAACAATGTTGGCTCGCAGCCAATTTTTGTTACGGCAAGCACACAGGAGGAGATTGACTTGACTCCATCTAATAGGTAGCTACTTCAATTTGGCTACCAACTGGGGAATAATAAATGCATACTAAACAGCACAGCGCCATCTATGAACAATACAAAGTTGTAATCTATTTCTAGCACAGACCCAACCATCCATATCAGTAACATAAACCCGACGAAACCTTCGTACAAAACTCAACCGGTTCACGTATCCAAGGTTTTGGTTCTGGATAGGAATAGATGACAACCATCTGTAAAGTAATGACATCTATTATGGAATGTCAAATGCGAGTTAAATCGATCAGAAGGGCCGTATGAAGGGTTTTCTAACACCGCGTTTTGAATTCATTTTTCGTGTCCCTATGGACATTTTGTGAAGGCGACATGTTGCTAATTTATGTGTTGTCATTTATCAATGCAAATAGATGGATTACTGTGAATAAACAAATTTCAACTATACTTATCCTTCGACTCATATCTTTTCGATATACAGACTGACGCAAAGATACCAGAAATCCAACTACTTGCTTTGGCCAATATCTGAGCCAAGAAATATTGGTATTCAAATTTTCACGAATGACTCCAAAATTAGCCAAAGGTCTAATCCTATCGCCTTTGTGGGGGACGACATTAGGCTTCACTTATCGTTAGGTAAACATGCATACGGGTCAATAGGAATACATGCGGCCGGGCTTGGCATCCCTTTTAACACACAATGCCGCAATTGTCGGAGCGTTAACGCAAAGGAGACTCTCTTTCAATTCCTTTACGGATGTCCGGCAGTAGATAAAACCAGGTTTCACCCACTTGGTAAACCCTTTTTCGACGACCTGAGTCGAGAGATGGGAATCTGTGATATCATCAGGTTCTTGAGCTCCACGGGGTGGATTTGACAACAGAGTTCTGTCATAGTCCAAACACACACACATTAACACCCGGGTCACTTGAGTTGTGGTTTTCAAAACGGCGCAAAAGCGCTAATTGGGTTCCCATAACCCACGTTGGAATAACCACTTCTACCTACCTATCTACCTAGTTGTGAGAGCTTGTACAACAATGCATTTCTATTTACCAGATCTAAAGACGGTTTTGTAATCAACAAAAAAATGCGTAAACTTATTTATTTCTGGCTTAAAACGTTTCAACTATAGATGACAAAGAAAAGATGTGATCTCTGGCTATAATAGGCATGATCGTTTGGTGGACGGCTTTGGAAAATGCAGTAAACCTCAAACTTTTAGGGAAATACAACGATCCTTGACATTCTTGGCAAACAGAAACAGATGGCAGTGCAGCCATTCGTCTTAAAGCCTCCACTGTGTGCTCCAACTTCTTAGCTGGACAGGGTGGAGGTGTTTTCTCCGAAAAGCTCAATTTCAGCATTTCCTTCCGTTTTCCAGATGACTGTAGTGTATTTCAGGTGGAAATAATGGTGATTAAGGAAGCCCTGTCCTGGCTGAAGTGTAATGTAGTATCTGTTCGGGATATTAGCATTTTCACGGATAGTCAAGCGGCAATAAAATCTCTGGTATCATGCTCACTCATTTGAAAGGTTGCTCATGATTACCGCTCGTCTCTCATGGAGATGACATAGCAATGCAATATTCACCTATGCTGGGTGCCAGGCCACAGAGACATACCGGGTAACTACAAGGCTGACGAGCTCACAAAAAAGCACAACCCTCAGAGTTATGTCGGAAAGGCGAAATTTAGGTATACCTCTCGCTACGTGTAAACATTTACATTTGCTGGATGCAATCAAAACTGAAAATCATAGGTGGGAGACTCTTACTACTTGCAGAGTCTCTACACAAATCTGGCTCAAACTAGATAAAAAAAAATGCTTGATACATTGGTTTTGCTAAAATGATCGCAGATCAGCACCGTCATCGGTGTCCTCACGCACAGGACACTGTCCTATCGGTATACATGCTAAAAGACTGGGCCTCTTTTCAAATGATTACTGCAGAAGCTAAAGGGACGAGGAGAAGGAAATGATCCTCCATTTCCTTTGTTCCTGTCCAGCACTGTCCAAAAGAAGACTACGCCATTCTTCGATGATCTCGGCGACCTAGCGAATATTGACGTCAGAAGCATTCTCCGTTTCATAAGAAGCTCCGGCTGGTTCAACTACCCTTTACGTAGTTAGAATAGCAATAGGTCCCGTAGTATCAGAATGGATCTCCTTTGGTCTAAGTGCGTCTGTACAGCCACCATAACCTAACCTAACCTAGTGCGCCTTTTTTATGAACGGTGAATATGACCGATTTTTTAAAAGATGTTGGGACAACAGAGGATGAAGAAATTTGTTTATATAATATCTTTAGTATCCCGGGATCCCAAATTTACAGTGGACATATGCATGTATGCTATCAGATTTCGCACTCAAAAAAGACTTCCATTTACTTCGAGGAAAAGTAGGATATTTTAGAAAATTCGGTACAGTTCTCAATATGTTTTAACAATTTGATAGATATTACAGATTATTTGTTTACTTGGAATTTTTTTGAGGCGAGAGGGTGCTTAAATGTCCTGTGGATGAACCGCTGCTGCATTGGCTGCCACATCAACTTCCATCGCACCATAAATCCGCCAGCTAATATACCCTCCACTTGTGTACCTCCGAAAAGCCATTATTTTGGTGCCAACATGGCGCCCCTCAGTCGAAAATCACACAAATCAACTTACCATAAACGGGCAAATAACTTATGAAAGTAATGAGCAACAAGTGCCGCTTATAAGCTCATTATAGTGCCGTAGTAATAACTCTAATGCAACACCCAACAAATTCCCCCAGTCCACTTGGGTACACCACACAAATGCAATTGCTGCTCGTAGACCCCGCACTACTCCCCATTGATTTACTTGATTTCTGTTTGGACCGGAGGAGGAAAGACTAAATCACCGACTCCATGCCGCAAATAAAATAATTTCATCAATTAATTGAAATGCATTTTGTCGGCCAGCACATGCAGCAGACATAGCAAAATACGCTCGTTGCAATGGCAATCTGGGTGGGCGCGCGCTCAAGTGTGATCCTTTATCAGAGGAGAGATGAGGATTTACCAGGCCACTTACTCAAACTGAATTATGTTAATAATGTTTTTGGTTTTAAGGCTGTCGGGGAATTAACTTGAAATTGAATTAATTTGGATGGTTGGACTTTTTTTTTTTTTTTTAAGTGCCAGACATTCCCTGAAGTGCCATAAATGCCGTAGAATGTTAATAACAACCAGGGTATCTGGGCTGGCTGGCTGGATGTCAGTTAAAGGTGCCTGTGCATGTAATTGGTTAATTATTGCCATATGTACAGTGCTCTTGTATGCAATGCCACTTAAACACTACACATCCAAGCATCTACAACATTAATATTTCACTTTGATGTTGCTGTAGATACATGTTGAACTGCAACTTTTGTTTACGCAGATACATCAAAGAATGTCTCTGCTCTCTCCTTCTCAGATAAATGAGGGAGTAGCATAAAATTGAAACAGTAAAGTGTGCAAACATCTTTAAATATTTTATGCTTGTTCATTAGCACTTGAGTTTTGCATAAAAACAAGATGAAAGGGTGTGGAGAATAACACAAGCCGGCGATGGACTACTGGGATAGTTTAGATTTAATCACATCTCGATGGAAACTTTTAAATTATTTCAGGGAAGGGCTCAACCAATGCAATATTATTCTGTACTTTAATGAATAGTCCAGTTCCATTGGAATTTTCAAACATGTTCCGGCTGCTGAATGGCAGGTATCTGATTCAAGTACAAGGTTAGGTTAGGAAGATGGGTTACCTGTGACTTGCTTGCCACTCCTCACTTAAACCAACAGTCGGGTCCATTGTGCCCATATGAGTTGTTTTTACCCTGAGAACCTAAAAAGAAAAAAAGAAAGCCGGCCGACTTAGAACCACCCAGATAAGGATATAAATCTCAAGAGGTTTTTCAGCTCAATTTTGTTCAAGTCCTCCAATTCCATGGAAAAGTGACTGCCAAGAGTGCTCATTCTTCTGTTGGCAATTTCTTCTTCGTCCCTGCAGCTTCTGCAATAATCGTTATAGATAACACCGAAGAGCTCCATGTGAATACAATTGGCATAGTGCTCTGTAATGATGACGGAGAGAAATAGATCTTTTCTTGTCATAGACCGCCCATAGGGTTCCAGCCGTCACGCAAGTATTCAAGTGAACCCAGCGCCTGTTAGCTATACAAGTGACTTCGTCGTCTATGAGCTTAATTATATAGCTAATGGGAGTTCTTACGAACAGGAAAGCCTGCGAAATATTGTCATTGCAAATTCGTCTGCTATTTTCCTCAGAGACACTGTCGTAGGAACATACCCTACTTTAAGGGAGCTTGTAAAGATCCGCCTGAGCAAATGTATAACAGTTCCCTCCGACTCTTGCAGCATCACTGGTCGAATGTTATCCATTCCCGGTGTCTTATATAGAGCAAAGGATTTGATTGCCCATGCTTTCGCCCATCTACTATCTTGTCAAATTCATCCGCAGCCATTCCCGACATGATTTCCAAAATAGATTAAATATCTCCGGAGGCAACCGTGCAACCAGGGAAATGTGTGCTCATTAGGGTGTCCAGCGTCTCTTCTTGCGAATCGGTCCAGGTATCGTCGCTTCTCTTAATAGAAGAAGCTGGCGTTGGTGTCTTGCCTAGGACTTTTCTTAGACGCGACGCTTCATTGGTTGATACTATAGATCCGCAGAAATTGATCCATGAGTTTTTCTTCGCGAATCTTATTTCTCTTTTTATGAGCTTCACGTTCTCCCTGTTTTGCGAGGGTCCACCTCACTCGTGAGTTGCGAATAAGCTCCGCAATTTTCCGGCCACCAGATTCAAGTACTAACCATAGAACAGTTTCTTGTTGCAAAATAAATAAGGCCTTATACATACCTTGCTTAGTTCAGACACTGACCATAAACAGAAACATACAACATCCGAGATTCAAACCACTACAACAAAATAAATTTGTTGAAAGCAATTATCTCGAAAACGGTGCGTGTCGTACGAGCAAAACTATCACTACCGAAATTTTAGGTTTTGAATTTATCTACAAGATGGAACCGAATATTTTAAAATTCGAAAGTTTTAGGTACAAAATCCGCTCAAACTGTCCACCTTTACCCCGAGGCTATTGGTGGAAATTGTTTTTCAGTGCGAATGTTTTGAAAACGGTGCGTCGTACGAAAATAAGTTTAGGATTGAAATTTTAGATCTTGAAATTCCCTACAAGATGGATGATGAATATTTTACGATTTTCAAAAATTGTGAGTACACATTCCTCCAAAATGTCCGACTCTAACCCGAGGATAATGGTGGTTATCACTTTCGACTGCGAATACCTAAAAAACAGATTTTGAAATTTTCTACAAATCTATTATAAAACGATAATTAAAATCGTTCAGTTACTATCTACATATAATCGAATTCATTCGATAATGCCCAACACTTCTAGAGTTTGACTCTTTGCCAGGCTACAGATGTATCTTCGAATGGTATCGTGGCTGTTATCATCCATGCTTATTAGGGCGGAATGGAAACACCAATTGCATTCACGCCACAGACAATGGACGTTTTACTTACTTTAAGATGGCGCTACAGTCTGTGTTAGACCTGGATCTCAACCAACAAGCGTCTCCATCCAGCTCGAACTTGTGCTAGCCGCCTGTTGTGTGCGCTTAGGTGAGATCTTACATTATAGCGCCGTCCCTTCGGAATGGATTTGAAGACTTTCCGGACCAGAGCGTTGTCCCATTCGCTCTATCTAACCATCTTAGGCGAACTCTTCTGCCTATATAGAAGTCGGTGCACAACCGGTATAGTTTGTTGTTGTATCTTCTCCTCTATTCCCCGTCGAGACATTAGACGACGAGCAAAGTTATTTATAGTCAAATCAATTGGTATGTATTCCTGTGTATCCAGTTAGTAGTATTTGGTAAAGCTAAATACTTGGGTATCTGTTTACGGAAAATTAGCTTCCTTAACATATATTGAGGTTAGAAAATCTAGGGCGACTAACATGCTCTGATTGAAAACAAAGATGCTGGAATTGTGACAGAAGAAAGGAGTTAGATCTTAATGAGCAAGAATCCCGGACTCTGGTAACTACCGGCCCCCAAGGGTCTTTAAAAGATTCCGATTTTTTAAAGCACAAAAAAAAGGTATCGAACGACAAGGGGGTTGGTCCCTGTCTACCTCCTGTAAAAAATAAAGCAACAACACATCTTCCCTTCTTCATCGAACCTTTAACGATGAGATAGCGCCTCGAGATGCCTGCAGTAGGTTCCTGTTGGTTCTGCTCTTGAATAACTGGAGATTAAAAACTTCTGGAGAAGTTTCTCCTGGGAGTGAATTCCAAAGTTAGCTTGTCCTGTAACAGAAGGAATTTTGATATGAAGATATTAGCGACGCTGTCAGATGGACATATAGATGATGGGCACTGCCTAGTAGAACGTTCAAATGTCTCATTTCTAGGTATTATTCCATTGAGGTCTTCGAAACATTTGCCGTAGTAGTATCTATAGGTATAGAAAAGGCAGAGGTCTATTACCAGTGTTCGGTTAAATATTGGATGTTAGTGTGGGGTTATTAATTAAGTCTCTATACTCGTATGCTGTCAAGATGGCGAAGGGAATGTTTAGGGCCGAGCTCCATACAAGTAAACAATACTAAACAAGATTATTAGGATTTAGTGCGCAAACTTCTGTATTGTCGACCGTCTGCTTGGATCTTTGCCAATTTTTGTTATTTTTTGGAATCATAGACAATCTTTAATCAATCCAATCTGACAAACTAATAATGGAAGACAGGCCTAGAGCCTCCCACACAGTGTGTTATTATACTCGATTATTTGTGGCATAGGGGTGTTTCGTCGACTAGGATGTACTCCTTGTTTTTAAAGTCTTTGCCAATGCAGATCGCCCTTAAAGACTACGGTTGACTCTATACCAAACATAGGAACCCCATCTACTAAGCCAACACCGCAACCTTGTCCACCATCGTCTAAAGAAAATGCATTTACCTGTTAAAATGCACTTAAACTTCTTTTTTTGTGCGTTTAATTACAACTCATGGTCTCGTGGTGTATACCTCAGTTCCAAGACAATGCATCGCTGGACATTGATGTCAAGTTGTATCTTTTTTTTTCCACGACTTCTTCTCATAGATCTCTTTAAGACTTAAGTTTCCTATTCATAGTTTTGCACTGGTATATGATTTTCTTTGTATCAAATAATTTACAATATCAAATGAAGATACAGAGATAGAAAGAGAAAGAAAGAAATACCACAGGCAATGAATTTTCCGGTACAGTACCTGACAAAAAAAGACAATTAGCGCTGCGATACATCTCTGGAGGAGTTTCCTTTTTGTTGGTTGCTTGTGTTTGTCCCGTGCTGTGTTTTATTGCCTTGTTCAGGGGCTATAATTGTATGCAGCGTGCGCACGCGTACAAAACTCCACTTGACTTATTGGCGACGGCGGCATTTTAACACTCGAACGCTCGTGCCAAGTACAACAGATGCTATAATGAAGTTTTTTTTTTTTTTTTTTTTCCTTGTTAATTTGTGTTTAGAAATCGTGATAAGATATTCCACCGTATTGCCTTTTGTTTTATGGTAATTGAAGGGAAATATGGAAATGAATGAATGAATTGAAAAATCGTGCCAGAAGGGTGTCTAGATGAAATCCAGTAGTGAGGAAAGAATTGCGTTGTCGAAAGAGCTAAATTGGGTGCTTGAGGATGAATGGTGACAAATGCAGTATTTCGCAAAATTCGCTTAAAAGTTAAGAACTTTTCATTTATTCTTGCTAAAAATTACTACCACTTGAACGCCTCATCTGCAATCGGATAATGATACCCATCGATCAAGCTGGATACCGCCGCGCGGGTAGAAATTGTACGGACCTGTCTATCATTGACAACGTACATTGAGGTAGACAAAGTACATCGAGGTCTATCATTGACAACGTGCATCGAGTATTTGAGAGCAGGTTCAAAACATTCATTGCTTTTGTCCACCTAACCGCATTGTACGACACCGCTTGGGAGGATCTGATCATCTTTAAGCTGAGAACGTCGCATCTTACCAACAAACTACTCTCAAATCGCCGCCTATAAGTCTTCATCAATGATAATTGAAGCAGAGTGAGGAAGACTAATAAGGGATTGCCCCAGGGTTCCGTACTGGTCCCTTTGCTCTTTAATTTGTACAACAGCGATATCCTGCGACCACATCGAAGAAATTTGGGTATGCCGATGACCTGGCAATTGCTACTCAGAATGAGGGCATAATGAACACAAAAATAACTCTACTCTTAGACCTTAAGCAACTCAACGAATACTTTAGATAATGGAGACTGTGTTCAAGCATGTCTAAAACATAAGTACGAGTATACATTCCTCGTATTAGGTACAGTTATAAACACACTTTCTGTGCAGCTCAGGGATATGATAGTAAATCTCCTAAACGTCACTTTAAAAAGGATATCTTATGAAAAACATAATGGACACCCCAACGTTAAGAGGCTTATCAAACGTACGTCTGTATTTCCCAATTTCCACCAGAAAAATCTATTGACACAAAAAACATTTTCAGCCTTTCCGCAAATCCCCCCCCCCACCAAGATACCAAATTAAACCCCCTGGGGCATCGCACCTAAATTTAGTAATTTTCTATCATCTATCATCAATTTATTATGCAAATTGAATATGATAAATGAAACAACTTGCCCAATTAGCAGTCGTGTCTTTCTTCTCAGCTAAATATGATGTCACATAAAAAAAAAGAAAAAATATCTTACGGTAGTATGAACCAAAATATCCACAGCCAATATTTGATTTATTCATAAAATTCCAATTTTTCACTTCGAAGATATTTACGGTCGTCGGCGTTTTCCCAATCCTCACCATACCACATCTATTGCCCTTCTTAATTAACTAATCTTCTCCGGAAACTCCATATAATACCATCAATCCAACTATATCCAAATGAAATTAATTTGCGCACTGATAATGAAAAGTGTAAACGAGATACACACTCACTCAAAAGCCAATCAACGGTCCTGGAACGAAGATGAATCTCGTAGTGTACGCGAGTAGTAAACGCATAAAATTCTTCTAAAATGATGATAGATACATAGATACTCTTTGGAATAAAACGTGGTCAACCCACGCCTCAATGTAATCCGTAATCTGTGGCGACAATCAACCCACTCGAGGTGTTTATTTTTCATTCATAAAGCCGTTGTGTAAAGAAGAAGCTATAAACATATCGTAATGCCCTAATTTGGATTTTGACGACTTTGAAAAACAACCTTTCTAGGCATAATAATGAAAAGTATCACAATTTTGATGACAACAGTTGTTTTTTTTTTTTTTTTTTTTTTTTTTTTTTCAGAAAAATTCAAATCTGGGGACAACACAAAAAATCGGGTCACCGGATGAATGTCCTTTAGTTGACTGACCTGAATAAACACAGTCCAAGTTGATGATGATGATTTAGAGATTTCCAATTGTTATGCAGTTTCTTTTAGTTCTTCTACTTAGCCAGAAGTTCATTAAACTTTTTCTCTTTCTGTGGGTATAAAATTTTTGTTCTCAAGTTTCCTGGATCTCGTCCAAATCTATGTCCTTTTTCGAATGACATAAAGAAACAGAAAGAAGGGGGTACGGCGGACTACTTTACATCTGCCTTTCGGTTGAATAGAAAAAAAGTTTGGTTTGAGATATTTTATGCGAATACTCGTAATATTCAATTGCCGAAGAAGTGAAGTGATGTGTCATCGCACAAAAAAAAAAATAAAAGGACACAATTCAGATGGAAGACAAAAGTTTTTTTTTTTTCTTGTCTTGTCTTCCAAACATGAATGTGACAGTTGGCGATAACAACATACTCTATGATTGTATACTCTAATCGAGTGGAACGGTATTGCATTCAAGAAAAGATACATGAAGAGGACATGTAGTTTTAAAAAACGCAATTTGTGATTTTGAACTTGGATCTACAGTCGCCTACGGTGAAATGCAACCGTAGAAATCTGAGAGTCACTGCAAACCTCTAGCGGAGTGCATTCTGTATTGGGTGCTTAAGGCTTTGAGCTATACCCAAAATCTCAACTGAGACGAAAGTTGTTCCGTAATTGTAACCAACAATTTCAGATCGACTAGTATTATTTGCCTAGTAACATGGAGGAAACATGTTGAATGAATTATAGATAGACTGGCACTATACTCGTTAAAAAGCTGTCAAGCTGCGAATGCGGTCTACAAGCCCAAATTAAGCACTGTTTTTACAGCTCGGTTTGATACATATGTACTCAGCTAGTGCATAGTTGACACATAGTATGGCGACCTGTTATAAAATGGAACTAATAGCTTACAACGGTCACTAATATCAGTCTTCAAGGGATTTCGAAAACAAATGATGCAGTTGATGCTATCATTTATAGTTAGGATGAAGAGAAGGGGACCTATATGACTGCCCTGTGGAACACCAGACCTGAGAGGCCGGGCCTGAAGTGAACACTATAAAAACGGTTTTCCTGGTAAGAATATATCCATTTTAACAAAATGGGTTCAAAGCCGAGGGCAGACAGTTTGAAAAGGTTTGGTTGATGAGCAATCTTATCAAAAGCTTTACTGAAATCGGTTGCAATACTATCGACTTCGTTGACATTCTCTAAAGCAGAGATGGCAAAGGAGACGATTTCGACAAGATTTGTAGGAGTTCATCTACCTTTCAGGAAGCCATGTTGACAAGAGGAGATAAGAGACTTGCACTGAAAGCTTAAGGATTCGTATAAAATATTTTTTAACAGATTTTGGGTATACGAGAAAGTTTAGCAATGGGACGATAATTAGTTACTTCGTTCTATGATCCTTTATTTGGTTCCGGATTTATAAAAGAAGTCTTTCAAACCTTAAAAAATTCTCCTTGTGTAAGGGTTAGACGTAGAAAGGTAAGAAAGAGCACTTTTAAGGAATTAGGGTCACCGTCTTTTTTCTTTTTTTTTTAGATGGTCTAAAACATTGGCTTCCGCCTTATTTAGGTAGCGCTGGTTGAAACAGTTATGAAGCTGGGTGAATTAAAGGTAAGTACCGAGAAGGAAAACTACGCACAACTTGTTTCTTTTGCTACGTAAGGTGCGAAGTGGGATGCAGATGATGTCTTATGGCGAGAAAAGGAAGAGAAGACCCCCGAGATAGAACTTTTTCTTTTCTTTTTATATAGAGATTTGGATAAGTACAAAGGGAATAGAAGATCGTTTATTCCTCCTCTTCGTCCCTGCAGCTCCTGCAAAAGTCGTTTGAAAGGAAGCCTAGCCTTAAAGCATGTAGATCTATAGGACGGTGTCCCGTGAGGACACCGATGTCGGTGCTGATCTGCGATCGTTTTATCTATTACAGTCTTGCAGTTTCAGGGAATATCTATGTGGCTTGTCACACAGCATAAGTGAGTGTTCAACATAGAACGTTAGAGGACAAATGAGCACGAAATCAGGGACTTTATTACTTTATTATTTTATATTTCGATTTAATAGGTAGGTAGAAGTGGTTTATGCTGCGGACTGTATTGCGGTCCAATTAGCACTTAAGCGTCTTTTTTAGTACCACAACTCACGTGACCTTGTTTGTTAGATAGTGTTAATAGGTTGTTGAAAGGAAACGGTTTGAAATCCATACTGTGGCATTCAAGAAACTGATCAACTCTGTTATACTTTTCTCTGATATTTCCTTAAGGGAATTTCCTAAGGGAAGTAAGTCCCTACTGCGTTCCAGTGACCTGTGATAATCGCTAAAATTCTTGCATAAGAACCAAGTATTTTGCTTTGTCAATAAGGGTGCTTTTCCGAGACAGTAATAGCAACAACAAACCAATGTTATTCTTTTTTACGAAAAGGAGGATCTTGACCGGTCTGACTCAGCCAATGCTAAAGAAAATCACTATCTGGACCTCCAATGATGCCATATTTATATTGTAAGTAATCCTTGAAAGAAAGCTGTTTTGGTCAAAACATGTCGAGTCGAAGACAGCCAATGTGCTCTTAGTTTTCTGACAACGTAAGGATGGTTTCGGCAAGACATGTTCTTCTTCTTTGCATCTATACGGCTATGATAAGACCTTTCCTAGCATATGCGCCGTTTTTTTTGTTGGAAGGGATTTAGCATCTCGACTTGCCTAGGCTGCACGGGAGCTTTCTCGAGTACGCCTGGCTCTGCTCAATCTACCTCCTCTAGATTCTTAAATATGCAGTGCTATCAAAGCAATCTATCGTCTTAGGTGAGGTGGCTTTTGATACAACCCACACTGGAGTTTTGATGGCCTTGCGCGACACTTATCCTACAATATGCCGTCTGACGCAATGACACCAGAACTTCGTTTTAACGTACCTTGTTTTCCAAACGGAGACTTATGCAATCCTAACGGCCATGAAGTATGTTTTAAGGAATAGGTGGAAGGGTCGGAGAATTTGCGTCTGCAGTAACAGTAAGGCTGCGCTTAAGGCTTTGCTGAACCCTTTAACTACTTCCAAGATAGTTCTAGAATGCAAGAACTCTCTGTATTCGATCGGAAGGCTGAACTCTGTGATTCTTGTCTGGGTCCCAGGCCTCACTGGAATCATGGGGAATGATAGCTGCGATGAGGAGGTTTTCTGAAAACCCAAACCTGTGTTGGGTCTTCCGGCGTCCTCGGTCAGGGCCTCCATAGACGATTGGGTTTCTTATGAATATAATTGCGTGCGGCACAGTTCTCCAGGATACGGGCAAACTAAACGAATGCTACTGTAAAAAATCCGCGACATTCTTGCTGTCCCTCAGCAGAAAAGACTGCATACAACTGATCGGCGTTCTCACGGAGTACTTTGCTTTTAAACACCTCAGTGTGGTAGGCTTTTGTGATATAACAGTCTGCCATGAGAGGGCGACGACACTGCGGAACACTTCCTTTCTCATTGTCCCTCCTTTGCTCGTATCTGGTGCCAGGATTACGGTGCTGATGTGGTAAGTGCTGATTGCGTAAGCTCCTCATCACTAAAACGTTTACTCGACTTTCTCAGGAAGACAAGGAAATTCGATTAAAATGGATAAAACAGGGTTTACTTCTTGACAGTACAATGGACCAGTTGCATCTATGCTTCAGTATAGCGACAAAAAAAAAAAGCAACAACATCATCTGCATACCCAATAACTTCGCATCCCATCATTTCCAGGTCGAACAGTAGATTATTAACCACCAGATTGTTGAAACAAAACGCCACCTTAAGGTGTGCCGCAGCTTGCAAGTCTTCGAGTCGAATCTCCGTCCAGTTTTGTGTTAATAGTTCTTCCTGTAATCAATTCATTGATTAGAATTCCGAGAAGAAACCTGCTGCATCACATACCTCTCTTTCTCCTCCCTTGCGTATACTTAGAAAGCTATTCTATGGGAATACCCTCTCAAAATAAATAGCTTTGCAATGAAGCGCAAACCGTTGATGGGGAAAAATACCCCTGATGTTCTCATGGCATCGCAGGACCTTTCCTGATTAAAGGTGACTCATCGATGGTTACCTTTCATCAGCCAACGCAGTTATTAAACTAAGAACCTGGCCACATCAAAGCGGGATTCGAAATTTTCCATTTCTCATAGCAATGAGTTGCGGTAAAACGCGTCAGAAAACTTTTCATGTAAGCAGGCACTAAAGAAAGCAATTTATTTCGTTTAATATCTCCCAAAGCTTTAAAATCTTACAGAAAGGCCTCAAAATGCTTACGACACCCGAAACTGGAAATAATTGGTCTCTTTCAATCATACTCGTATATCGATTGAGCTTTCCGACAAAGGTATCTTGTGAATACCCATTAACGTTCCCACACACTGTAATGTAATCCTTTTGCTGACAAACATAATTGCGACACGATGTATCTCTCCCACAACCACAAGCCAACCGCCACCCCCTCATTTCAATTACATATGTACGAGTATGTACTTAACAATTACCAAACCAAACTCACTTTTCAATTTTCCCTATCGACTGGTCGAGTTAAACTGGTTTTGTTGGTTCGCCTGTTCGTGTACAGCAGTGCACCTTGCACAGAACTAAAAACCGAAACCAAAACAACTTATCCATCATTACGCAATCCAAAGATACGAGTATATTCTTAGCCATGAAATCGAAAAGCGAAATGAATGTCGCGTTGCAATAGCAAACACTCGCTGATCGAATGTCAAATGCGGTCGACGATCGTCGGCGTCGTTGTCGGTGTCGGTGTCGGTGTCGGTGTCGGTGTCGGTGTCGGAGTCTCCAGCGTCGTTACCATCATCGATTTGCAAGCTTTGACTGCAAATTCACCAGCAGATACATGACGCAGATACACCCGACACTACATGTTATGCGGAAACTCATTTTCATTTCTGTCTCATAAACGTCATAGGAGCCTAATAGCCATATCGATTAGATGTCAACATAGATGGCCAAGCACCAGGCACAGACAATTGAATTCAATCATCGTTTTCTCGATTCCCTCCGATATAAATCGCGCATTTCAATTGCATTATAAACAGAGAAACACAAAAGAAATGAGAAAATAAATAAAAGGAGAATGAAAAAAAAGGCAAATCCTATCGCCAGTTTGATTAATTCCATTTAAATTGTCCAGCATTTCCATAGAAGCGCGAACGAAACGACCGACATTGGCGCCATAAGACACGTACTCGCTAGCTAAGCTCCTTACCTACCCTGGGTAGAAAAGACATACGACTATGTATAGGATGACGCGGAATGAAACTTATAGTCTTTTTCGAATCAAATTTAAAATTATTATCACCGTTTTGATGGTAGAGCGAGGCCTGATGAAGGCCGGACTGGTGACGATAGTGTGTAGCCAGCATTCTGGCGGCTTGCCCCTTTTATGCCAATTAATCTCCTCTCGTGTCTGAAGCGAGACGCGTGGGTAGTCAATGAATATGCGCTTAGCACGGAATGATCTAATGTGCGGAATGATGTTATTAGATGTTGTTGTGAGGCGGGCGCCTTACTGTTTGCTGGTTATGTTTGCGAATTAAGTTCGTTGAGTTCCGCTTAAGTGGATTTTTGGAGGAAGGTTTTTCTTGGCAATATAGTCTTGGACATATCAGGGTCACTATTATGTTGGGAAATTTATAGCAGACATCTTTAAAGGGTTTTCCTTTAAATGCCAGAGGGATTGATATGTCTAGCGTACAAATACACTGCATTTTTTTACCAAAGTTTAGACTGTGCGTGGTGTTACACCAACTTGTCAAGGTTACATGGCACGAACAAGGACGATCAAGGGAAAATCGTAGTAGAAACTGAGAATATGGAATCGAATCGATGTAGATCAACTATTGCATCCACCCGATCTAGACGAAGTGAAGATAACCATATCTAAACTTAAGTCCAACAAAGCTGCTGGAGCTGACGGCCTAGCGGCCGGCGATGACTTGGCGAGGAGCATGCACCAACTCATCTGTAAAATATGGTCGGACGAAAGTATGCCCGATGAAATGGAAGCTACGAGTAAGTATTGTTTGCCCGATCCTCAAGAAAGGAGACGCTCTGAACTACGCCAACTACAGAGGTATCAGTCTCCTCAACATCGCTTATAAGATCTTATCTGCCGTGTTGAGTAAACGTCTGAAGCCGTTCGTCAACAATCAGATCGCCGTTCGCTAACAACATCGTTCTTGAAAGAATAGTGTAAAACTCATGTGCCAACACCAGAAGCTCAATCTTTTAAAAGTCCGTCCACGCATACGCCGACGATATTGACATAATCGAAAGAACGCAGCGTGATGTCAATGGCGCTTTCGTGAGTATTAAGGCGGAAACGGCGAAGGTGGGTTTAACGGTGAATGAGGGCAAGACCAAGTATGTGCTGTCAACAAGAAAGGACAACCAATATTGACGTCTCGGGCAGAACGCCACCGTAGACAGATATAACTTTGAGGTAGTTAGGGACTTTGTCTACCTAGGATCCGCTATAAATTCAGACAACGACACGAGCGCTGAGATCAAACCAAGAATAACTCTTGCCAACCGCTGCTTCTTTGGGCTAAGAAGGCAATTGAATAGCAAAGCTCTCGATATATATAGTCCTACTCTATGGCGCAGCTGATTTGAGAGGAAAGTTCTTCGGGTGCTGTTTGGTCCCGTCTACATAGATGGCGAGTGGAGGAGAAGATACAACGACCAGCTATACGGGCTGTACAGCGACATTGACTTAGCCAGGAGCGTGAAGGTCCAACGACTGAGGTGGATGGGTCATGTAGAGCGCATAGACACCAATGCTCCGGCCCGGAAAATCTTTGAATCCATTCCCGAGAAATGGCGCAGTAGAGGAAGACCGCGACTCAGGTGGTGCACGCAATTGGAAGGGGGCCTCAACCAACTTAGCATGCGAAACTGGAGGCAGCTAGCTAAAGATCGAGCTGGCTGGAAACGCTTGTTGGTTGAAGCCCAAGTCCACCCCGGATTGTAGCGACACCTTAAGTAAGCAAGTAACTTAAATCAGTTGGAAGAGGACGTTCTTTAGGTGAATTGGCAAGATGTTTATCTTATGACTTCTGCTGGTGATCAAATTGATTTCCTGCAAAATGCAATACGTCATCTCTATAGTTCACACGTTCTGATGAAAACAAAATATTTTCGAACAAATACTGTCACATGGTTTACACCTGAAATGCAAGAAGCCATAAAACAACGAAACCTGGCTTACAAACGATGCAAACGTCTTAGGCTCCCTCAGTTTCATGTACTATTCCGGACTTTAAGAAACAGTGTTTTCTATAAAAATAAGCTAAGAAACGGGTGTATTCAAGACGACTTAATAAAATTCTACCCGTGAAAACTTTGTGGAAAAAGGTGGTAATCCCTGAAAATATAAACCCTGAGTTCTTAAATTCTGAATTCGCCAAAATTCAAAATACTTTGCCCGACGTTGGCAAACCCTGTTCACCGGAGAAACGAAGTTTTGAGCGAGCTACTACAAATAAAGTCGACGGCTATGGGCCTTGATGAAATACATCCACACTTTATTCAAATAATTTTGCCCCACATTCTTTCTAGCCTTACACACATTTTTTGACATAATTTCTTGAGCTTCTAGACTTCTCAAAGGCATTTGAAATTGTCAATCACGGAATACTTTTTTTTTTAACTAAAGATAGCTTGATTCTTTCATATTTAAGTGAAAGAAATCAAGTCGTATCGGTTGGTGAAAACATCTCTCGGTACATTACAGCTAATGTCTGGAGTACCACAGGAATCAATTCTTGGGCCACTGCTTTTTCTCATGTTTTATTTCAATGATCTCACGCAAGTCGTCCGCCACTCATTAATACATTTATATGCTGACAATGTGCAGATTCGGTTAAGTTGCAAGCTGGGAATGTTAGAAGATGGAGTAGGAAAACTTAATAACGACCTCAAGCATATCTATGTAAATAAATAAGTAAAATAAGATATATTAGCTAATAGCAATTTAAAACGTGTTGCAATAATTATTACGAGGGGCGTTCGATAATTCCGTACAATCTCGACAGGTGGCGGTGCCAGCAGCACAAATGACGTTTGTTTCATTTGGTAACATCCTTCAAAAAATGACATACAAAATATTAGACAGATATGTCATTTAGTTTGTGTTTGGCGTCCATTGACAGCAGGCAACTTCTTGTATTTTTGCAAACATAGTGTAGTTATCACTACACACACATTATTATTTAAACAAGAATACAGCTGCGGAAATGAAAGCAAAGTTGGATAAACATTATGCGGCCTTTGCACCGTCAGTTGAAATGATTTACAAATGGTTCCGAAATTTCCGATGCGGTGATATGTACACAAAAGATGCTGAGCGTCCTGGACGTCCAATTGAGGTCACCACACCAGAAATGGTAAATAAAATTCATGGTATGCCGATGGACGATCCGAGAGTTAAAGTGCGTGAGATTGTCGGCGCGATGAGTGCCGCGCGACGGACCCGGATGAACACTTCCATGCAAAACAAATCGCGGATGAATTGCGCTACGAATTGATTCTCCATCCACCATATTCTCCAGATTTAGTCCCTTGCAACCATTTTCTGTTTCCAGACATGAAGAAATGGGTTGGAGGTAAGAAATTCGCATCAAATAAGAGGTTATCACCGCAACAGAGGCCTATTTTGCAGAGTTCGACAAATCTTATTATTCGGACAGCTAAAAAAAAAAGTTGGAGCATCACTGGGCTAAGTGTATGTTTTCTATGTTATTGTATGGATTTATCGAACGCTCCTCATATGTCTTAATCTCTTAGTGTGAGGTCTGTTGGTCTAAAGCGTTTTAATCTTCTTCTTCGGGTTATTTCTTGTAGCGGGATAGAGATAACTTCGTTGTTGTCATGAATTAACAGCCGGATTCGATAGTTTATGCTCGTCTTTTGTATTTCTTGCATTACTGTTGGTATTTTGAGATATTTGTGAATGTCGTCATTGGAAACATACCATGGTGCGGCGACTATCGTTATTAATATTTTTTATTGCAGCCTCTGGATGATTTTACATTTGATTTACTCGCTGTTCTCCACAGTTGAAGTTCATACGTCCATATTGGTTTGATAATTCTCTGTATATTAGCAGTTTGTTGTCTATAGATACGACTAGTACCGAATTTCTTCCCAGCATCCAATAGAGTTGTCTAAGTTTATCCTTGATTTGATTACGTTTCTTAAGTATATATTGTTCCCAAGTCAAGTTTTGGTCTATGTGCGGCCAGACAATCTGTACTGACAGGTCCAAGATGAACATTGACGTGGGTGTGGGCATCTTTCTGACAAACTGAGCCTAGTAAAGGCGGGGGTCCTAGCAGTGACAATTGCTGCCAGTGAAACTGAGATAATATCACATCTTTCATCGACAGCCAGGCGACTATAAAAGCCATTCCTGCTATAGAAATGAAATCGAAACTTGTCAAGTGTTGTCGAGAAGAGCTTAAAGTTCTTGGCACACAGCATGCAGTAAAACTATGGTGGGTCCCTGTACATGGTATACCAGGGAGTGAGAAAGCTGACATAGAGCAAGCTAATCACTCAGTAAAAGTCCCAACGTATAAGATTAAACACGAAGCAGGAATTAGGGCTCTCGAGGAAGCAAACAACAGGCGGCAGCTGCAAAACAACGAGAAAACTATAGCCAATGTACAACAATGCCAGATCTAATGCAATGTTGCAGAAAGACAGGCTGACCCTTTCCACTCTTATAAGTAGTGATTACAGGGCATAATACTCTGCGACATCACCTAAAAAAGATAAGGCTAACTTAGGATGATCTCTTCTAGGGGATGCGGAGAAAAGGAAGTCAATGAGGACACGACACACTTTCTGTGTCACTGCCCAGGCCTCTGCCATCTCAGACATAAAACCCTTCGAAGACACTTCTTCCAGAATATCGAAGAACTATGTGGCATACCTATCAAAGTAGATTCATCAAGCCTTCAAGGTGGTTCGAAACCCGTAGATATGTTATAGGAAAGTGCTTTAGAGATTGTTCTGCGATCATGGGATACTTTCCCCCCAATGGGTCTATACTGACCTGAGTGTGGCGCAGAGGGATCTGTTGCCCTCGCCAACCCATCTATCTATCTACCATTTATCTATTTAAAAATCTATTACGTTTTTCTCTGTATACTCAGAAACAAATTCAAGTTTGAAATTTCCAATTTACTTCACCAAAACTCCAAGCGAAAACCAAAGTGTAACTTTGAAAAAGACAAAAAAAAACAATTAAACATCCTAACCTTGTCAAAAATTACAAAATTTCATTCCAAAAACCACTTTGTCGCTGGCACATGCCAATTTTCCACCTGCCTGCCTAAAGTCACATCACCTTGACTCTGTATAACCATGTTCTCTGCCATCAGCACCAGCGTACCTACAAATTGCAAAATGTTTTCCCTTTTTGACTTGAAATGAAATTTAAAATTAATATTTCGCTATCACGAAGGATCCATCCAACACGGGCCAAATGTGTACAGATACACATCTGCTTTATGTTCATCAAAAAAGATACAACCTTAACTTGATGAGCTATAATTCACATCATGCATACGGGTGGTTATAAATTTACTCGCGCTGCACCTTGCTCCATCGTTTAGCAAAGTACCAGCCCTAGAGCAGATGCACACTACTCTACAGTACATACAAAAAAAATGTATCATCTGCCTGCTAGTGCCATTTTGCCAAGAGTGTGTAAGTAAGAAGGGCAGGCAGCCAAATTAACATCCTCGGTGTCACATCGCGTTGGACTAATTGAAATTTCATTATTCCAATCCAAATTGAATGCCGATGGAATGAATTGCATTTCAAGTAGCTAAGTGGCAAAAGTGAATAGATACACATATACCTAAATAGATACCTCATAGGGCACGATAGATAGATACACCATCTAAATGGGTCATGTCCCTGAGTAAATTGCAATTTTCATTGCGCTTCGCGCTCGAAATGGGTGCGGTTCAAAGTGGAAAATTTAATTTTCCAGTGCAAAAGGATAATGCACACAAACACATACACACGTAGAGACAACTACTTCAAATGGATTTGCTACTCCATTCACAGACCTCTTGAACTTTTGGCCGAGAAACACCAGTAGTATCTGAAACGACACTTTTGGTTGCGATAATATTTATTTCTGTTTTTATTCTTTACATAGTGTAACGCCAAACGAAGAGTACATTCTCCAGTTAGGTACAATTGAATCGAGTTCATCGAAAATTCGAGATTGTCCTTTGACTACTAAGAAAGAAGGAAACATGACAATAATAATAAACGAGCGCACAAGGATGATGAAAATCAGGTAAACATTTCACAGCTGGGTGAGTTTTAGAGTGTGTGCATGTTCATAGAAAAAAAATAGAAATAAAAATGGAGCAAGGATAACAGGGCGTCCTTCAGTGTTTTTCGGTTGAATGGAGAAATAGAGAAAACTATTTGAAGGAATATGTGTCAAATTTCCGTCTGTCACACGAGCGAAGAAAGAACGTTAAGGGTCGGACGGAAGAGGGGTTACATTTCTGATTTAATGAGGGAAAAAGGATACTTACAGTGGGTTTAACAAGAGTCAAAAATACTTACATTGCGTTCGGTTAGAAGGAAATAATCATGTAGAGTTGAAGTTAATTTGAACGCTATACACTTTCATAAGGATTGGTCGTGTACATACCCGGAAATTCTCATAAATCGATGAAGTACGAGTAATGCGATGACGTTCATATGTCAATCTAACCTAGGTACTCGCTTTAAGTATGCATTATCTCTTTTGAAGGGACGCCAAGTAGAAATAGTGTAAAATAAAATTAGAATATCTAGGACATGAAAATGTTACTTGAAAATAATGAAAAATCGATCAGCTCTCGAGAGACCTTTTCTGCCGACCCAAAGGATATCAGAAAGTTTTTTCAGTCCTTTTCAGGATGTATCGCAGCCAGGTAGGTCATTGAGACAAGTTCGCTGCCTATAGTCCGCTTTCTTATGTGGTCGCTATAAACAAAAAAAAAAAATATCCAAAAGATCAAAAATCCTTCAGACCAATAAGCCATCATAAGACATCATTATTTCTAAAAATAATGGAGAAAAGAATAGACCACCATATCCGAGTTGAGATACTCAAGAAACACCCGCCTATAAGGCTGGTAAATCCACTATAACTGCACTGCATCATCTGCAAAATAGAGGTTTCTCTCAATGCAAAGGAAATAACACTATGTGCCTTTCTGGACATTGCTGGAGCTTTTGATAACACCTCCCTTGCTTCCATCGAAAGAGCTACAGGTGCAAAAGACGTAGACATGCTAGTTAGCAGGGCCATTTCTGCCGAATTAGTTCACGCATCTGCCACAATTGGTATTATTAAAGGCTGTCCTCAGGGAGACGTTGTATCATCTCTACTATAGTCAATAGTTATCGACCGACTCCTGAACGACCTAAACAAGTCTGGATATACAACTGGGGATGATGGGAATGATGTTAACTTGAGAGGCTCAATATTAATCCTAACAAAACGGGCATCATCCCCTCACAAGAAAAAGATTAATTATTCTCTGAAACCTAATGTCAAATAACACATAAATCCATTTTTCCATGGAAGTCAAATACTTGGGAATCAGACTTGACCATAGACTAAATTGAAACAAACACCTATTGCCTAGGTATCAAGAAAACCACATCCATACTATAAGCGTGCTCAAAATTTTTGGAAAAAAAAGGAGGCTAAGACCAAAAATGGTTCCTTAGGCCTACCTTACCATAGTACTTCCGGCTATAATGTACCTATGCACCGCTGTTTTGGTAAGAAAAGGTTTAACAAATAACTGCCTAGAATGCACTACAAGAAGTCCAAAGAACAGCCTGCATTCGAATTACAGGATTACAGGCGCTATGCGCTCCTGCCTGACAACCGCATTAGAAGCTCTCCTACAGATCCCCCCTCTCCATATCAGAGTGGAAAAAGCGCTGCAAAATTTCACCTAGTTTCAAATTTTTATTTGGGAGATCTCAAAGGGCATCTAAAAATCCTAAACAGACTCCCGCTACTTTCCAAGTCAGCAATGCATATTACGGAGTTCATGCCCTTAGAAATAAATCTTTACCGCCCTTTTAAAATAATGATCTTAGAGCGTGATAAATGCAACAAAGGGGGTCCTCCGCCCCAGAACTACCCTCACTCGATCGCGGAGTAGGTGCAGGAGGGCTCAGCTCTAATTTCCAATTGGCAGTCTCTCTGGGACATTCTACTTCGATTTTCCAGGCCGAAATCTACGCCATAGAATTATGGGCCAAAGAATGCATTAGGCGCAACCTCCGTAGATCAAATATTAACATCCTGTCTGATAGTCAAGCCGCTTTTAAAGCGCTATACTCCTTCTACTTCCGGTCTAAGCTGGCCTGGAAATGCCTGAACACCTAACAGAATCTAACTGCTCACAATAACATCACAATTATTTGGGTTCTTGGCCACAGGAGTATACTCGTAGATGGTAACGAACGCGTCGATGAACTTGCAAGACGCGGCTCAGCACTACCATTCACAGGACCATTACCTTTCCGTGACCTACCTGTTAGGGCTGCATCAGATCTCTGTCGTCTATGCCTGGAAGATCAATAAACGTCAGAACATATTCTATGCCCAGCCGTGGCTCTCAGTAGACTAAGACAACTCGGAAGGGGATTCATCTCCCCCTTCAGGAACTGAACCTTTTGAAGAATCAAAAACCTATGTAACAAACCACAGACCATTCAAAGTGTTTGTAGCCTAAATGTCTCCATACCCCATCAACTAATCTAATCTATGTGGTCGACAGGTCTCACCGCTCTTTAGGCATAGTCTACAGGTTAGCTCTGGTGATAAGTTAAGTATGTGGAGGTGCCTCTTCAATAGGCAGAGGCCACAGATGACATCGATCAGGGTTCGTACGTGATTTCTGCTCAGATTCACAAAATAACTTCGATGTTTTGTTTGATAGTGTAGGGGAATGCATTTCTGGCCTGGAGCCGATTGGATTTGGACCGGGTCTGTTGCCCGGTATGGTTTTTGAAAATCCCCTTGCTTACTCCACAGAATGGCTTAAAACCAGTGAATCCAATTCTGAAAGCGTTTCGACTGCCTCCAAGAGTCTGAATTCAGTTTTGCATATTTTTTGCCTACGGTGACCGAAAGAGAGGCGCCTAACGACTCGCCGAAGATTTCAAAGCGAGATGCAGTGTCCGTTTTGAAGTCATCCATGCACCATACATGTCTTTTAATGGCATGCTGAATTCACTGATTTCTGGCAGGGAACTAAGCAAACTGAGGTGACCATTTCTACATGAACTTGTACTGGAGGTAAGTAAGCCCAGAATAATGTTGAGAAATGAAATGGGGGTGAAGCGCAGACAACCGTTCGGCTCGTTCCAGATTTTTTACTGCAGTAACTTCATAGGCTAGACTAGGGTAGGTCTAACAAGGTGTACATTTGAAGCAAAATTTTATGACTTAGTCTCCAGTTTCTGCCACAGATGCGGCGATAGATCCATAGCGCCCGATTGGCTCTATGGATGGTTCGGTCAATGTGTGGGTTTCAGGATGGCTCCAAGGTACTTAGCTTCTCACGAGAATTGAGCAGTTTAGCCACAAATGGAGGGGCGAATGAGAAGGTAAAAAAAATACCGAATATTTGTTCTTTATAGAGAAACCTTCTTTGTAACTCAGATAGTGAATATTACAACAGTTCTGAAATGAAGCTTTTCAATTTACTACGTCGTCGGCGTAGCCAATGGCCTCAATCCTTTGGTTTTTTAGAGACTAAAGTAGGCCATAAGAGGGGCGACAGAACTTCGACAGAACTTCCTCTGAGGATACCCTTGAGTCGTATGCGCCGAAATTTGTGAATGGTGTGAATAAAATCCGCTTCATTGGCATTGGCGATCTATCTGCAGGCAAATTAGCCTATACCACGGGCAGAATATAGGCAAAGTAGACCTCCATCAACACCTTACAAATGTGACCATGGAACGTTCGATCCCTGAACAATGAGGGGAGACATGAGCAGGTAGAGTTTGAAATGCTGCGCCTTAAGATCAACATTCTGGGCATAAGCGATACCAAACGAAGAGGAAGAGATGAGTACAGATCAGATACGGAACAAACGAGAGTGTTGCATTCCGATGAGGATGAAAAGGAAGGTAACCAAAGATTAAATAGTGTGGGCATTATATTAAATGAGGACCCCAATTTCTGCGAGACTTATGTCAGCCAGCAACATCACCATTATCCAGCGCTACACCTCTACAAATGAAACGACAAAGGAAGCTCGGTGTACAGTAACGTTCCGAGAGCCAATAATGCCCAAAATAAAAAATAAAAGCGGAAGCTGGATCCGAAACTCCTGGATATCCCAAGACATCTGGCACAAAAACTTGTATCATAGATTGTTGAAGACAAAAATAAAAGCCGAGATAGACGCTCAACGAAAGGTGAAACTACGAAACGAATATCGAATGGTTCATAGGACATTTCATCGCTATGTGAGACGTGACAGGAGGACGATCTTGCGAAAAATGGGGAAAATGCTGCAAGAAGGGGAGATATCAGAGAACTGTACAGAATATCAACAGAAGTAGTCGGCCAAAAAAAAAAACCCACCAACCACCCTGTACTGGATGTGATCAACACTCTCTTGGTATCAATTGGAGATCAGCTATGTAAATGAAAGGAATATTGTTGTGTCCTGCTTAATGACGTTTTCGGCGAGCAATGAGCCCCCAGTTGCTCAACATGCGCAAATCTTACAGAGGTATTGACACTGGACCTCGAACAGTTACAGAAATTACAACTGCAATCAATCTCCTCAAAGCCAACAAAGCAGTTGAACTTAATAGCATACCAGATGAGTTCCTGAAAGTAGATCCCCACAACGGCTAGTATTCAGTTTGCGTTTATACAAGCCGTACAAACCCAGCAAGTGGAAGGACGGTGTTATTGTTAAGATACCAAAAATGGCGATCTTAAGAACTGCAACGACTGGCGTGGTGTTACCGTTTAAAGGCAACTATCATTCTCGAGCGGATAAAGGTTAGAATGGAGACTACACTCAAAACGCATCAAGCCGTCTTTCACAGAAGTCGATCGTGCGTACACTTTGCTTATCATTTTTGAGCAATCAGACAGTTCAAGTCACCGCTTTATCTCATGTTCCTGGATTTCGGGTAAATCGCGAATGGATATGGAGATATCTTCTTAGGAGAGGAATCCCCCGAAAATAATTGGTACTATAAAGGAGTCCTACTATAAAGCAAGGTGTTTTGTTCTGCACAGTGGACAGCGCTATGATTATTGTGTGCAACAGGGAGTGAGACAAGAGGATATTCTGTCGCCAATCCTCTTTCTACTAGCGGTAGACGATGTACTGACTACTAGCGTATCCAATGGAGACTGTTTGAAAGGCTAAGTTATTTGGACTATGCTAATGGTATCTGTTTCCTGGCATGTACCATCAGCGAGCTAGACGAGATGAGTCAATCTCAACATTGATCGGTCGATCTAAGGATCAATGGCAAAAAGACAAAAATAATGCCCAGAGACCATTCCACATATCATCGTGTTATTCTGAAGCAGACGCTAATTGAGAAGGTCGAACAGTTTAAGTACCTGGGAAATTTTGTATCATCTGATGCCGGAACGGACCTAGACGTTAAAAGCAGAACAAATAAAGCTCACGCTACCTTTGGTATTCTATCTCCAGTTTGGAAATCCAGTCAAATCACCTTACGCACTAAGTTGAGACTCTTCGAATCCAACGTTGATATACTGTTCCACCTTTACGATGCCTGATAGTTTTAGTTGGTTGATGGTTATTTTTCTCCAAAGGGAAAAGGGGGAAGAGAAACAGAGGAGAAGCCTGTGCATATTGGATTTAAATGTTTGAAGGTTGTAGTGATGGGGAAATACAGAGCCTGGTAGATCATTCCACATTCGTGTCGTTCGATTTATAAACAAATCCCCATATTTGACAGTACTGGCCAGCAACTATTTCGCTGGACATTTTGATACATAAAAAAAAAAAAAAAAAAAACAACGATAAAATAGATAAAGACACGAAACAATTCTACGATTTTCGAGTGAATCTATAGAGGTCACAATGTCTCTATTATCTATAAGTTTTCTAACACGCGATTCTGTACCGTGTCTAGAATGTGCAGAACGGTCTTGGATGCACCAGACCAGATATAGGCGTTATATTCCAGCTTTGGGCGGATGAAGATCGAAGAGAATCGCAAGTCTTTTGGTTTCAGCGATGTAAGTACCATTCATGGATAATGGTTGAGGGTTTTGGTTTTGCTTGAGATACAGAAGAAAGCATTAAATTCAACTCTATTGGTTGAACCCCATTTGATTATGCTCTCCAGGTTGACATTTAATGTGCTTAACAAACGTTGCCGTTCCTCTTATACGGCCGAAGAGCAGGGACGTGAGTTAGGGGATAAATATGAAAAAATACAAGAGATCATGTATAAAAATAAGAAAGAGAATCGGAGACAATACATAACCTTGAGGAATACCATCACCATTATGGTGAATTGCAGACTTGAAGCCGTCCAAGACAAATTGTATTAAACGCCCCGAAAGGTTATTTCTAATCCATGGAAGAAGAGGTTCATCAACGCCATATGCCGACAAAATAGCCTGATGCCAATCTCTATCAAATATCAAGCCCAACCACCTAAGTTCCGTGAAAGTGATGAAGACACTTGTCCTCTTCTCCGTGAGATATGCCATCAAATCACCAATGGACCTGTTCCAACGAAAACCATACTGGCGGTCATTGAGGAGTTTTCTTGAATCAAGATATTTCATAACCTGGCTATTTATCAGCGTTTCCATGACCTTGGAGGGAAGGGACGTAAATGCAATGAATCGGCAATTGGGCAGGAAGGAAGATTCGCCTTTTTTTAACGACGGGCTGGACAAATGCTAATAGATAGAGATGTGCCATTTTCAAAATTAACAGAACAGTGGCGTATATTAATGTATGCCGATTGCTCTCTTTTAACAAAAAGATGTGTAGATATAGTTAGAGTACGTCCATGGTGGTGCAGAAATGCGAAGTTTTGTTCTCCAATTAGAAATAGCATCGGTGATAGAAAATCCCCTTGTTGTGCTCCAGAATGACTTCAATGCATTAAGGAAGCATTGACGCTTGTTAGTTTTTCGAGGTCATAAGAGCCAGTTTTCAAATATTTGTGCGTGACTATTTGCCAAGCCACATCGATAAATATACACATTTACAGCCTATAAACTAGCCCCGATGAAGATGATAATGTAAATGAATCTATAAACTTTTATGATACTTGTTTTTGTAATATTTTTATTGATTTTTGCTAGAGCACTATACATATATGGTGTCGCACAAGATATCATATTCTTCTCCGCGGTAGGTGTAAATCCAATACTTTTTTTATTTTCAAACACTCGCTGCCGCCTAACTCATGTAATCTGAGTAAAACTACGCCATTATAAGATTAAAGTTGTTTTTGTTTGGATAATTTGGACCGTAAAACACTTTTCAAATGTCATTCAAACAAAAGATGTTCATAAAGATTTGAATTAGGGTTCCTGATTCCATTACATTTTATCGCTCAAATTAGCATTATTACCATGCCTTAAACACTTTATTATACCCCATTGCGTATCATATTTTGTTGTCTAATTTACATTTCTGACCGAGAGTCTCCCAATTCACAAAAGTCAATTCAAAGAACATAATGCGTCCCCTTTTCTGGGCTATACAATGTCTGATGGGAAATTTCCCATGCAAGAGAAACGCGCACACAACAAACTGCAATGCTCCATCAATTCCATGTCCAGAGATAGTGGGTAACCCTTTCCAAAGATTAATCCAATTCCATGTATTTTTTTCAATTTTTCCGTTCCTCCTTCACTATCTCTATACTTTTTCTATTGTCTGCTCGAGCGTGCGTGTAATTTATATAATGTAACACATGAGTGTTTCACAGTCGTCTTAGTTTCATGAGCATGCCGCCCGTCGTAAATGCCAAGAAAGCTCATTTTCCGAATACCCTAAATCCTTTATAGAGTCGAGCACCATCGCACATACAGTTACAGTCTTGTAGGAGTAGTGGAGTATTAGTAGAGAGGTGCGAAGACTTTACGAATGTAACTAAAATAAGTCGTAAAATTGCGAAACCTTAGTAAGAAGGTATCCTCACAGGCAGATTCCTGTTTCGATGTAATGTCTGTGAACGAATGAGGATCAAATTACTTGGGAGCAGGAAGAGGGTTGCTCTGGGTGGCCACAAACTTTTATTTTCCGTTTTTATGTGTTTGGATTTAGAATGGCATACGGAGAGGGAACGTTCGGATTTAATGAGGGGGATATTTTTTTTTTCTCGAGTCGTAATTTAATGGCGCAGATTATGGAGAATTAATTTAAAAGGTCCGAGATTAATCTACAAATCATGTTAACCACTTGGAAATACGTAAAAATAAAGACAGATATGGTTTTATAGGACAGCAGATACAACAACAAAGAATTGATTTACGGTGCGCTTAAGAAAACAGATTTTTTTTTTTTTTTTTTGAATAAAATTAAAAGAGTTATGATTCCGTTTTTGTGGTAAAACTTTATCACATTCCGCTGGTTTTTGGTATCCTCAACCGCTTTGAGCAGCTAATTGGGTCAGTTCTTCGAACATGGTGTCAATATAACTCTTCTGCCTCGTTGCGGGGGTTCTTCTTTTTGATTAGAATGATCAATTTCCCTTTTCGGTTACCAAGTTACTGCAGTTTTTTTTTTAGACTAAATGGATGGTCATGCAGAAGGCTGTCAGACAGTTGTTGATGATGCCAAGGCATTAGAAGATAAGAACAGTGGAAAGTAACAATATGCTGAATACCCGATCATAGAGGCTTAACATGCAACACCAAATATGATAGATTAACGAGACAGCCCAGAGCTGTTCCGGACAAGCTTTTTGCGTCAATTAAGCATAGCCTGGGTTAACGCATTTTTCGGCAGATGGGTGTACCATTTCGATTTGTAACGCAGCAAGACAAACCTGACCAAGACAGAACCGGTACACATGGTTCTCTCGTCACGGGTGTGACGAAGTAAAAAAAGGTACCCGTAATATGTCACATTAAACATGGCAATAAGGCCATGTATCTCACGTACTAACTGAAAATTAAGTACGGACTAATCTTCCAATTTTTGAAAAACGATAAGGAAACTCAACGGTCTATCAGTCATGAACTTAACCCAGCAGTTCTCTACGAATATTTCAGGGAACTATTAAATCCAGAGATTAACAACCACACCTTCCAGTATCCATCACCCACTAACTCCAAGGATGGACCGATTACTCAACAGATTCTACTGAAGTCTTAGTGGACTAAAAGATGGGAAAACACCAGGTTCGGACGGTATACCAGTGGAATTCTATAAAAATGGATCGGTCGAATTAATAATGAGCGTCACCCAAGTCTTGAACAAAGCATTTGAAAATGGTAACATTCCCCACCAGTTTAAAGAGGCGCTAATTTTCCCGATTTTCAAGAAAGGTTGCATATCGAACCCCGCGAATTACAGGGGTATTTTGTCTTTATATTGTCAGGTGGACTATTTCCGAACATCTTATGAAGAAATTCCAAGCTGGGTTCAGGTCAGGATATTCCACCGTAGACCACATTTTCGCACTAATAAGTGTAGTTGAACATTTCTTTGTTGTCTGGTTCCAGGCAATGTCTGGTGTGAGGCAAGGTTGTATATTGTGCTCCTGTCTTTTTGCGTTGTTTATCGATGACATTGTCGATTACTTGCCTGAAGGCATTGAGTTTGCCCGAACGCACTTTCTTGCTAGTGCTGCTTGCCCAATACCCGGAAACGTTACAGTTCATGATAAATCGCCTTTCGTATAGTACTGCAGCTTGTGGACCTTGGTTGTTAATCTGGACAAATCCAGTCATGATTTTTAAAAATTGGGGGAGGTAGAAATTCTGGCAATGAAAAATGGCGGTATAATGATGAAGATATTGAAATTTACGAAAAACCTGAGCATGGAAAGGCATCTGAGAGAGAACCTTCGAAGGCAAAAATTGCTATAAATTCCACCTGGAAAAGATGTTTTGTAATTAAATGCTTATACCATCTGCCAGCTAGTACATCAAATTACCTCAATATGCTGGAAACAGGGCTGGCTTCTCTATTTATAAAAACCAAGTGGAATACGTCCAAGAAGTTTTGAGAATGCCGAATGAACGGCTCCCTAGGAAAGTAGCCCTAAGTATAATATTCAACAGATGCAGCTGGTATCGAAACTGGATGACTTTAGCTCAAGAATGTGGGATGAATCAGGAAACCTGTGATGTATCAAATAATAACGAATGTTGATTTAAAATGGCGACGAACACTTTTACACGTTTACGCATTGTAGCCGTGTATCTCAAGAAAGTCTAAACTAATTTCGATGTCGTTTGCTTTGTAGATTAGGACATTTTTCAAAGAATATTTATAGGTAGACAAACACAAGGCTTTGCTTTGCAAAAGCTGGCCAATTAAAAAAGATTTGTACCGCACGCAAAAATTTTAAAGTTATACAGTCAAAACGCTCACAATGACTTATCCGATTGGAATATAACTTATTTTTATCGATTAGGCTTCCCACTTCCGCGTCACATTCTATGTATATAGACATAGCTTACAGCCCAAAAGTGGTGCGAGTGATACTCGCTGATAGCTTTAGCTTAAGGATAACGTTCGAAGATGATTTTAGCTTTGCAAACAATATTCAAATGGTTAGTTGTTAAGTTAAATGCATGGAATGATTGGGTGGTATACGGAAAAAGTAGTTTTGAAGACTTTCAATACCCTTTCTTAAAACCCCGTCTTATTCCCACGCAAAATGTCATGATTGGACATTTAAACGTTTTGGAAACACGGTGAGTAGGTCAGTGGATTTTGCCTTATATATGCTGCCGGTAACAACGACGCTCAGTCCGGTAAATTTGTCTGCTACCTCCATTCGACTATGTATAAAAGAAAAAGACGGGGTAACAAGCGCTCTAGAACCTTTGTATTATCTATATCCTAGTCTCAGAGTTCACATCTTAAATATGTTCATCATACTGACTCTGTGCCCGATGATCAAAATACGCACAATACCTCGTCCGTGAGGAGTTTCGAGCCCTGAAAAGTATCGTCAATATGTATAGCTTAAAAGAAAGTCATTGAAAATAATAAAGTAGTCCTAGTGCTGCTTCCTTTTACATCAAAGGAAGCCCAAATATATTTCTGGGCTCTACAACGAGGACGAGACTCGAGGGAGTTTGATGGCGAAGAATGAGTGTTTGCTCTTGGTCATACTCAACAACTCCTCCACGAACAGGCTTTTAATCATAGTTCTGATGAGCAGTTTGTTTCGATACTGTACAGTGGCAATGTTCGTGCTTGGATGATGTATGTACTCGAACGAACCAACGCAAGGTTGACAACTACCATTTTCCAATTTTAGTTTATCGTTTTGAGTTCAGAAATGGTTGAACAATCCCCTTTGCCCAACGTAATGCGGATGGAAAAATTTTGGACAATCACTTTGGTTCATCCCGACCGAGTTCCTCCCGCAGTGGTACTACTTTGCGACTCAAATTCTTGTTTCTACAATAAGGGCTACTTGGTTTACTATTCTTGGTGGAAACCCCGTCTAACATTTCAATAATGTAGTTGCCTTAACGGTCCTGTAGTGGAAAATAATCAGAAGGATTTTGAGGATTCTGAACCGCAGCAAATACGTCGTTTCCACGTTCTGAGACTAAAAGAATACTTTATTGGTCTCTCAATATTCTTCCTCTGAAAGACCAATCAAGGTTGGTTCTTCCTGCGTCCTCGGTCAGGGCCTTCATTGACGATTGGGTTTCTTACGAACATAATTGTGTGTGGCACGGTTCTCCAGGATGCGGGCAGGCTAAACGAATGCTCCCGGACGTCTATAAGAAATCCGCGACATTCTTGCTTTCCCGCAGCAGAACAGAGTGCAGACTGCTTTTGCTAAACACCTCAGTGTGGTAGGCTTAAATCATACAACAGTCTGCGACGCTTGTGGAGAGGGCGATGACACTACGGAACAGTTCCTCTATGATTGTCCTGCCTTTGTTCGATCAGGTGTCAGATTTTCTGCGCTGATGTGGTGAGTGATGATACCGTAAGCTCCTCATCACTGAAGCGTTTGCTCGACTTTCTCCGGAAGACAAAGAAATTCCATTAAAATGGGTAAAACAGGGTTTGATTCTTGGCAGGACCAATAGCGTCTGAGTGCTTCAGTGTAGCGTTTCCCCGACAAAAAAAAGGACAGTGATACTGAAATCAATGACAATTGATGTACTATTCTGTAATGCGATGATCACTATCCATTCGTTTCTAGGTTGACTTTGAATGAATTAATAAGGCTCAGCATCTATTTGGAACCCAAAGAATGTGTAGATTTCAAATATTTCAAAATTCTGCAGGAGAATGACAGTTTTATTGGCTGAAAACTCGAGAATCCATCTAGTGGATGATAGCAAATATTATGACTTAAAAATGTCAGTCCATCTGGCGGAAAATTCGTGCGTAACTACTACTGAAGATGTACTTTTCCCGTAGCCCGTATAATTGTAATTGCGTTGAAATTGGCTACGCGCAATTTGCCACTTTCCAGGAAGCACAGTTTTTGACTGCAATAAAAAAGCTGATACAGGTGCGTATCTAAACGATTTGAGTTATAGAAATTTAGTTCAAGAGTTATAGAGAGTGTAGATGTTAACGAGGAACAAGAGCCACAAAATGAAAAAGAAAAAGTTGTACCTACAATAAACCTAATCAGTAGTTTCAAACAACATCGCCTCTAAAAGTCTATAATCGATTAGATAAAAGAGTTCACGTTTTAAAGTGTTGCAGGAGAAAACACAATCCCACCATTAAACTGTAATAAATCCACCGATCAGCAATATCGCCTAAAGGGCAAGTTCAAAGAAAGCAAAAAGAAAATGATATCAAAACGTATCAATTATCACTCTTCAAGATAACCACCGCCCCACAGCGAAAGTCAAACAACCTAAACTGGATCTGATCTAGATAAAACATTTTCCCATTTCCTTTCATTGATTCTCCAGTTTGCTTTGTGATAAGAAAACAATTTATTAGGTTGTTCGACGATATTCGATATCATGATGACTAACCGCTAACTGCCACCAACCAACCAAACCAAACAAAAACAAACCCCACTGACACAAATGCAATAAAATTCAATTTTTGTATTTATTTTATTTTCAATTCAAAAAGAAAAATGTGTATCTACGTGCTGAACACAATGAAAATGCTCTTAGGTTCAGAGAAGGAAACTTATGCGTTCATTGCACCTCAAATTGAAAAAAAAAAAAAATGCGGTGGAAGCAGCGACAACAGACCTATAGAAATATACGAACAAGTCAATGCAATCTCATCTCTCTGTCTACAAGAGGTGAACTATTGAAACTTGCCCTGTCACCGGAGCAGTATCCAACAGAACGCAGTATCCAACAGATACTTGCTTGAGTATAAATAATAAATTGTATTTACTGAAGTACTTTTGTGCTTTTCGTTCTTATTTTTCCATTGTCCGTCGCGGAGAAGTCTTTTCCTCTTTTATTACAACTCGTTTCCTTAATTGGCAAACACACGCTTTAGGTCAGGGAAGTCGAGGAACTGAGTAGGCGGGTGTGGATGCTATTGAAGGAAGTGCGATTCCTTTGGGCAGAATTAATGGATGAAAGGAGTTTATTTGGATTTCTAAATAAAATGTTCTAGAAACTCAAAGTCTAAATATGGAGTCAATGAACTTAAGCAAGTTCCACAAGAACTTCTTCAACAAAAAATCATACAATAAGAGTTGGATAGAACAGGCCATTCTAGGAAAACGGTTTTTGGATATCGGACCTTAAGCTCGTCATTTATACTCTCAGGTTAGGTACCCTGAATATTTAGGAGAAGTAAGCACCAGTAGTCCATGTCATTTGGGAGCCAGCCCTCAGCGGTCATGAAGTCAATGGAAAATGGGATGAACTGACCAGAGAAGGAGCTGCGACAAAAAACCGCATCCAAAAAACCTACCTCCTGCAAACCTTGTTGCAACAGAAATTGTGAGAAAGACATTGCTGCCAAGAACAAAGCCTATAGACAATGGCGCTCCAATCCAACAGCCGATTATGCAGAGCAGAACTACTAAAAAGCTCCTAGATTGTCCCAGTGGCTCAAGTCCTTTCTGGTCAATGGCAAAAGTGATAAAGCAACAAGTTCAGTCACTTCTTATTCTCACCTCTGGTGAAGAAGGATGGATCACTAGCCACAGCATCAAAGGAGAAAGGCGATCTTTTCGCTATCACTGGTATGTTCTCAGACAATCTGAAACTAGATCCGGCACAAGCGGGGCAACAAACGATAGCGGAGGTCCAGTCATCGATGCCAGATGTGAGGTTTAGAACTCGTACAATCTGTCGTTTCCTTAATCATCTAGATTGCAAAAAGGCAACAAAACCTGACGGAATACCAGCCGTAGTCTCAAAAACTGTGCAGCAGAACTAACATCTATTCTTTGCAGACAAGCAAAAAAATTTTATTTCTTGCTAGAAAACTGTTCGTATTCAACCGCGTTGCTATCCATGCTATCTAAAGTGATGGAAAAAACCATCAATGGTGTTACGAGTACATATAATGAAATACTTTGAGGGACATGGACTGATAAGTCACCGGGAGTATGGTTTTCGTAGCCACCGTTCAAATGGAGACCTGATGAGTTATGTAATCCACCTATAGATCTCAGCTATCGATCAGCCCTGGACATCTCAAAAGCGTTCGACTGGGTTTGACATAGCGCCCTATCCTATGGACTACCTCTGTGGTTGGATAGACAATTGTCTTCATAACAGATCAATGCAAGTTGTAGCCAATGGTCTTCCGATACATTTCCTGTAAACGCTTGAATGTGTCAAGGTTCCATACTTCCACCAATTCTGTTTCTACTCCATACCAACGGCCTTCTAGGGTCAACAAACAACAAGATCTTTAATTATGCCGATGACAGCACCCTAATTTCAGCATGGTTTAACAGCATGCGCGTGAATGCATCATATCATCAGAGATGATGGTTTTAGGTTTATGTCAGGGTACTCTACAATTGACCGCATATTGGTTCTAAGCAGCATTGCAGTCATTTATTTCGCAAGGCAAGAAGCTCTATGTTTTCTTTATTGGCTTTAAGGCAGCCTTCGACTCTGTGGACAGAAATGCCTTAGTATATAAGTTCTACTGTTTGGGAATGTCGCTGAAATTTGGGAGACTATTAGGAAATCTATATGCTGATACTAGAGCGACTGTGTGGGATGCAGATACACTATCGGTATAGTTCCAAATGCACTCAGTAGTAAGTCAGGGATGTGCGCTGAGCCCAAATTTCTTTGTTATGTTCACTGACGATCTGGCTGACTGTTTGCCAGGAGGTGTGGAATATGCGGGTGTGCTCATTAACACCTTGGGGTTCAGTCCCAAAACATTATCTTCATCTGCTCGACAGCGACAGTGACGCTTAATAACTAACTTCCAATGTTCCACCGTTAGCTCATCGAAGGCCACTATTCGCAAATTGCGTCCAATTTTTGGTAATCAAAATGTACATCAATTGTGGAAAGAATAATGGAAAAATTCGAGGAGACTGGGTAGATTACTGATATCAGACCATCGACATGTGTTCGTCCAGGTCTTCCAGCAGAAAACATCACGAAAGTCCGGGAACATCCATTCGACATCGTGGTCAAGAATTGAACATTTCAAGAAACCCTATGCAGCGTATTCTCATGAAAGATTTGCATCTTCATGTCTACAAAATCCAACTGACCGTGGTGTAGTGGTAACATCATCGCTTGTCACGCTACATGTTCACGGTTCGAATCCTGATGTCAATAATCATCTATTTATTTCGCATGAAATAAATAAAAAGTCGATCAATTGCGAAAGCTAATGTCAACTCTACTGCGAAGGCATAACACTGGCAGTAGGGCGGTCATATGACTAAAATGCAACTTGATCGTGATGATGACATCAGGAGGACGGAAAAAAATACTGTGAATCATGAGCAACGACAAAAGCAAAAACAAACAAGCTCCCCAGTTATCTGGACAGCCACCCTTGGAGTTCACTGAAACTTAATACCAGCTGAGTTTCAAACCAACTACACCAATCTGTCTTTGTCTCTGTCTCTTCCCCTTCCTCAAAACGCTCGTGTCCTAAAATTAGTATAAGGGTATTCATAACCCCTTTCACACGTGCAAATTATAAAAAAAAAAAAAAAAAAAAAACTCAAGGCTACAGACCATACACAGCGAAGAGAGATCTTCAACTGGTTCATTGAACAAGAACAAGTGATGATGCCGCATTTAGAGTGACGAAAACTCACATGTGTTTCATAAGGAAAAGCATCCCAAACGTGTCACTTTTTGGTGTTAACTTTGGGCTGAAGGCATCATTGGACCATTTTTTTTCTAAGACAATCCCGGAAATGCACAAAAAGTCAATGGCGAACAGTATTGGGGAATGATAACCCAGTTTTTTAAGCCTCAAATGTTTGATATGGATCTCGAAGACATATGCTTCAGTGCCTGCACGAGATACTCGTATTCCCTGGTCGTGTAATCTCCCGTTTAGGCGACCGGAATTAGCCGCCTAGATCGTGCGCATTTAACGCCTTTGGACTTCTTTCTCTTTGGGTTTTTTGAAGTCGAAAGATTATGTCAACAAGTGCACGATCACCCAAGCCTTGAAAGAGGAGATTAAACGCTTAATCCAGTCACAGTTATGCTAAACCGTGATTGAAAATTTCGTCAAAAGAACGCAAATGTACGAGCAAAGATGTGTTGTTCCATACATAACTGCCAGATGTCTACTTTATGGTTAAATCAAAATTTCAATATTTTATCAAGAAAACTGTGTTTTATTTAAAATTTAAATTATCCGCTCTTGTTGGGACACCCTTTAGCTTCGCCCTCCTGAGATACGATTATAAAAATAAAAAAAAAGAAATAAAAAATTAAAATGATCGTTGCATCATGGATGAAACTTCAACTACGAGGAAATCTCAGTAGGCTCATCTGTGGCCGCTGTGGGACCAGTTCCCACATCAACCATAAATCTACAATCTCCGCACTAGGAAACGTGATGTGCTGTAATATTGGACGACCACACTAGCTGCAGAGTAGCCACTACACATGTACACCTGCACGTTCAAGATTTTCAAAAATTTAATGCAGAAAATTTAAAATGTTAAGCCCTCACATCTTTAATCCTTACTCTATCTCCATTCGCACACAGTAGTGCTGTACTCTCAAGGACCATCATAGCAATAAAGTAACAATCTCTATGGTGTGTTGCGACGCTCATCTTCTATTCAATTTATTTCTTGACGAAGCAACAAACCATAGATGGAGTGCAGCAATTAAAATGTTAGATGCATTCAAATGCGAACAACGACACTATATGAATGTGAAATTCTCAAAACCTTCTACTGCAAAGTCGTTCGAAAAAAAAAAAAAAATAAAGAAAATCTCGTTTTCGTGTAGAGCGGTCCCATGAGACTTTATTACTTTTTTTTTTTTTTTTAGGGTGACATCGTAAATAGATGCAATGACACGTATTTTAATTGCTTATATTGTTACGCGTCACAAGATATAGTCAGTCACACACTCTCTTTGAATATGAAACTACGAGTACTATACGTTATGAGTGAAGAAATGTTGAATGAAATTCATTCAAATGATTGTTTTTGGGTCTCTTTGAGAATTCAATTTAATTTGAATTCTTCAATTAGAGACTTTCAATTGGGCTTGATAGTGGGAGATATATTCGGTTGATGTTAATTAAAGTCATACAAAGAAGGAGATATCAATAAAAGAAAGATATGCGCTCAATAGATATTCACATTATACTCGTATTTGCGTTGAAAGTTGGATGAGTTATATCACTTTACATATTGGGTTGTTAGTTATACGGAAATTGATGGTAAATTGTTTTGACTTCGAGCTGGAGATCACACAGACTGTCAGAGGACTATAGTTTCGAAATCTTTTGGTTCCTAATAATCCAAAATTAAGTGCTCTGTTTCAGGTTTTATGCATTGTAATGCAGTACCTCAAGAAGGGGATTTCTTAGAGAAGGTTTTTGGATAGAAAAGCATCACGCTCCCTTTTAGCAAATTTTGACGAATTCACCCCGCACGGCAAGCAAACATTTTAAAGTATTTTTCTCAAAATTGATTAGAACAGTAATTAGAGAGCATTGGAAGGTAAAATTTATCACCGTATGATATCCTTCAGTATTTTTAATCTCTATTCCCAACAGCGGTGCACCAGTGGATGGGTTGAGTGGCTGCGGTGTGTGTGTTTCCCTCGGTTTCTCTGACAAATTTTCGTAAGAGTGCGATGAAGTTTTTCTGAGACTTACCTTATTTTTTTTTCTTTTTATTTAAGGAAATCTCCAAATTCCGGAGAATTCAGACTTGATTCTCGGTCGTACTACTTGGCAGAACTTCTTTTCGTATAGTGGTTGGAGAAACTTGGATTTTATTCGTTTCTCTTTTATGCTCGGGTGGATGTGGTTGCTATTCCTCGCCCGGGCTCAAAGCTGCACAGTTCGGGTCATAAGTGAACTACACCGTGACCACCCACACACTATAATTAATTAATTTGAAAACTTTTCTACGTTCATGGGTGATGCATTTCTTTAGAAGTTCCATGGCAATACAAATTGATGTTCAAAAGGGGAGTAAGTGCGTATCATATGCGATAATCAACCATCCAGGAACAGCAAATATGTTCGTTTGTATGGAGCATAGGTACATAATGAGTAATCGATGGTTAGCTTAAGTTTTGCCATCTGATTTGAAACTGATTTGAAACTGTTTTGAAACTGATTTGAAACTCTTTCAAATCGAAGGTATTAAGAAAGCATAGATTCAGAGAGATTAGACTGCGCGCGGATGCACTGATAGTTTGTATCAACTTGGCTTCTGAACACGATTCTTGATAGACAGTTGTGGTTGATGTATTAAATTGCTCACTGCCCAGTCAACTTTGAAATTTACAGGACGACTGAAGCACAATTAAGACCTGAAACTTGAATAGAATTCAGTGTAACGAATCGATGCGAACCAGGTAGTGTGCTGAGCTCTGGATTAATGCCGATTCTTAGCAAAAGCTTCAGCAGCATTCCTTGTATTCGAACAAACGAATAGCTTCGAGAATTTTTCATCTGTGTCATGTTTCTCTTTTTTTATGGCTCAATTTCGAACATCAAGCACTTATCTTAGTAGCAGAGGTGAGGGCAAAGGGTCTTTATCCTTATACCTCTGCTTGCCTTCCCAGAGGTCTTCATCTCATCTTACTACTCCTCCTTTTATACGACGATTTTGAAAACAGTTATTTGACGTTCTATCGCTGTCTCCGGGTTTTGTGCATCAACGACATTGACGAATTCGTACGTTAAGCAACGTACTTCATGCATATTAGCGGCCCTTGCAACATTGGATAAAACCAATCTATTGCTGTGTTTTCGAGTCACTACCCAAGTCTGTAATGGGTTCACTGCTTTGTTTGACCATTTGATTTCGCAGCGTTACATGTGGGTCCCACGCGGTGTTTATCTACACTCTTCTCTCTTCTTATTAGAGTTTAAGATACACTATGTCTTTTTTTAATCGTTTTATCATCAACTATTTGCTATTCAAGATAGAAAGCGGATATCGCCATCATCGAGTAGTATTTAACGTCCACTTCAATTGCTTCAATCGCCCCACCACTAACTTTATCCAAGATACCAATCATACTGGTGGACGGATGTTGCAATAAGGGGCTTTTTCCCTCCTCCTCCATTGTTGTTACTAATCGGTGTTTTGGAAGGAGCTAGTGCATGATACTTGCACGCTTTAGAGTCAGAGATGACCTAACCTACTGATTTTGAGAAACTTTTAGCTGGAACGAAGAGGGAAGAAAACACCCACGTTGGGCGCCATTTACTGTGAAAATTCATCCTGTCCAAAATCGCATTAACAGTAAGTTCATAATGTACCACAATAACTCAAAAGTACAGGCAGTTGAAAAATATTGTTGCAAGATCCTCAAGCTATCCAGAGTCTATCGTACTCACCACTAAATAACGTCCAAAATGCCTACCAAGACAAATTTTGCGCCACCCTAACTACAGAAACCTTTTGTCGGGTGACTCCATTCGATCAAAGGGCTTTCATGGAAAACTCATTCAATGCAACAATGCCGTCGCTAGTTTTATCGATTCACTAAACAACTTCGAAACATAAAAATCACGTTCTGGTACGTTCCACATTTGACAAAAGGGTTCCCCTCCCAGTCGATAACAATGAGCCACACTTCCAACTGCCTATTCATCGTTCTGATTTCACATTCATCACAAAGAAGGTGAAAACTTTTATATGCCATAGAACACCAAACACCCGAATCTCTATGGCATATGTCATCGGTACAACACTATTGTCGTACGACACCTCCACCACCCAAAACAACTCCCAACTCCAGAAAAGTTTCCAGTTAGCCCCCATATAGAAACCAGCTAAACGCCAGACGGCTACGGCAGAATGAGTAAATGTATCTGTGTGAAGTTTAATGCGATGCATTTTTATCTTTTCCTCGAGTGGCGGTCGTGTATGCACAGAAAGATACATTTTTCCATACATTTTTTTTTTTTTTTTTTTCTATTTTCCATATTTATGTGACTTGTATTCTGGATTAGTCCAACGACCGGCAAACAGACAGATCACAGTAGAAGAGTGAAAAAAAAGATACTCCTACAGAATGACAGATGAATCTGGAAATTATTTCATTTACTCTCCAGCGCTAGAATAAAAATGACACACAAACACACGCGCCAGAGAACCGACTTCGACCGAGCTGAACATACAGTGTGTTCTGTTGTGATGTGTTTTGTGATGTGTGCCGGTTTTTATGTTCTGGGATGGATGATGACGATTTTGTAGTTTGTTCACCATGGGGGGTTCAATGACATCTCGCGCAGCAGAGACATCCACAACAAGAGAGAGAGATGTCATTTTTGCTGTTGCTGCTGTTAGTGCTACTCTGCGTCTATCTCCAAGTTTGTCCAACACTCAAGACCAAGTTTTCACAACACACAAGGCAATTGGCATAGAATGGATGGCTATCTGTATGTCTATCTTTAAGTCTGTTTCTGTTGTGTATATATGTAGTATGTGCAGGAATAGTAGATGTAACAGGGAATCAGGGAAGTTAGATAGAAATCTCTATCGCATGTTTCCATTCCTGATGATGATGATGGAGGAGGTGCCGCTGATAGTGCTGCTGTGCGAGTTTAGTGCACATCGCTGATCACCAAGTAGGCCTTGTTCATAATTCCATGATAGTTTTACATGTCGCAAAAACGACAAAGAAAAATGGTTCTCTTCCGGTCTACGATAAATGAGAAGTGTAGTGTATGCCAATGGCGAAATTTGAAGGAAGGACAGAGGTAGTAATGTCTGACAGCTTCGCTTTAATTGGGGATGCATTTAGCTGGAGGGAAGTATTTATCAGGGAAAGAGAAATAGGAAACGCCTGGGAGTTTCCTTTGGAACTTAGTATGGAATTCTTAACTAAAGCATAAAGCTGCCTTTAAGGCAAGTAGAAAAAAGCTTTTAAGGTGAGCATCATGAGTGTGTGCAAAAACTTTGTTGAGTTGGCAAAAGGAAAACCGCTAGTCAGTAGAGGCCGAACATTTCTTTGAAGTTGTGTTTCAAGTTGTTACTTAGGTTAGGATAAGTTAGAGTAGCTGCCTGCATTATGAGTGCAAAACACACTTCCACCAAAAGAAGGTCCAGTGTAAATAGTCCTGGGAGGTGGTAATCTTCAAAAGATGAAACTAAGCCGGGACTCAATAACAGTATACACTCGTACAAACGAGATAAAGGATTATATCTTCTTTCTCTTCGTTTTTGCAGCTCTTAGAGAAATCATGTGACAAAAGTCAAGCATGTGAGGCAGTATCTAATGGTGATACCCGAACTCTTTAGAAGACGCTATAGCGTTTTAAATCTAGCTTGGTTATTGCTTGTGCAACAAGTTACTTGTAGCGAGATGCATGCTCAATTTTCTGGAAATACCCTAGTCAGACATCTTGTTGAGATAAGCGATCAGTTAGGACAACTTTGGATATGAAAAAGACCTTCTGAAGTGACTTACATGATTACAGAGTGGTTGGTTGATTTTTTAGACCTGCGGCCTTATTCGAGATGGGTGTATGTAATACAAACCTGTAATGATCGATCACTTGGCGTGATGAGATCATTATCTTCCCGATCTTGGCATATTGTACAACAGGGAGCTCTTCCGTTCGCATATCGATGAGATAATCCTTAAAGCTAACTCATAACTTGGTTTTGTCAAACGGTGGTCCAAAGAACTCTCCAACCATTACGAACATTACCTTTGTTCGCACCCTTATCGAGTACGCCAGTCAAGCGTAGTTCCTCTTTCAACGAGTTCATGTAACCAGAACCGAGAATATTCAACGTCGTTTTCTTCGATTTGCTCTCCGAAGACTGCCCTGGAACGACTCTGTTATCTTGCCTCCCTATCAAGACCTCCTCAACCTCATTAACTTGAATACCCTTGAAGAACGCAGGGACGTAGCAGATTTCATTTCATCCACTCCTCTCAGGTTCTGTCGATTACACGTCTTTATATAACTTTTCTTCAATACTAACCCTCCCAATTTACGATGTTCTCCGTCCACCGCACCTCTTATGGCTTCAATGAACCAATCTCCCGTATGCTGCGAAAGGTTAACTAAAATCTTCAGTTATAATCAGTTTTCGATTTCAATCTCAGTACTCCCCACCTAAAACTCGATCTCCACCAACCATGTTAGGGTAACCTTGGGAAGGTAAAGTAGGGGAGGAATCTTATCGCACTTATGAGGGAAGGTAATAGATTGGCATTTTGCGATGTTGAGCTCTAAGCAATTTTTGAGGCACTAAATCGAAAAACTATCGAAGTCTTGTTAAAGAAGACTAGAGTCTTGAGTTGAAAAAATGGCTTTGAACAATTTGGTATCGTCAGCGTAGAGGGAGAGGGAGGAGTGTTTAATTATCCTCTCAAGATCGTTTATAGGATGAAGAGTACGGGACCTAGATATCTGCCTTGTGGAACACCAGATGTGGCCAATAAAGGAACTGAAAGGATAAACCTGAAGCCACTTTTCTAAGGCGGAGATGGCAAAGGAGACGAATTCGATGATATATGTAGAAGTTGATCTACCTTTCAGGAAGACATGTTGACAAGGGGAGATAAGAGACTTGCACTGAAAGTTAAGATTTTGGGTATATCAGAAAGTTTAGTTTTCTTTGATCCTCCTTGTCTTTCAAACTCCTTGTGAAGGGGATAAGCAAAAAATGTACGTAATAAGGGTACGAATTCATCATTAAGTTTTTGTAACTTATTTTCAATAAGTATAGGATCAAAAGTTTGAAAAAGGAAAGGGCCAATGGAGAAGTTAAGTAAGAAATTAAAGTAAGACGGGTCCGGCACGAAGGAGTTGTCGGTAAAAGTTTGTTTAAAAAAGGTGGCAAATAAGTTGGCAATGGTATGTGGATCGGTTGATGATTTGTTATCGAAAGAGAGGGAAGTAGAGTAACCATCAGATTCTTTTATAGCTGACGAACTGTCAGACAGTCAAGCTACCGTCCAAAACTGTCAGCCAGCCAAGCTACCGTCAAACACTGAGCTCGTATGAAATCAATTCTAAAATGGTATAGGAGGTCACATTGAAGTGGAGGAGGGCAAGCCCATTCGTGGAACCAAAACCTTCCTGCGGGATGGGCGGACACTCCATCCGAGAAGATCTGCAAAAAGAGGAGAGCATTAAAAAAGCCAAGCTCTGGAAAAAATAATTCCCAAAACTAGGGCAAGACAAAGCACTATTCTCGCTCCACTTCAGAAAAATGCGAGTAGCAAATGATACAGAATAGTTTTGTTGTATCAATCAACCGTTTTTTATAATTTGCGCGCGCTAAAGGCGATATGAATATTGTTTCAGGGCACGGGCGTTTGGGAAAAGGGTAAAGAGAAACAGAGGAGATGCCTCTGCACATTGGCTTTGAATGTTTGAAGATTGCGGTGATGAGGTAAGGCAGAGTTGGGCTTAAGGGTGAACTGATGTACATACATTCGAAGCATGACGCGTATTGGGGTTGAAATTTTGAAGAGGAATGCGACAAGCTATTTCGTTGGAGCATTTTTTATAAGACACGAGATACGATGTTCGAGTGAATCCATGGAGTTCACAATGTCGCTATCAACTACGAGTTTTATCGCGCGATTCTGTACCCCTTCTAGAATGTGCAGAACGGTCTGGGGTGCACCAGACCAGATGTGGGTGTTATATTCTAGCTTTAGGAGAATGAATGTCTATTAAATTGGGGCCAACTCAGACAGGGTACAATATTTCTTAAACCGCTTAAGAAATCCTAGACATTTTGCAGCATTTTTGCCGACCTCGAATATGTGATCGTTCCATCGAAGATCGAAGAGAATGGCAAGTCTTTCGGGTTTAGCGATGCAAGTACCATGCACGGATAATGGTTGGGGGTTTTGGTTTCGCTTGAGAGACAGAAGACAGCATTGTATTTTGGAAGCATTAAATTCCACTGTTGATTAAACTCCATTTGATTATGCTGTCCAGATCGAAATTCTACGTTGCCATTCCTCTTCCACAGCCGAAGAGCAGGGACGTGAGTTAGGGGACGAATATGAAAAACTGAGGCTACTGTCATCAGCGAAGGATTGGATTGGATTATAAGTTACAGAGAAGCGATTATTTATAAAAATAAGAAAAAGGTGAATTGCAGACTTGAAGCTGTCCAAGACAACTGCATTGAACGTCCCGAAAGGTAATTAAGAGAATCAGCACGCATTTCCGACTAAAGAGCCTGATGCCAAACTCTGTCAAATGCCTTTCAAATATATCATGCGCAACCATCAAAGTTTCGCCGAAGTGATGGAAAGATTGCCTTCATTTCCATGTGAGATATGCCATCAAATCACCAGTGAACCTGTTGCTACGAAAACCATATTGCCGGTCACTTAGGGAGTTTTCGGGAATCAAAATATTTCATAAGTTGACGATTTATCAGCAAATAATTCTGATTACTCCATCAAAAGTCATTCCCGACTGACTACATATTCAAATATTTCATCCTGTTACTTCTCAAAATTTATTTTTTTAATAAAACACCATCAACGTGTTCATTTTACAACATTTGACATGAATATCAAATAGTTTGGAAAAAACTTTCCACCACAAAAATACCATTCACAGAAATATTCAATTTCAAAATTCCACCCATGCAGCATCTTTGGCCTCCCAAAAGTGCATTCAACTCACACTCGTTAGCGACAGCCAGCATCCAAATCGAATTGAAGTAAAATTTGTTTCGCGTTCCATGGATAATCCATAAAAAATCCATTCCAGAAGAATGTTTTGAAAAAAAAAAATAATAATAATATTTGACACCCTCTTCTTCGATCATGATGGATTTCAAAATCGTTTCAACCTCTAACATTAAGATAAATCACCATTTTTACATATATTTTCACTTTAGATACATTTTTCACTATAATGGTTTATAAGTTTTCCCAGAGGCAGCATTAACACCAGAGGGAGCATAACTAACGCAATCATGGGGCCGCCGCTTTAAAGCAATTTAATTGAATAATTATAAAGGGAGGCGCCCACTAGCAACCCAGTAGCAGACGTATACGAACCGCAGTATGAGTAAACTTGTATCTACAACAGGAAGGAAGGAAATTCGCTCAGATGATTTCACAGTTGCTAAGTCTCCTTTTTATTTTTATTTTTATTTTTTCTTTTTTTTTTTCAGCCAACATTTGCATTTTTAATTCGTAATCCAGAAAGTTACAGCGATTTTTTCAAGTCTATTCCCTTTAATAATTTTTTGCAGACTTTTTCGAAACCAGTTCCCGATTCGGTTCGTCGCTTTCGATTGCTCATACAGGTTTTATTTTGTTTCTTATAAAAAAGTGTTTGCATATGCGTTGATGCATAATAAAACGTGTCATCGAGTTTGCAGAAAAAAAAATGAGGTGAAGAGAAAAAAAAAACATACCCCAGGATGTACTCGTACTCCAACTCTATGCACTCCAGGACAGAAGGTGTGTCAAGGAGACGAGTTACTTGATTGTGAGTAAAACTTGCGTGACCTGACTATCGGTGCAGGGTAGGATAGTACTTGATATCATGCAAAAATAAGGGTTGCCCCGGGAGATATGGAAAAACTTGATTTTCCAGTCCCATCCGAAGGAAACAAGAACAAGAAATTGTGTGAAGGTTAGATTTTTGTGGAACAGAAAAAAAAAAACTAGAAAAGTGTTTACGTAAGCCCAAGAGATACAAGAAGTAACGTGTGCGACGATATGGATGATTCAGCAGCAAACCAAATAAAAAGACGACATGAAGTCTAATGGATTTTATAGGCGCTTTTTCTATTTTTTTTTTTTTTTTTTTTTCGTTTAGGGATTAGGGTAAACTTGTAGTATATGGTAAATACTTTGGGGATGGTTATTGATATAATTTGCAAATGTTATCATCTTTAACTGAGTTGGCAAAATTCTTGACTATATACCCAGTATCTGTGGCCAATTTAAGCATATTTACGACGGTGAAAGTACATATTTCCGAGGGGTTTAAGATATACTCCACCTTTTAAGTGAGTAGATACTTTAAATTTTTTGTAAAGTGAGATACATGGACATCTGCACATAAATCTGTTGATGATAGCCAATAATAGCTGCTTGGCTATTCTGAGTTTTATGTCATTTGCCCATGGTCATTCGACTTGTAAAACTATTTCAACCCAAATAACCTTGATAACCAATAAGGCATTTTGGACCGAAAATTTACAACATATCACCACCCCACATTATTTGTTGTCTTTCACGAGAAGGCAATAAAATCTAAAAAAAAAAAAAAAAACAACTTAAATGTGATGACATCTTTATATCTAGGGTCCGCCTTAATTTCTGTGTTAATTTCTCATTCTGTGGTGGTGGAGAAGAAGACAGTCATAAAAATTAGGTTAAAATATTTTCCGTTTCTATGTCGTGCAGGAATTTTAATTCAGTTGTGGTTTTAACAAACATTTTCGAACTCTAAACTTAATTTACTAAATTAGGGGCACTAAACGATAGCCAACAATGATATATTGTACCAATATCTCACAATCTCTCTGTTCGATGTTCATTTTGATTTTAATTGTTTACTTTGATAACTTAGTATTGTAGGAAAGAAAATGTACCACCTCCTCTATCACAGTTTTTTGTTTAAACATTTTTATAGCACCGAGATACATTCTACATCAGTAAATATGTTCAGATGTACCTGTTTATAGCTCCCCCGTTTACTCATTAAATATAATTCAGCATAGAGTACGTACCTGAAAATGAAAAAAAAAATAATGTCATTAAATCTGGTTAGCTAGAAGTAGTTTAAACATTAGAAGGTTATACGAAGGTGACTAGAAAATTACGAGAATATGTGAGAATAGTGAGCCCCCTACTATTACCTTGGAAAGATTTGTTCCCTCATTAGAATTCCCCTCGATCACCTAAAGAACTAAAAGCGATAACGCCAGAGATTTCTGAGTACTCACGATCATTCACCATATCGGTGGTGAATGGAATGTGTCATAGCCATCTGCAAGTCAGGGAAGTTGCAAGTTTTGACGGAATCTAACCTGAAAAAGCACCAAGGTCCGACTGCGTAAATTGTTCAACAACACCCTATCTTCTGGAATCTTACTCAAGGAATTCAAAAGATCGAAAATAGTGGCAGTACTGAAACCAAACGACAAAGCGGAAAACTAAAGACCAATAGCTCTCCTAAGGGTTTGCTATAAAATCCTAGAGCGTCTTATCAACTACAGGATCGAAGGGGCTATAAACGAAATTATTCCTGTTGAACAGGCCGATTTTCGAAAAGCACGTAGCTGCACTGACGTCGACGAGGAGTGGATGAAGACTTGTAAAGACTTTTCACTAGCCAACAACAATATTGTTGACCCCACAACCTGTGTGCCAGGCTTTGAACTACCACGGCATACGTGGACCCAACTTAATAGGTTAAGAACCTAACATGGCCGCTGTGCAGATCTTTTACACAAATGGGGTACGACGACATCTCGTGCCTGCGACTGTAACAAACCCCGCCAAACCATAAAACAGTTAACAGTTAGTGGGTCCATGGTCGGCACTACTTTATCTGATAGAGAGTGCTATTTTTATTGCAACAAAGTCGAGTTTAGAAGAAGAAGAAGAAACAGCAATGAGAGATATGTCAAGACTATTGTGGACGGCCAGTAGGACGCCTCGACAACGATTAGTGATGCAGGTGGGGACAAAATTGGTGAACACATTAGTTTTGAGGCTTCAGTTAGAGTCAGATTTAGGGCGCGAGTTCGAAAAGATTGATTGTATCTTGTTTCTTAGTAGGTTTGTCCATCAATTTACAGATACGCGACGGGAGGAGATATATCATTTTAAAAGATGTCGTTCTTTATAGTTCTGCAAAAGAAAATTCGTTAGGACCATACGTCCCACATCAATAGTTAACTCAAAGTTACGAATTCCTTCTTCCATTCAAGCGAAGTCTGCTAGGCCAACTAGTGTAAATATGTATTACTTCGACATCCAGGTTCAATCCAATAGAAACAAACAATGAAAATAAAAAAAGGACTAACCAAAACGAATCTCCCGAATCTGTGTTATGCTGTGCTGGGCTAAGGGCGCACAACTTCACTAACCCATCCACTGCTGCATTGCTGTTGGGAATGGTATCCGCTAATTGGAAATTGATACAAAGGAAACCACCATGCAAAAGCTCAGGCTCATATCTTCGAAGTGGTTTTCAAAACATTCTCACTTATCTCTTTAAAATACCACTCCTTTTGAGTATATTAAAAAAAAAAAATCTATCTACAGTTTGTGGCACCCCAATTGAACTGAAATTTTATTTAATTTACTAACTCAAGTTTGAATTCATCTACAAAATCACATAATGTGACAAACTAATTTGGGCCCTTCAGTGCTATCACGATTCTAATAAGTGATACTAAAAGAATTTCTACCTCTGCATATGTTGCGGCTTGTTGTACACCGTACTGTAGCGGCATTCAATCTAAAGCACCACATGTGATTCTCTCTTGTTACAAATTGTATACTCATCATCATTATTTTCACATTCATCTGTTTGAATAACAAGAAAATATGTTTATCATTTCCCCACATATCTCTGGATCTACTACAGCAATTCGAAATTCGACTAAATTACCATAATTATGAGACATTTTCCATAACAACTACTCGCATTTGCCTGGATAATTAGAAAACTGTCTCATTGTCTGTCTCCGATTCTCCGACTGTGTGTGCGATTGCAATTTAAATTCTTCATCCCTCTAATTATTTTCCCCCCGAGTTTGAGTATCCATTAAGATTTTTCAGCCTCAAAGAGACATTTATGCCCGAGCACAAACACAAACCAAAACACACATCTCTGCAGCAAGCAGAGAAAAGACCACGAAGCAGAAAAGATAAAAAATAAAGATACATTTAATGTTATTATATCTTTCTCACTGCAGTGATTCCATAATCTACCCATACTCCATAGACTCCACCGTGTAGCACTCGGGTCTGTCTTCATACCATTTTATAGTGCACGGTACACTTATCTGACTCTCCTAGTCGGAGTCACTCAAATCGCATTAGCAGCAGCACACACAACCGTTCCTCCCCCCACAAATGTCATAGATAGATATACTTTATACTTAAGTTCTTTTCTCCCACAATTCCTCGATACTCCCCCACCGCAGAAGAGGCATTTCCATTTCTCCATTGGCATCAGATTAGGGTCAATCTGACTTGGATTTCCACTAGCAGCAGGAGAGAGATGCAAGCAGCACTTAAAATAGCATCACGCATTAGGAGGCTGTTGTGCTGCTGCTGCCTCACTGACTACACTGCAAGGAGGAGGATTATATTGTATTGTATTCCATTTTCCTTGCTGCCCTATTTTGTTGCCTACTTGCAGATACGCAGTATCTGTATCTGTAAACCGCAAGCGAAATACGAGTTCGTTAGGGGTTACGGCAAGATGGATGTTTTCTTTTTTTCCAGAGTAGAGAAATTGTTTTTTTTTTTTTTTTGTGGAATAATTCTGCACGTATGTGTGATATCAATTTGATTGAATCAAATCAATTGTAAGTAGTTTTGTATGGGCAAGGGGGCGGGTGGTGGTGGTGTCGCCTGTTCGATAAAAGTAATTACCATAATCGGCAGATGCCATTAAGAGCAGTCAGTCAGGCAGCCAGAATCAGTGGGAGGAGAACTGTCGCGTATAAAAGTGTATTCATGTTCTCCACTGTGGTTAGTGGTTGGTGGTGTGTAGTGCGTCTATTAATGGACCTTTTTTGTAAATTTATTGGGGGGTTGGGTGCTATCACATGGAAAATATTTATTCGAGAAGGGCACAAATACACACGCATGGAATGCTGCTGGGAATTAATTTGTTTGCTTTTGATGGGCGATTTTTCAATTAACACAGAGTGAGGCCAGCATGTTTTGGGGAGATGTTGGGCCTTTTTAATTGTAAATTGATTCAGAGTTGTTATTGTGGCCGAAATTAAAGTCGTCATTCACTAATTGGGAGCTGCTATCATGGACGTTTAAGTTTTTTTTTTTTTTTTTTGGAAATGTGGTGTTTTTCGGTTTGGAAACAGCATTTATCTTTGGATAATCGATTTATTAAAAATTATTGTGTTGGGGCCAACAGGAACTACAAATTCATCTCGATTCATCGAGGTTTAAGTTTCGCCATCCAGCTTCAAGAATATCCGTCCAGTCAGAAGGAACAGTGTTACCTTCGAAAGTCTAAGGTCAATGATGTTTTACTTGCGATGCTAAGCACTATCCATAAGTTGCAAAGTATTGTCGCTTGAGAGGAAGGTCTTGGCTGCCAACAACTGAATGTTACCGAAGAGACGATTGGGTTTTTCTTTTCATTGTTTGAAAACTATAAATTACCCGGTCCCGATGGGGCCCATAAAAGTAACCCAGTCGCGAACGGAGTATCCGGAATACCTGACAACACATCCGGATTAGCCAACCTTGTGTATATTGCGGATCTCTGTAAAGGCGGGGCTCCCTTTCACCACCACTCGTGGGACACACAATGAATAAAAAAAAATCTAAAAAAACGGTTAAGCTGTCTACCGATAATGTTTCTGAAGAGCTGGCCAACAGGAGGATGTGGCTTCGCATGGTCCAACTGCTACTGTAAGCCAAGTGGAACCAAAACCAACAAAAGTCAGCTCACAGTCCAAACAGAACTCTTCGGGGGTCGTATCATAGCGATAGCTTGCGACATTTAACTCCCTCTAAACAGGCATATAAAGATCGCCGTATCTTCCAGCAATTCCTAAATATTCCGGAGAGCAACAGAGCCGCAAGGATGAAAACCCGACTCGCCAAATAGATTGCCAGTACCGACCCAGCTAGGACTAGCAGCGGCTCCACGTCAAAGTGACACAGATCGTTAGAGGAATCCGTGTCAGACTACAAAAGGCCGAAGGTGCACAACACCAGCACCTCCTCCAGGCCCTCTAACGCCACATCTTCTAAGTCCTACTACAGCGAACTGGCGGTTATTAACAAAAGCGATATTGATGGCATAATCTCGCTCCGGATAAATGGAGGATGATTCCAGCCAAAATAGCGACAGGTTTCCTCGAAATAATGAAAGAGAATCCTGACCTACCTCCTAATTGTCCCGACGGCGGCTGGCATCAAGGCCATGTTAAGCTGATCGCTTGCACTGATCAGCGATCTTGCAATCACTATAAGTTAGCGATTGGCAAATTAGGGGAGGTATGGCGTGCCGCTAAGCTCGAGCTCGTTGCAAGGGAGGATATTCGTTGAATACTTCAGATCTTACAGATAATCAACCCATCGCTTCAGACTCAAAACTGGAAATTTGCTAATCTGGAGGATGCGTGTTTATTGTGAGATCAATAAAGAATCTCTTGCTCCCTTGGCGAAGACCAAAAAAGGACGGGTTAAATTGCCTCCTCATCCTTTAGACTCGACTCCTGAGTAAAAAGACCCTGGAGCATCAGTTTCCTTCCCATCGTTGGAAGGTGATGACTCACCATTGTCGACTACACAGCCCAACACCATCTCTAGTCAATAACGGCGTCATGTCAGACATGGAGATGGACGATGATTCAAATAAAATTCTTTTGAGTGAAGACGAGCTCTTAGCTTCCTATTCAGACTCGAAAGCCATGAATACTACTGCGGTGGAGGCTTCTATACCTTCAGTTAGTTCAAATTAACCACCAAAGAGTTGATCAATTTACTGCTTATATCAAATCATAAAAACTAAGCAAAGTCTAACGAATAGCTTGTTTGGACATAAGCAAAACACTCCGCACGATACCTTCTGCAGCACTGAACACTCTGTTTCATTTGACACCCCTCGACATCTTTGGTTTCCTGAAAGTCATCATAAATTTCAGATCATTCTGGGAGGAAGATGTATTTCTGGAAGACAAGTCGAAACTTTCCCACACGGGAGATTCGAAAATTAACGACGGGACGGTGGAGGTGTCTTCTCTGATAGGCTGAATCTTAGCCTTTTCCATCCGTCTCCCACATCATTGTATTGTGTTCCAGGCCTAAAGAAGAATACTCCTCTTAGGAGCCTTCTGTTTCAAAGACCAATGCCTATCATTGGTCTAAAAATCTCCGCCTCTTAGCTGGCACCCACTTCTACCTAACCTAGCTTAGAGGGTCACATCGATAATGCTACCTTTGATTCCATTTGTAGCTCTACCGGAACGCACGGGGTGGGCAAAGAAAATCGTCATGCTGGGCTTACTATTCATAGTAAGATTCAGAAACAAATGGCTTTCGGCATGAAGCGTTATTTGGTAGGATTCCTGAGCAATACCCTTTGTTCAAAATGCTTGTCGATTTGTAAAAATGTTTTTTTACTGCTACGATGGGACTGAATGTGATTAGTACTTAAACAATTAAACAAAGTACATACTTTGTCATACTTGGAGTAACAAGCGGAATATATAAAGGGAGATTGGCGTAGTAGATGTGACAGTGACAGTCAGGCTGACTTGGACGAGCTCAATGATCCAACAAATCCCTCAAGGAGCAAACTTAACAAGCTTTCCAACCGGAACCATTGTGCTCTTATATGGGTTCGGGGTCACCGAAGAATGCTTTGCAATGAAGATTCTATGCCTGACGATTGGTGTGAGTTTAGTACTAGATCGATTCTCATATGGAATCCATCCATAGAGAGAGGTCGTGAAAGGCCCGATGAGGAAACTGCAAAATTCCTTCTCAAGTTTGGTACAAAGGACTGCATAGCTACGGAGACATGCAGTCATCATACGATCACCATGGAAATCATTGAAGACCCAACATGTGTATCCATTCATTCATCATCATATCTCCGTAGCCCTTAAACCTAGAAACCTCAAGTTTAGGCCTTAGACGAGGGATAAGACGGGGTTTCGAACTCTAAGGTAGGATAAGGAGCATTGGTAAGATTTAAAATTGAGCATAATGAAATAGATTTCTTCTTTAAATCATCAATATCAATTTGCTATTAGTAAATACCATTGCCAACAGCTGTGCAGCAGTGGATGGGTTTGTGCAGTTGTGTGTGACCTCAGAAAAGCACAGGACGGCAAAATTCGTTTTATTTTTCTTAGATTTTGTTTTGTTTTTTGTTCTGTTTCTATGAGTTTAAATCTAAATACTTAACGACAATTTTTGAATATGGAAAGTCATTGTCGGACGTTTCGATGTTTCTTTTTATAAAACTGTAAAGGAAAAAACAAATAAGTTAAGGCTTATTGTGAAAATGAATTGTTTGAATAGAGCTGTAGCTGAGGTACAAGCAAGGAATAATCTAACTTGGAGGTACTGTGTTCTGGCAGTCGGAACAAATAGTCAGCGGTCAGTATGTTCACAACTGAAATGGATTTTGTAGTTCCCTGCCAGCTCGGTATACGAAAAAGACATTTTCGAGGTGACAACATTTCACCACTGAAAAATGATGTGTGCTTCAGAAGCCTGGATTTCCGTCGAGAAACTTGATGCTGATTGTTTGAATGGGAACCTCTCTACATAAGAGTGAAGCTGAATGGAATGTCGTATTATCCGGAGGGGAATCCAGGAATAGAGTTGTTAATTATAATGAATTGCTAATACTTTTCTTGGACTTTGTTGTTTTGACTCAAACAGTTTGTTAATGCTTCAGTACTACAACTTACCTTTCTTGCACCCTCCTCCCTAATATATCCTTTCCGAGCTTCATGACTGTTAAGTTATTCATTTTTGTATTGTCAAATTGTTAGCCACAATCTGTGTGACTTTATTTTCAAAAATGTTTAGCTATCATTTTCCAAATGATCATTGTCCCCACAAATTGAATGAATTGTGTAATTAAAACCACAAAAATACAAAACAGACCACACACGTACGTATGTCCACCCCAACAGCAGTAATTAGAATTGCAGCAAGGCAGTTGTCGAGCACTGGGCACCGCCGAATCGCTCGTAAGCGTTAAACCACAACCAGAAATAAATTCACCACCGTTTCACTGCACAAAATAATTTGTCAAAAAAAAAAAAAAAACTCCAAACACACTTATTTCATGCATCCCTGAACGCGATATACACAAACATACACTCTGCAATGGTAATTTTATTTTTTTTTACCATGACCCAAAATCGACGTGTGTCCTTTTATAACTTCTGGTGGGTGGACGGATGGCGGACACGGACATACGACCATACGACTCGCTCGTGTCAAATCGATGTGATGTGGAAATAAGTGGACCAAAAATAAAAACCACAACATAACACGATGGAGATACATACATTGACGCCATTCAGCGCATTGGCCTAAAATTCTTTTGACGGACGACAAAATGCGAGACCAACACACAGAGAGCGTGGTTCCACACCTGAGTGCGTTTCGCTGTTTTCGCTGGTTATTCTAGCTTCTTTTTTGTTTGTTTTTCTATACTATTTCCACGCAAATTTGGTTTTTCAATATTTAATACGTTTTCAGTTCTACAAACACCTAAGGGTCATTGATACCCGAAGTTGGAATCGGATTATAACGGCTGCTTTCCCTTTAAATATTTAAATTTATTCCGTGTGTACGTATCTAACGTGTTATAAGTTTGTTTAACAAACTTTTCATATTTTCCCAAAAGTTAGTTGGTATTTTGACATCAGGTCACCACCCTTCGCCCTTTTATGTGGTCTCTTTTGCCGTTAAAAAAACAAAACACACACTCAAACTATAAATAAACCCATTGCGACATTTTGCAATGCATGCGTGTTGTAGAACTAAATTTGGATAAATGTATCTTTTAGATAAAAAAAAAAAAATTTTTATACTCAAAAGATCATGCAATGTGGGGAGTACGGGTGGTAATTACTGTTTATGATGGTGTGTACCACAGCAGCATTATTTATGTGTGTATTCTGTTATTCTTTGCTTTTAATTAGTGCTAATATATTTCGGTTTATTTTAGCTCGGATGAGCTGTGTTTCATGTGCGCCGTACGCAATGTGATGTTGCGCAGCGTTGTGGAAATGAGGCGGAGCGGTGGTGGTAGTTGCGTTCTGAGAGGAAATTCAGAGCGGAAATAGTTAGTTGGTTAGTTGGATTTTTTTTTTTTTTTGCTTTTGTTTGCTTTTTTTTTTTTTTTTTAGTTGAGGGAGAGATTTACTATGTTTGTTTAGCAAAATATGTAGAAATGTCAAGTTGTGACATGATCTAAATCATGACATGAATGGAAGACAGTTGTGATTGTTTTATATGGAGATATGACCCATCAGTTGCTGAGGATGACATACAATATGAGAGTAGTAATAAATCAATCCCCGTATGAAGTAAGGCAATGCGATGATATAAAATTTTTAATCGGCCGACAGTTTGATTGGTGAAGTACGCTCACATCCAACTATTCAGTTGGACTTATTGAGTGACTTTTTTCTATAATTTGCGCACGCCAATGAATACCCTCTTAGTATTATTTAAAGTAGAAAAATTGGTGTAGTGGTTTGCAAGTCTGATGGTACTAAGTTTCAGTAAACTCCAAGGGTGACGTCCAGATAATTGGGGAGCATTTTTGTTTTGTTGTTATTATCGTTGCTTATGATTCACAGTATTTTTGTTTTTGTTGATGTTAGCACTACATCACCCTCATGTACCAAATACCAAAATCAATTTTTGACTAACAGATTTAAATACTTCATTCCTAGGCATCCGCTCTATTAAGTTTTAATTGATTATACCCACATATGTGCTGAGTCGAAGATAAGTAAAGTGAAAAAGAAATATACATTCAACTATTCAGTTGCGATGACTTAATGACAGATTATACTTTAGTTTTTTAACGAACAGATTTAATTGCACCTGTACTGGTAGCAACCAACTGAACAGTTGGCATATACTGTGAGCGTCAACAAAAAAGTTTACACCTCTGTGTTTCATGTTTCAAATTCAAAATTTTTTTTTTAAGGCTTATCTTACATCTAGTCTAACATGTTCGTTTATATCCTAATTTTTAATCGAACGACATATAGAAATCAATAACAACAATTTTATAAACAAAAAAACGAAAAATACTTAGGCGTCAAAAGAAAGTTTACACTACAAAAAAAAAAATAACAAAATATGGCGATAAGGCCTGAATTTAATATTTTGTTTGTTTTCGTTTAAGATCTGGGGTTTGTGGAGGATGATCCAACAGCTTCGGCGTCCAATACAATAACCATTCTTTCACAATTTTGGCCATGTGCTTAGGGCCATTGTCCTGCTGGAATACCCATGCTTGATCCAAACTCAATTTTGCGACGCAGGGCTATAAGTTTTCCCTCAAAATATTTAAGTAATCAATTTTGTTCATTGTGGGCTCAATAAACATGAGGTTACCCACACCTGTTGCCGTCATGCATCCCCAGACCATAACCGACCCTTCCCCATGCTTAACCGTGGGGGTAATGTTTTTGCCATCGAACGCTTTATTTTTGGCTCTCCAAATTTTTGGTGGTTGTCTTGATTTTAAAACTTCAAATTTACTCTCGTCACTAAATAACACATTTTTCGAAAACGATCCTTTTCTTCGTACTTTTTTGAAAACTGGAGTCGCCGTTTTGGATTGGCTGCTGATATGAGTGTTTTTTTTTTTTCGTGGTACTCTGCCATGTAGTCCATTATTATGTAGTACTCTTCGAATATTACTTGCACTAAAGGGGACACCTGACTCTTTTTCAATGTCTACTGATATTTTGACAGCACTAGCAGATGGATTTTTCTTCACTTATCGCACAATGGATCTTACTTCAGATTTGGAAAGTCGCTTAGGTCTACCAGTGCGTGCACGATTTTGAACTTCTTTATAATTTTTGTATTTATCAATAATTTTTTTAACACCTTGATGGGTTCTGCCAATTATTTTTGCTGGTGCTCTTAAAGATTTCCTTCTTCTTTAAATTTCAAGAATTTCTGGTTTCAATAGGCGTTTGCTTGCCCATTTTAATAACGCTTTAGTTGCAAAATGTTGGAAGCTACTTCTTTTACAAATAAAGAAACAAAGAATGAAATCGAAAGACAGCCTTTGTCATAAGGATCAACGAAATAAACAAAGCAAAGTGGGGAAATACACGTAACGGCAATTTTCGCGTTCCGCAAATCACAATTCACAGAGTGTAAACTTACTTTTGACGCCTAAAATGTGAAGTATTTTTGGTTTTTTGTTTATAAAATTGTTGTTATTGATTTTTTTTTTTTTTTGTTAACTTCTACATGTCGTTCGATTGAGAATTGAGATATAAATGAGCAGGAGGCAGTAAACAAAATCTTAAAACGGTCAAATCCTAACTTTTAAGGTGGAAGGTGAATCGATGGGAGAAATTTATCGTAGATTAGGATTCAACGAATCGACCATAACAAGATTTAAGAAAAAAATGGAAACACCAACGAAGGGATGTTTTATAGCGAAAGAGTGGAGGCGGTTGTAAAAGATGCACTACTCTTAGAATCGACTATATAAAGAGGACAACGTTAAGGAACCTGTTTGTTACTACACCACAAGTAATAATAGATATTGTGGAAACCACCGGAATAGACAACTCTGTGACAACAGTTCAAATACGGCTTACTAGGTAGCAACCAACCAAGCGGTTGGCAGAGATTTTGTTTAGTGACAATTGTTAAATTTTGCTTTTATTTAATAAATTCTGCTAAAGTATGTTCCCATTGAACTATTCAATTTGGTTGAGTGACCAATTATATGTACAAAATACAACAAATCGCTTGTGAAATTGTTTTGTTGATTATTAACATTCGTACTAGGTAGCAACCAATCGAACAGTTGGTAGAGATTTTCTTTAGTGTCAGTTGTTAAATTTATGTGTTTACTTCGAAGTATGTAGATGAAAGGAAAAAAGTAGACATGTACTTGTAAGTTCTACGCAAAAAAGCTTGTCACAATAAGTCGGTTCATAATAATTAAACAATCTCTTTGGATAGCAGTGTTAATCGTAAGACTTACGGCGCATACTCGTATGTAGGTAGTCTTTCATTAAAATAGAACTGAACTGGATCGGTTTGCTCAATTTTAATCGCAATGCGAATATGCCGATCGGTTAACTAGAAATTGTTATATCAGCTTTTAGCCTCAAAAATCAATTGCTTAATAGATGTTACTTATCTACTAGAAAGTCACTGGTGTTTTTCAGGATCTACCTTAGCCTAGAAGATCATAACCGATTTATCAGTCGGTCTAATCATCGGGTTATACCAACTGTAGTATTGTTAAAGAAAACGTAGTAAAACACTCGCAATCGTTGAAGCTGATTGCACGGTCGATCGTCCGGTTAGTGTAAATATTCGAAATATTGTCGATCGGCAGCGCGAAAAATCAACCAGCTGCTTCTCGATATATGTGATGCAAAACGGTTTAAAGTACGTTGGATTGAATGGCAAATCGCTCTGAAACTAACACCAGAGGCACAATCTTTCTTGGATGCGTTGACTTAGTTTGAAAAACTTAGTGGACTGAAAACAGTGCGTTATGAGCAAAGAAGCAGAAACAAAAGACAGCCACGAGATTAGGAAGTAAAATAGTGTATACCTAGGCTGAGCATGTAATTATCTAAAAATGCTCGAAATCAGACAAAGAAGCAACATTTCAAGTCGATACTCCTCGGGTTAAGAAGGCAATTAGTAACAAAATCTTCTCATAAATGTCTGGAGGCGTTGTGTGTAGGACCTTCTTGATGCCAACTTGTATCTACTGTACTGTACTAAGTAACGTGGACGGGTGGAAGGAATTCAGAAGGTTTTCATCACTTAAGACGGCTAAAAAATGGATACAAAACCCCCTTCTCCGAGATTATTCAAATGCATTTCGAAAGAACAATGTGGTACAGGAAGAACTCACTTTAAGCGCACACAAAAGTGGAAAGGTACTTCAACCAACAACTACAGGCAGCAAGCTAAGCAGGCCAAAGAGGCCATTGTAACGCCGTCTTGCGGAAATTAGTTAAACTTATTATTGTGAAATAGAAGCTGATTAACTTTAACATCGCATCTCCTAGAGCTTTGCAACTCACTCTAATTTTCAACAAGTGTCAGAAGTGGCGTTTTATAGCATGTTTTGTGATAGTGAAACCACGCTGAGGGGCTTCTTGATTTCAAAAACACTATAAAATCATTGCCAAGAGCTATACGTATGCGCCCATCTTTTAGGCTTCACAACTAAGCACAGGACTCTTATTACGGACAAGTGTCAGAAGTGAAGGAATTATAATATGCATTTGATTTCGATGCCGAAACTATGACAAGGGATTTCCCGATTACTCAAGAATCATTACCGTAAGATTCGCAATTTACCAAACATAAGACTCTAATTGTGGATAAGTGTCAGAAGTGGTAGTTTTATGAAGTAATGGAATCATTACCAAGAGCCATGGGCATGAACCCAAAGTCTTTATGTTTCTAAAACATGGCTTTCTGTTCACGCTTATTAAGCACAGCATACTGGTCTCCATTGCATCTGCTTTAGTTCCGAAAATGTGTTGATCTTATTTACCACATTTTGGAGAGACTATCTGCTAGCTACTAGAGAATTTAGATATTCTAAGTAGTGTGTAATGAGGTTGCATAACAATGTCACGTCATAATAACGTCACGTCCTGGTGATCCTTTTGATGTATAAAATATTTGGTTTCTCTTGGGATTGCTCCTTTCATGCCAAATCCAACTGCCACTTCTGACACTTGAATTTTAATAGGTACCCTCTCGTAACTGTAAGCCTAAGGAAATATGGTATGGTCTAAATAGAAATGTCTATCTAATATTGAATATAAATTTAAAATTCTCTAAGTATACATATTTCACTAAAAATCACATCAACGTAGTACCGAGGCGCAGCTATTGAGTCTATCGATGATAGCACTCTCGTAACTGTTAGCCTAAGGAAATATGGTATGGTCTAAATAGAAATGCTTATCTATCTAATATTGAATATAAATTTAAAATTCTCTAAGTATACATATTTCACTAAAAATCACATCAACGTAGTACCGAGGTGCAGCTATTGAGTCTATCGATGATAGCACTGTCCATTTAAGGTCTATGGTATTGAATCTAAGGTAGATAAAAGCTGTTTTGCACATGATATCCGTAAATTACTACAGTCTCCTTATTGGCTGTCCAAACTTGAGTTTCAAATAGAATTTCTACTAATTTCTGATAAATGAACACTCATACCAGCCTCGAGAGAAAGACTAAACTTAGACAATGTAGTTACCAATATTCCGTTGAATCAACTTAGAAAAAATAAATTTAAATTTACATATTCATTCCCAACAACTTTTTGTATTGCTGAATTCCTCCATTCCAAACATAATCCCGAGCAAATTGCTTCAATCTAAAGAAATTTAAACTTCAAAAACTCCATTTCGACAGCTTTACCAACCCCCAGCAATAACTGAATGAAAAAATATAATAAAATCAAATGTCATTCTTTGCTCATGATAAAATTTAATTTAATTAAATTAAACCACTCACTGGTCGTCCTTTCACTTTCACTACACGTCATCACCATTGTTACAGAACGTTCAATGTCACCTTCATAAATAGAGGGTCCCTTTCCCAGTAGCCTCTTCCCTAAATTTAACTTCGGCTTTTTTCCTATCCATTGCCCTTTTACATTTCCTCTGGTTGGTTCATATACAATACATTTTTTTTTTTTTTTTGTATGAAGGATAATAATCTGAACAGAAAAAAAGGACACTGGGCCTTTTTTTTTTTGTACAGGATATCATTTGTTTTCCTGTGAAACGTAAGTTGGGTGTCCATGTTCTTTTTTTTTCTCAGATTTTGTGTTTCATGTTGCAAAAAAGCGCTGGAGGATTTAATTTTAATTTAATTAACTGTTGATAAAGTGACAGGTGGAAGGTGTGGCTCAGGAAGGAAAAAAAAACCACCCGCCCCAAGCCGATAAAGCAAATCTCTGTTTGCACTTTATCAGCTTCAAAATTATGAACAAATAAAGCACAGCAAATATTTAGGCAAACTTCTTGAAAGTTCCAACTTAAATCGAATCAAATTCGTTATAAGTACTTTATCGGTGAAGGAGATACGGTGACTGGGTATGAGTCAGCCTTTAGTAAATAAAGCGATATAGTGTGGCGCGTTTGACTGTTGTTAGACAAAACAATGTGTCATAGCCCTGTAAATGTGCTATGTTTGCAGAAAGGGGGGATTTGTAATTAAGTGTTCAACATATTTTTTTTTGCGGTGCCCTGATAGTTAACAACTTGCAGGAAAAAAAGGGTGCGAAAACGAATAGATGACCTGCACAGGGATGGGGTCGGCTTTGTTGTAAAAATGTTTTATATGCAAACGATAAATCAATGTGTCCAAGGGGGGTGTCAAAGTTGATGACTGCATGTGGCTATGGACAGGACTTTCAGAATACGTATATGAAAAGATACAACGAAATGACTCTTAGAAAAGCTATTGCGTCTATCGATTTTTTATAAATTATTAACATTTACCCTGGAGCGTTAGATGAAATTAGTTTAAGCGCGCATGCAGTATCCAGTAATTGGCTCATCATCGAGCTACCCGCATTCTTCAACCTATTTGAGCAACTATCAGCAAATGTTTATTAGTGACAACAAAATTATACAACCAGTCGTCAGACAGCAATAAATGTCAACACCGCGAGTATTATACATTTTCAACCTCTGCCTTGTCCCAAGAGCCTCGTTTTTAGATAGTACAGAGACTGGATGGCAAAAGTCTTTGGGTTACGTATTTTGGAAATGCTAGGGGGGGTGGGACTCACTTCTTCTAGACATTTCTGTACCGTGAGCTCAAATTTAAAATGTTACCCCAAAAATGTTTGGATTCCACTCAAAGTGTGGATATATCACATGCCTATGTTAAAAAAAAAAAAAAAAAAAAAAAAAAAAAAAACATACAGCAAAGTCGCAATTCGTCTAAGGTGGATCGTCTGATACAATATCCCCCCATCTTTTAACTTTTTAACTCATCCCTAATAAAGAGAGCGTGACGTTCCGACATTTTTAGACAGATGCTATGATATCTTTATAATAATATTCCGCGATTAAAGGAAAAAGAAGAAAAAGGATTTTTTTAGGGCTTCTAACTCTCTTTTTTTGCCCTACCCAAGAGGGTATATTAACTTTGATACGTACGTGTAGTTTGTAACAAAGAGAAAACATAACGACAGACCTCCAAAAGTATACATATTTATGATCAGCATCGATTGTCAAGCCGATCTAGCCATATCCGCCCCTCCGTCCGTATGTCACCACTTTTTGAGCTTTAAACTGTGAGCCAAGAAGACGAAATTTGGACCAAAGCAGTACAAGTTTACACATATTTTTAATACACCCACAGACACGCCCACTTCTAATAAACAGACCTTTTCTCAATATTTTTACTAGAAACTGAAAAATATTGTCTCAATAAAATATGGAGACGTTATGCTTCTCTACATTTCGCCGACATTGTACTTAGCCACGCCCACTTTTTGGGGGCGTTTTTTAAGGTAACTTAGGGAGTTTTAAGACCAAAAGACTTGTATAAATTTGCAAAATGACGAAAAATTATCAATACAGTCGAATATCTTATAATTATCTCTGCTTCTCAACGACAAGCAATGCCTCAATATATATAACACTATCTTGTTATATTTCTTTTGGAAAACCAGCTATAAACGTCGTGAATGCGGTGTGTAAATGCTGATGACTCCAATGATACGCAAGAGCCTTACATCTAGCGAACAGGCTAAGAAAAGTATCCATCCCACAGTGTTAAGTTCCGTCAAAAGCCGTGGTTTAAGAGAAAAAGGACGAACTTTGGCAGTCAACTGAGTGCCGCTGACGCTTGCAGCTCAAGTCGTTATGGAGGGATTTAAATATCAACTCAAACATGTGATGGGGAACTATGTCCTCGAAGCTGATACTGACAATGGCAATTGGACTGTTGCCTTCTGTAATATCTAGGTGCAACCCCGAGATCAATTATTCGAATTCCGCAGCACACTATGACACGTGAATAACGAAGCCGTTGTTTCACAATCTGTGGAAGAGGTAAGTATATGTGACAGCAGCCGGAGTCGCACTTAGACTAGAAGTATTATAGATTCACTGTGATACCACAAGTATATTATACTCCCTAGAAACTCACCGGCAGAACCACCTAGAGCTGCAAGTGAAGCATAAGAGGGGCGAGGCATCTAGATTTGACATCTCATAAAAGTTCTCGAAAAGAAACGCTCTTAAATGAAACTTATCTCTTCTTATGAGAAGCGTCCAAGCCTTTTAGCTTGTCTGTCAATGAGGCAATGTCTCGTACTGGCACCTACTCTTCTACTGATGTAAAACACTTTTAATAAGACCAAACTGCTAGAGCATTTCAAACTCAGGCCAAATCTGGCATGTCAAGATTTCCAATCACGTAGAAGAGTGGGTCGTCCTAGATGAAAGCGGCACAAAACAGTTTAGGGACTAGTGAGATTCAAGGGATGACCTAGGGAGAGTTGAAGCACGTTGCAGAAATCTAAACTCTAAAAAAAATTTTAAATTCGACCCTGTTAGCGAGGATGCCAACCATGACATAAGCAGAAACTAAGAACTCGCAAGTTTCAAACCACTACACATAACAGTTTAGGGATTAGGGAGATTCAAGGGATAACCTGCAGGGAGTTGAAGCACGTTGTAGAACGTGAACGCCCTATGCTTTAAATCCTAACAAAATAGAGTAAAAAAAATATAAAAAATTCTCCCCTGTTAGCGAGGATGCAAACCATGCCTTAAGCAGAAATTAAGAACTCCTAAGTTTCAAACCACTGCACCAAAATCTAACTCTATCCGCCTATTAATGTCACTTGCGCTTGCAATAGCATTGTAATTCATAATTCCACGAACCTTAAATCAATTCTAAATATTAGAGTAGAGAAATAAAATCAACTTGCACTCGAAGATCGATTTGTCTGATTAATTGGTTAGGATCCATCGGCTTCCTCTCTATTTCTGGTCATACGTCCAACTAAGAGTCTGTTCAAGTGTATCAAATGGAATTCTTCATATGACGCAATTGTGTTCATTCCACTTTCTTGTTTACATAATTTGCATTACGTTGTCTGGTATGTCAGTCTCTGGCGCATAACCACTCAGACACCGCCTAGATACACACACACGAAAAATAGACAAAACTGACAGACAGATAGGGGCACGTCCAAACATATGTCATGCACTTAACCTGCCAAGAAATCGAAATAAAAACATGAAACACCACAACGGACACCGACCATCAACTTCCATAAACAAATCGGAACGTCATCGTGTATCTATGGTATGTATCTCTTGCTCATGGTTTATTGGGGTCAAAATCAATGCAAAATTTTTTTTTTTTTTTTTATTTTATTTTGTTTTTTTTGTTTTTCTTCCTTTGATTTGGCTCTCCGCGGTGCTTAATTTTTTCTTGTGCACCCTCTTCCATCCAACATCGTCGTATACGGCCAATTTATTATGTTGACCTCAATCGCGCCAAGTTGAGTGCAATTATGAGCAGCGCCAGTTCGTGTAATGGCTAAAACTTAACGTTCTGTATATTTTCGGGATTGCTTTTATCGGATTCGTAAGAAAACACAACCATGGTCGTCGTCATGTGGTGGCATCTGGCGTGTCATCATGTGGGCTGAGAAGAATTGCAGTCTTTTATGTTGCTACCACACTCGGTCTTTCTACATATTCGTATCTTTTATACGAAGAAGGCGTTTAGGTTATGAACTTGGTTTGATGGTGTTTGCTATTTTTGTGCAAAGCTATTGACCTTTACGTGATGATGTAAGTGGATAAAAATAAACTAAACGTTATAAGCGATGGTTAGATACATATGCAAGAGGAAGATGAATACTTTTGAATACTTAATCGATGAGCAAAGGCAGTGACCTTTTTTCGAGTATTTATGTATGTATTTATGTATGTATGAGTAGGTTAAATATTGTGGCCTGTTCACTGTTTATTGACTGTGGGAGTTGCAAGAGTGTTTCACTGTTGCCACCAAAGTCAGCGAGTTTTGATACTAAACCTCGGTTAAGAAGAAGTTCGTTTCATTTTAGTTTCAATTGAATTTGAGACCAATGACTTCCGAGCGATCGGGTAGATTTAGCTGACGCCGAAAAGGCTGGTTTGTTACCCTACATCCCTCCTAGCATTTGAGGACTGATGGTGGAGACGGAGCCGAAGTCACACAGACCAATCAGCCTAACATTGTTTCTTCTCAAACGAATGGAAAAAGGAGAACGTACTAAACACGTCCCCATTTCATTATTGTCAACATGCAGATCCAACGAGACGGCTCTATTCCAGTTGACGGAAACCTTACAGAAAGCTCTTGAAACAAAGGAGATAGTTCTCTGCGCCTTCCAAGACATCGAGGGGGCATTCGATAACACTCCGAAGCCATTAAACGAGCCCTGGACAGAAAAGGAGCCAGCAGAACAGTATCTAATACAGGTCGCGTAGAATTATTAAGGTCAAATCAACAAGAGGATGCCCACAAGGAGGAGTGCTATCTCCTCTAATGTCGAGTCTAGTTTGGGAGTTGATCCCTCGAAAAGTTAACCAAAATAGGAATCAACTGTCAAGCCTAAGTTGATCACTTAGTATTGATTGCCACAGAAGATTTTGAAGAATCCCTTTGTGACATCATACAAAGGGGTCAGAGCATCTAAGGAAACTAGGTATAACAAATGAAGGCCTTTGCTGATTCTGCAATGAGTCCAGCGTGACGAGTCTTTTGGGGCACTGACCCACAAAAGATTGAAATACTTGAGCAAGTACCCACTATCAGATGAGAATATACCAACCATGCACCCATTTCGCATTCTCAGATTCTTTAGAGAAACCTCTAGGGCGAATTATTCTTGCCAAGGCAAAGTAAGAGTGTGTGACTTTCAAACACATTGCGAGGTGAGCTCTAATGAGGGAACAAAAATCTCCTAGGTATATCAAAAGCACGCGCTGGTACAGGCTTTGGTAAATCACTTACAGTGCAAAGGTTTTCGAAATTGTGGATCATTTTTTGGATAGTGATCTTTACAGGCACTCAACTTCGACCAACAAAATCATGTAATTTACGCTGTGTTGCAATAATTAATGAACCATTTTGATAAAATGTTTTAATCACTAAAACACGTTGTTGTAGCGTCAAACTCTCCATTACAAAATGCCATTGACAACTGAACACGACTGCCAACTTTCACATAATAAAATCATCTCCGTGAAAAATGGCGCCAATGTCAAATCGGCCGCAGTCCCAAAAAACACCCTGATTAAATTCAGTTTTGTCGAAAGTTGATGTCGTATGTTACAAATATCATTGCAATTTTAAAGGCTGCCTCAAAATTCACGCACGATTAGAATTTTGCGCCATTTGTGCGGTAAAGTGTTGCACTCAAAACCTCAATCATATCAACTCCTGAAAGCCGCTTTTTTAACTCCTCACGTACCATGCAAAACAATAGGCAGTAGCTCGTCTAAAGTGTTGGCAAAGATGTTACAAATTGTTTGCCTATCTAGTTCCAACGACGCACTTAACTTCGAACCGGAAAAACGTTTGGTGGTCTTCTTCCACCAAACAGAGCCATACACATAATCTAATCAAATTTAACTACCACTATGCCATTAGTCTCCATTAGAGCTGACCGCCCACTACTGCTTTACCAAACCTTCGTTAGATTTATTACTTCACCGTGATAACAAACAAATTAACCAAATTGTTGTCATTTATCTACAACCCATTACCACTACAACTTCTGGTGTCTATTCTCGTAAATAAAAAAAAAGATACACTTATTCCCAAAACTGTATTTACACCTTCGGTGTTCCCAAACGCAAGCACTCCCAGAATATAGAACAGCACATTGCAAAGCCAATCATAACCGAAAATCTAACCCCAAAAGAGAATTCCAACTCAAGATGATGGTCATTAAGCGGGTAACCCATTCAGCTAAATTGATGTAATGCCTACGCTTGCCTCGTTGTGCGCTAGTGGCTACAAAAGGAGGCTAACCCCACGAGGGACCACAATAGTAGCATCAAAATGTTTTCACTCTCTCTGTGACTGTTCAATTTTTCCGACCAGAGCGTGCGCGCTAAATTACCCAAACGCCTACTTATAACAACTGAGTGTGTACAGAGGAAGAAAACGAAGTAAGAAATCAATTTACAAATTGATAAGAGCCAACAGGTTGGCAGGTAGTTAGCCGGTGGTGTTGTCAATCGTAAAGGTTGCCTTCCAAAAATAAGTTATTACGTGAGTGAGTATCCACGATGTATTTCGTAGGTAGATAATAAAAGCGCTTTATGGGCCATTTTGCGCTACCACTTTCCGTGAAGGGTGCCAGAAAAGTAAAAGAAGATAGTTGGTTTCTGTTTTTTGGCAAAAATGCGATGGTATGCTAGGCGATAATGAACGGAATGATTGATGTGCTAATTGAAAGTTCCTATACTTAATATTTAATTAGACCGGTTTTTAAAGCGAACAGAACGCACATCGTTTGCGTGTCATATTACAGGCTAACACAAAGGTGTGAGCGATTTTTAGTCTTTCGCATATCGCTGTTATAATCTTTGTTATTGATTTTTGACAAGTCTTTAAGAACTCGATAGAAAAAAGTTGCTTCAAGGTGGAAAATCACATCATAGATACAAAGGGGCAAGTATTTCTAACGATGGTAACATTTCAGATGATGCTGAAGCTAAAGCTTTGGAGCTCCAGTATCAACGATGAGTGATGAGGAGCCAAATTTAAAAATTTGGCTTTTAAAGATTGCGATTTAAATTCTTAAACCGCAATCTGAAAGTCCAATTTTCTACCACTTTTTCGAACAGCTGGGGCCATATATTGGCAATAACTCGGCGAATGTTGGCTTCGTAGCGACTTCACATATCCCTTCAGAAAATAATCCAAAGGTGCTATCTTAGAGGCCAAATCACAGAACCATTACGCGAATTTATCCACTCATCGAATGTTTCCTCCAATAAATTGATTATGGCGTGCGCTGTGTATCATATTGCGCCGTCTTATTGAAACTACAGATCATCCACATTAATGCCATTCAATTGGGGAACGACAAAGTCAGTAACCATGGAGCTATGGCGCTCTCCATTGACTGTAACGTTCTGGCCAGCATTACTTTTGAAAAAAATATGAACCAATGATTCCACCAGCCCTTAAAACACCCGAAACAATGACTTTTTGTGAATGTAATGGCGTCTCAACAATCGCTTGTGGATTTCCTTCACTTCAAATATGGCAACTTTGCTTGTTGACGTATAGTCATTCAACCAAAAATGAGCCTCATCGATGAACAAAATTTTGTGCTGAAAATGAAGATCAAGAGCAATCTCGTTCTCGGTTCATTCACCGAACGTACAATGCATACGATGGTCAAGCTTCAATTCTTGCACGAGCTGGATCTTATAAGCTCGTAAACCAAGATCTTTCCACAAAATCTTCCATAAAGTGGATGGACACAGCTCCAATTGCTGTGCACGATGGCGAATCGATTCATTCGTGTCCTCCTCAATACTACTACGTCTCTGCGGATGCGTATTAACAATTAGAGAATGCGTGGTGCGAACGATGGTTATTTGAATTACTTGCTCGGATGGATGATTATGTCGAGGGTAGGTTTCGCGAACTGAACCACAATTTTCGAAATAAATTTGCACAATTTGTAAATGTTGTTCTACCGTAGTCTATTCATGGTGAAATGACAAACCAAACTGAGCACAAATCAGCTGTCAAATTGGCTGTCGCTGGAAAAAGTATTGCCAATTCGAAAAACAAAACTCTAAAAAAAAAAAAAAAACACTTTACAACACTCTGACATATCTTTTGTCCATCAGCTAATAACTGGAAACATTGAGCACTGCTCCAAATGATCTCCCTTTACACGAACCCACGCAACCTCAGGTTTGTTCCACTCTTCCGTCTTCATTTTCACCGCACAAGTTATGATTGTAACGAGCCAATGCTACGCACGGCTAACCGAATACAAAGCTCCTTTGATTTTCAATGCAGCACATTTCCACTGAGAAATTCCCTTTACTCAACCTTAAAAATAAAAAATGGTGGGCCCTTGAATACTCTTATATTGTTTCAGCTCACGGGCGTATGTACACAGTGAGTGAGAAAGGAAGACTGATGTGGTGGTCTGAAACTCAGGTGGTATTAAGTTTCAGTAAACTCCAAGGGTGGCGTCCAGAGAACTGGGGAACATTTTGTTTGACCATGAGTGACCGAATGAGTCTATCCCATGTTACGTTAGACTGCTTGTTTCAAATCATCGGAGAATCTGTCGCTAATTGAAATGTTCTTAACAAGATCGATGTTACAACTGCTAGGGAACGACCAAGTAAGACCCAACATCTGATTTTATTCACAACATTATTTATTGCTCCTTTAAGTTCGATGTAGGTAGATAAAATAACGTCAGATATATGTATAAGTTTGTAACATTGATTATGAAGGCATCTAACAGCATAGCAGTTGCTTGAATTGGAATGACATATGTATATCATACCGCGGATGTCGACAATGAAATTGTGCTACTTAATTCTTAATTCTTAATTGCTATATGAGAACTATGTTGCATTGGTAACGAAGATAATGAAGCCCCTAACTTGCCCCTGGCTTAATAGCCAAATAAAAGTTTTGATCGAAGAGAGAGAAATTTTTTTTAGAAGGTACAAGAGGAATCCGTCTGAGTACAACAGAATGCAATTCTCTTCTGCAGCTTTCATCCAAACGGGAGTATCTACTAGAAAGACCTGATCCCTCACTCAGTTCAATGCAACTGTGGAAGAATATACAAGATGAAGGTATAGTTGGAACTAAAAACTTGCCTAAGTGCTTATTTAACCCCGACGCAATGGTGTCACACTTTGACCCAAGTTTCGTCAGTTCTTCCATGCCTGAAGCCACTTCTAACAACCCTAATTCGTGTGCTTTTCATTATAATTGCAAGACACGTACTCCATATTATTAAAGTATGCATTTGCAGTAATATCTTTCCGATGCATCGGAAAGTAGTTAGAATCATCCCTATTTCTAATAAGGCAAGTTCCACTGCTCCAGCGGATTTCAGAAAGCGTGTTGCCCTATTTATCGAACATTTAAAAAAAAAACCTTCGTTAATTACTTGAATAGCAATAATATGATCTCTATCTGGCAATCTGGCTTTCGAATAGCTGTGAATCAGTGAGTGAGTTTAATGACTAAACTTAAAGGCTCGAAGATTTTTCAAAGACTTTCGACTGCATTGATCACTAGATTTGAATGTCAAAACTGAAGAACAACTTCAATTCGTTTGTTACAAATCTATCTTAGGGATAGGGTTCAAACAGTCAATACTGATAGTGGAAGTTCCAGATCACTTTCTGTAAATATAGGAGTACCACAGGGTTCAGTACTGGGACCACCTTTGTTTTCAAGGTATATTAACGATCTCCCGGATTCTAAAGCCACTTACGAAATCCTGATTCACCTATGTTGTTCAGTAGGCCTGATGGATGACTTAGTGACTAGGATGAACGAAGATCTAGGTAAAAATCCAACTGATGTCTAATCCCAATAAGCTTAAACGTGATCCCTCTAAAACTTCAGAGATGTTATGTTCAAGGAGAGAGCCATAGAATTTCCCCGCACTGTTCTTAATGGCGACATTTTTCCATTCGTGGATAAAGTGAAATATCTTGACTTTAGAGCATCTACTCTGGATTGCGTATCTTGAGATGCGTATTCTTCTCCCAAATATGAAACTGAGTTTAGTTAAAACCCTTTTTCTTATATAACTGCTCTGTATACACCACTCTCGACTACGTACGCGAACATAAGACGAATGACATACCGAGACATAACCAGCGTCTATTTATAAATTCTATCTCGATGCTAAGTTTTAAGATTTAAATAATGAATATAAATATGACCGCCCTACTGCCAGTGTTATGCCTTCGCAGTAGAGTTCACATAAGCTTTAGCAATCGATCGACTTTTTTTTATTTATTTCAGGCGAAAAAAATAGATTATTCTCGAAATACTAATACACCACGGTCACCCTACATTGCTCAATGAATATAGCTCTAAAGAATCTGCATGCCTAATTTAACCTTAAACTCTAACAATATGCAAGATCATTGTCCCGTTTTTTATTACAAAATCCCAAAATATTCTTTACATTAACCTTTACAGATTAACAGTTGTTTGTATAATTTTTAGCACAAATTTGACTAATTAATGATAAAATCTCTTTAAATATCGATCATTGTCAGGCCTGACCTCCGAAACCAACCCGCTTGCGCAATCCCTACAAAAACAGTTACACATTTTCCATAGATACTCAAAAAAAAAAAAAATCTTTAAAATTCAAATATATCTTGGTCAGTCATCATAAAAAGTTATATCTCACGGCGGTCATGATTAATCCACTCTCATGTAAATTGAGATCCCAAATGCATAGTTAAGCGAAATTCTTGCCCAACTCCAGAGCGAACTTGGTGAATATGATTCCAACACACCGCAATTAAATTCACATTCCCAAATGGAAATTTATTAATAATTCCCCCGACTTCTGATCGTATTTCAACATCAAGAAATATTCACTTTGAAGAATAGCGTTAATGTTCAGTGAACTTTTTTTGATATTTTCATGCGTAGTAATATTCCAGAGAATAAAAACTTATCGATTGTCGATTAATTTATTTATAGATACAAATAAAAATCGAATCAGTATCTTTGGTGTGTGATCTCCTCATGACAAGCGAATATAAGCAAATTTTACAAATTTGGGATTCAAATTTATCGATGACAATGTTCCATTCACCCGAAGCGTGGAACCCACTCCTCGAATGAATAGAATTTATTTTTCCATTTGCAATAATTAGTAGGACAATAAATAAGAACAGAAAAAACCTGTTTTATAGATTTAGTTCTGTTCTATGTCACCATACTCAGCTTATGGTTACGATTAGAGTAAATGGTTAATGGCACAATAGTGCTACGTTTCCTGATAAACGCTAAATGTCAATAATTAGATTAGTAATCGTATTTTTTTTATGGGGGAATTTATTTCATAACATACAAGTGCAAATGAAGTTCAGTAATATAGATATGTAGTAATATCAACTGAAGCATGGATGTATTATTTCTATGGAAGGCCATAGATACTAATCAAAGATACTGGGCAAACTAAATCGAGCTAATAAATTTCAGAAAGCCTGTGCATCATAATTTTAAAATCATGTGGATTTTGATTAACATAATTCAGAGTAGGTGTTTACTACTTAGGTACGGCGTGAAAATTAGAATACATATGTAGGCTTTTCAACATAAAAAGGTGTGGAAATATTAAGTTGGTACGGGCACTGGTGCTGGCAATCTTGCGAGTAAATTATTGCCTTTAAGAATTTAAAGTCTTTTAGTGTCAATGCATTAAAATAAAACTAATGCAGCTGAAAAACAACGCAGCTTTTAATCGTACAAGGTTTGTAGAACGACTCTAAGCAACATGATCGAACGTCTGTAACTTCTATGAATGTTGTCGTCAGTAAAAAGGTGAAACTGAATTTGTTTCCAATAAGAGTTTGGACAGCCAGTATTACCTGCATATTGTCTCACCCATACTCCATCCGTTTGAATAAAAAGATTGAGGAGAAGAAGATACGCGATGAAGAAAGACCTTAACTTTACTCAAAAATTCTCATGGGAATGGGAATGGGAGCATTCATATACTAGGTGCTGTAAATTATAACCTTTAGACACCACCCCATAGAAACATACGAACAAAAAGGAAAGGACTACCAATAAAAAATGTACACAACCCATCCACTGTTGGACCGCTGTTGGCGATGGTATCCTCTGATTGATTATTACAACTTCATATTATCGCACATTATTTAATAAAAACAAATGAAATTGTATGCAAATCAAGCAAGCTGTTAGTAAGTTGGGCACATACGAGGGGCGGCTGATAAGTTCGCGGATTAAGGCATTAAGTGAAAGAAGAGATCTAATTAAAAAAAAATTATTTCACAATATAATCTCCCTCGAGTGAATAATACAACCGAAAACCGTGTCCTATTTCAAATTGGAAAAAAGGAAAAAGTCGCTCGGGGCCAAGTATGGGCTGTAAGGTAGGTGGTATATCGTTGAAAAACCTGTGTCTTTTAAGGCCTATGTCGAAACCTGCGCCGTGTGAACAGGCGCGTTATCCTGCAGAAACAACACTCCCTGCCTGAGTTTACCACGTCGCTTTCGTACGATCGCTTTACGTGCCTGAGTCAATAAATTTGCGTAATATTGACCGATCATCGTAGTCCCCTTGGCAGATAATCAATCAGCAAAAGCTTCGAAGCCGACTTTTCCACCTTGAATTTCTTCAGCGGCCTCTCCCATTTTTCAATTCACTGCAAAAACTCTTGTTTGGACTCCGGATCGTATTGGCGAACCCAAGTCTTATCTACAGTTACGGTTCGGTTTCAAATTTAGTCAGATTGTCCCCGGCTAACTCCCAAAAATGTTTGCAGCACTCGAGTCGTCGTTGCTTGTTGAACGGCGTTAGCATTTGCGGTACCCAGCGTGCACAAATTTTATTCATGTTTAAATGCTCGTGTAAAATTTTTGCAATCCGTTCTTTGCTGATGTGCAACTCGTCCGCTATTTGCCACATTCTTCGGTCGGCCACAAATAATTTTTCAACTTTTCCGACGGTTTCTTCAGTGACCACTGACAAAGGGCGCCCTCGGTGGGTGTCGTCTTCACAGCTTTCTCGCCCTTGTTGAAATAATGGAGCCCATTTTTTGACCATGGTATACGAAGGCCCAGAATCCTGAAGAGTCGATGACATGTCTTCGAAAATTTCTTTCTTCAGTAACCACTGGCAAAGGACGCCCTGGGTGGGGTTAAACAGAAAAGATAATTTGCAAGGCTTTGTTCAAAGCTCTGAGCGGACCCCGGGGTGCCTGTAAGGCGATCAATTTGTTTTCTCAAAAACTCTTAAAAAACACAAGTAATAGGATAATAAGAAAATAAACAAACAAAATTCGAGCAAATTAGATTTCCTCGATAGTCGGTGAGTCCGAATACGAAGTCAGAATTTCAAAACTAAAAATGGCGCTGAAAAACGCTAAATAATAAACTAATTGAACTTCTGGGTGAACTAATGAATTGAACCAACGAAATACACAAGAATCTAAATCAAGTCAAAACAAAGTCAAAACTTAAGAATTCAAAATGGCGCCCAAAAAAATAAAAACCTGCTATAACACAGTTTAAAAATTAGAATGTGCCATTTAAATTTGAAAATGTTGATTTCGAATGTGAATTTAGCTATCAATAATTTAAGTTGCGCTATTATGAATTCGTAAATTTTTCAACCCCTACAAGAATTCAGTAACCTCGAAAGCCTTCCTTCCCATATTATTCTTTGATTCACTTTATTAGCTGACGGAGAAGTTGAATGTGTTTATTATTTACAGTTTTTCTGCGCCAGTCTGAATTCAACTTAAACTCAGAATCGATAGTAACATCAGACAAAAATCTCGAAGGTCGCTTCTAGAACAATAAATAGTTTACTTGTGGATCTAAGCCGATTTTAAAGTGACATTCCGATCTGTCGAAAGTTAGCAGAGCAAGTTCAGAACAGCGAAAATGTAAAAATGAATCTCAATAACTACTGTGACTCTGAATTGTGATTCTGTTTTTGCTTTCTTACTACAAAATCTAAAAGTAACTTAGAATCAGATTTCTAATACTAAGCGCTATTGCTAGAAAATACGAGTGGTTATTTCAGTGACGCATCTTTTACAGAACTCTCTTCTAACTTCTTTAGCAACGACTAACCGATTTCTGAGAAATAACAGTTGCAACACTTTGTGCGGATCAGTCTGTGTGCTGTAAGTACTCCGTACCATCACTTTACCTGTTCTGCCATTTCGCCAAACTTGTAAGTTTGTGCAGAATGACGATGGAGAACGCTTGCTGCTCCACGACCTCACGGAGACCTTTGATGTCAAAAACAGATTTAGACAAGGTGATGCGCTCTCTCTTTAACAACATACTTGGAAGAATTGTGCGAAACTCACAAGCCATTTAAGGATGCACAATCTTTCAAAGGTCTGTGCAACTACTAGCGTTCGCCGACGATATTGATATAATTGGCAGAGCACAGCGGGCTGTCACTAGTACGTTCACTACTATTGAACCAGAAGCTGCCAAAATGAGTTTAGCGGTAAATGAGGGTAAAACCCAAGTACATCCTGTCAACAAGAAGGATCAAAACAGCATCGGCGAATTGGACAAAACGTCACAAACGACAGCTATAACTTGGAGGTAGTAATGGACTACTTTGTATACCTTGACTCTGCTATAAATTCTGACAATAACACCTCAGCAGAAAACAAAACGAAGAATAACTCTTGCCAATCGCTGTTTCTTTGACCTGAGAAGGCAATTGAATACTAAAGCCCTATCCCGAACAACTAAGGAAATTCTATACCAGACCCTTATCATCACAATCCTGTTTTATGGCGCTGAAGCATGGACTCTGTCGAAAACGAATGAAGATATTCTCGATCATTTCGAGAAAAAATTCTTCGGAAACTATTCGACCCCGTTTGCGTTGACAGGGTCTGGAAGAGAAGATTCAACGACGAACTTTACGAGCTGTACAAGGACATCAACCTGGTCAGAAAAGTGCGCATCAGTCGTCTAAGATGGCTAGGACATGTACAGCGAATGGTGGTGCGCACAAGTATAAGGAGACCTCAACCAACTTGAAGTGCACAACTGGAGGCAGTTAGCTAAGGACCGGGCTAACTGGAAAGACTTGATGGTTGAGGACCAGGTTCACCCCGAACTGTAGCGCCACCTAAGTAAGTAAGAATAATAATATATTGGTTTTTGTTAATCTGGCTTCGATTTGTATTGGACTCAAGGATGAAGTCATTTTCATTCCCATTTGTTCCGTGTCTATTTTTTTCAGACACACCTTGCTCAGACACCATTTAACCGACTTCGATGAAATTTGGTTTAAACGTTCGTTTGGTTCACGTTCGTTCTGGCACGTAGGTAGTTTCGTCGAAAAATTGTCAAATCGGATACAGTTTCGAAAATCTTTATATCATCTTTGTTAGCTGTCTCACTCAAAAACGTCTGAACGGATTTTGATGAAATTTGGCTTAAAATTGGTAGTAGGGAAGAGTTTTTAAAAATCTTTCAATCAAAGCGTACGTCAACTCAAGAACCCCACTTAAGGAATTTTTATGAAATATTTAGATTTGAGTTAGATTGTAGATTGATGGTAGAAGTAAGCGCATTGCGATCTTTTTTTAGATCTACTGTGTTTCTCCAACTTACAGCAACTCTTCCAGTACAATCTGTTGGATCTTCTTCTGATAGGCATTCATGTGGTTCCTTCTTTTGTGGATCAGAGCTTCACGTTCCCTAAGCAAGTGTCCTAGGGTTACCTCAACTACTCCGCGAAATCTGCAGTCACCGTTTTGCTCTATACCCAGTTTCATAAGATGATCCTTAATCCGATTTTTGTTGATGTTTATGCAGGCCTCACTTCGTTAAGTCTTGGTGCTTCTTTTTATACATACTTACACGCATAAAGAAAAAATATTTAACTATGCACAAGAAGGGGCATTATACTCGTACAATTCTTCGTTTTAAATATGTTAAAATAAAGAATTCGATGCGACACGTGTTTAGCTTACCGATTTACATTCATTCATTATTCCAGAGTTCCTACACTGTTGTATATTCTATCGCGTAGGTGTTTTAAATAAATACGGGTGCTAAAAATGATTTCGATTCGAATCGAACATCTGTTGAATCTTATTGCTTTACTTAGCCATCCCTGTTTTGCAATATATCCATAAAATGCAATAATAAGTAGCTAAACAAGATACGAGTATATTTATCTAATCGAATTCAGCCGTCATACGAGTATTTAATTATTTTAACATGTTCACACGTTTTATGTCTATAACGTTTGGCGCGTAAGCACCTAACTAATCATCGCACTCAAAGTTTGTTAGGAATGTTATCTGTGAAGATAAGATTTTGGCGGTATCTTAACCATATTTCGTCGAACCACATTCGACATTAATTGATTTTGGTTATAACCGTCGCTGAGACGATCTCCTCCATAACTGCTGTCTTGTGTGGGATAGCAAACAATTAGCGGTCTGTTCGGAATGATCTTGCTATTTCCGGTGCAAACGAATCCAATAGAACAGCAATGTTTTAATGGTGAGAATTAAAAAAATTTTATTAAGAAAAGTCCATTCGATATGCAAATTGTGTGGCTTTTTGGAATTATTAGAGGATTAGTGTGTTTCTTTGAGTCAAAAAAATGAGGAAATACAAGGTTTGACAAAAGTGACAACCAGTTAAAAGATTGTGGGCCGTATGGCTTATAAGGGCTTCTTTTGTATATCTAATGAGTTTATAAATGATTTTTATGATTTTATAAGACAGTGTTTTACGACAGCAATGAATAGGATTACAAAATATGTTTGCACTTATGAGGGTGTAAGCTTTACAATGTATAGAATCTGCAATTCAAATTGATAGAGACATTTAGGGAATTTGTCGCCAATTTTGAACTGCTGGTATTTTGAATTGCGGAAAGGAAAAAACAGTATTGGTATAGCACGCGCTGTTGGACGACCTTAGCTTATTTCATTACTTCAGAACGAAGTTTACAGGCTGATCGTTGAGCCGATTGGCTTTGAGAAAAAAGAGGTACATATGTAACAGTGCAAGATACCTGGGACTTGTGCTTGACAAAAAGTTGAACTGTATACTGAATATCAAGGAAAGAATTAAGAAGACCTATACGACTATTGTGAGGCCTATACTTACCTATGGCAGTCTGATGTGGTGGCAAGCTGCTAACAATACTGCCATGCACTGCAGCTAGTAGTGTCATGAGGACCACACCAACAGCAGGACTAGAGGTTATTCTCAACCTATTTCCATTAGACCTTTTTATACAGGAATCTGCGGCCACAAGATCCTAAATAAATACCTAGGTGATGTAGTAACTACTGACTGGTACCCTGCCTAGACTTTGAAATACAATTCTCCTGTTCATTCCCGAGCAGGGACGAATGAGTAAATGGCACGATACCACGCACTCAAACCAAAGAACTCTATACTGACTGGTCCAATCTTTTCTGACAAACTAAGCCGAGTTAAATCAGTCAGCTCCTTTTTCATCGATAGCCAGGCGGCTATAAAAGCCATTTCTGCTATAAAGGTGAAATTAAAGCTTGTGCTGGGTTCCTGGACATGAGGGTATATCAGGGAATGAGAAAGCTGACAAACTGGCTAGAAAAAGTCTCCGCAGTAAAAGTCCCAACATGTAAGCTTAGACACGAAGCAGGGATTAGAGCTCTCGAGGAAGCAAACAATAGATGTCGCTCCCTGAGCATCTGCAAAATAACTAGAAAACTATGGCCAACTCACAACAAGGCCAGATCTAATGCAATGTTGCAGAAAGACAGAATGACCCTTTCCACTCTTGTAGAAGTAATTACAGGGCATAATACTCTACGACATCATACGAAAAAACTAAGGCTAAGTGAGGATGACCTCGGTAGGAGTGCGGAGACGAGGAAGTCAATGAGGACACAACCCTCTTTCTATGTCGCTGCCCAGGCCTCTGCCATCACAGACATAAGACACTCCTTGCAGGATATCGAAGAACTATATGGCATACCTATCAAAGATGTAGGTTCATCAAGGTTTCGAGGTGTTTCGGAACCCGAAAACAATAGGAGAGTACTTTAGGGATTGACCCCCAAATGGGCATCACAATAGGTCTATATTAGCTTTGAGTGTGGCGCAGAGAGATCTGTTCCCCTCACCAACCCATCTACCTAACCTAACTTAACTATCTCTCTGCACTCATGTCAATATGCGTATATTAAAGACAAATCCATGGAAGGTGCTCTCCATCATCTTGTCAAAAAGATAGAAGAGGCCTACCTTATATAATCAAAGGTTGCCCCCAAGGAGCTGTTCTCTCTCCTTTCCTCTGGTCCTTAGTCATCGATAATCTACAACTAGAACTTCAAAGTTTAGGGTTCATCGCTATCGGTTATGTTGATGACCTAGAGACTGTCGTTAGCGAAAACATGACTTGACCCTCTCCAGCGTCATGCAACGGTTTCTAAATCATGTTTTAGAATGGTGTTACGGAGAAGAGCTCTCCGTCAGTCCTTGTAAGACCGTACTAGTACCTTTTACTAAGAAAATGATTGCCAATGAATGAATGTCGGACTCATAACCCTCAAAGATATTAGATTATTTTATTCTAATGAGGATAAATATCTGGAAGTTGTTCTAGACAAAAGACTTAATTGGAACTCGTAAAGTTCGTCACAGAGTCGACACTTGTACGGTAGAACTTGGGGTCTCAATCCAAAAATTATACTCTGGTTATAAATTATGATGGATAGACCCATTATTACGTACGCGACCAAAATTTGGTGGCCGAAAGTATTCGAACAGACTACGGCAATGAAGCTTGAGAAACTTCAAAGAATTGCCTGTCTCGGCATTACATGTGCAATGCGAGCCTGCCGCACAACAGCATTAGAAGCTATTGTTGGGCTTTCACCATTACAAATCTTCATAAGGAAGAAGGCTGCCAGAAGCGCAATTAAACTGAAGTTAGAACATAAGTATAAACCAGGCTATGGAACACCTGAAAATAATTAACTCAATTCCCGAAAAGACATATTTTGCGCAGTTCCTGACTTGATGATTAGAGAATAATACTTTGGTAGGTTGTTTGTGGTAGAAATATTAGACCGCACCGTACTGCACTCAAAAAGTCTGGTATGGTTTACAGATGATTCGGAAATGAAATCTGGAGTTGGAGCTCGGTACCACTGAGCATGTGGCCTTGTGTTTTCCAGGCCGAAAGCCATTGAAATCTGAGCACTCAAAGCACTAAGTACATACTTAATCGACTTCAAGTTAGTCAAATTGTGCTTTGACGCCTTGCAATCTCTTGTTAGAGATAATAAATAAAGTATGAACTAGCCAGGGCTGGCTCATCTACAGCATTATTAGACCTAGAGCCATTTTGTGTCGTCAATTGGGAGAAACAACTTCGACGATCCCATTGGGAATGTGTTACCGGATATTGGCAATCCAATAGGTACAACTTGAGGTATCAACAAGCCGTATTCCACAAATAGACAAATCCTATTCGTGGAGTTCAGGAGCCGCAAACTTTCCGACCTTCCAGCCGACCTCTTTAAATTCTCGACAATAGCTGCTTTGGAAATAAATCCAGAGAGAACAAAGCTCATAAGGTAGCCGAGAACAAAATACCATAAAGTGGTACACGGACAGATCCAGTAACTGGAGCAGATGTATACGGGCCCAGAATCAAGTACTCGGAAGCCATGGGAATATACCCCAGTATCTTCCAAGCAGAGATCTACGCAATCGAAAGATGCGCCTAATTTAAGGCCGCCATCAAGGCGTTAAGCTCTCATGAAATCAGGTCTAAACTGCTATAGGAGTGTCTTGCCAGGATAAACCAACTAAGTGAGAATAATAGAGTGACCAGCTACTGGGTACCAGGCCATGTGAGAGTAGAGGGAACTGAAGCAGCTGATGGACTAACAGGACAGGCTCAGAGATCGCATTTAGCGATCTGTAACTATTCTCCGGATTGGGGCCGCACACGATACGGAAAGAACTAAGGAAGGAGGAAGACTACAAGAACTCCCTAAGCTAAGACAGGCCAAAGAGCTTCTCGCGAATTATAACCAGAAAAGAAGTAAAGTCTGTATGAAGATCAACAAAAACCGTCTGCGGATTCTTACAGGCTTCCTAACGGGTCACTGTAGACTTAAGGAACACCTCAGGAAACTGGGTATAGAACAATGCGGAGACTGCAGATTTAGCAGAGATGTTGAGGAAACCCCAGGGCACTCATATTAAGGAACGTGGAGCACTAATCCACAAACGAAGGAAACACCTGGATTCCTATGAACTATCAAAAGAAGATCTAGCATCGTTGTATGCACTCTAGATACTTCGGTTCGTCAAGGAAATCGGACTGTAGGAAGCGCTCTAAGTCGAGTATCTCATCGACTAGAGCTCCAAGTCGGGGGAGCACAATAGATCTACAAGGTGGCAGTGTGAAAACCGAACCTTCGTTCTAAAACTTGGCGCAACGACGAGAAGCTCCAAATAGAGTAAAGTTCAGAAGCATCGTTGAGGACCTATGCTCCAACAGGAGAACAGGACAACAGCAAGTAAGTAAGCCATAAGTCGATTTTTCCACTTTTTGCAGTACACTTCTATAAAGTAGAAAGTATTGGAGTTCATGTATGTTTGCTTGTACACCCTCTGTAATGAAACAAAGGGCACAATTAAGAAGCCTTTCAATGTCACTTCATCTCATTAATCCCTTCTCACTGTACAAGTGTGACTTGACATACGTATCGCGATCGCACATGTGCCATAAGGACTATTTAATTCTATAAACGTTCAACATATGTAGATGGTCTGTCAACAGATCAAATTGTCTTGTGGTTACAGCTATGTCATGACTATAATTACATCACTCTTGGATTCCCTACAATGTAACTAATCTTTGTCTGCGCAATTGATTTGATGACTATGTGATATAATTTCCGTTTTGATTGTTACCGCCCATCGACATGATTTATTTCAATGCTTTTAAATTCTTCTTTTTATTATTATGTATGACTTTTTTATGATCTCCGATAATATTTAGGGTTGGGTAAGAAATGTGAAAGACAGATTGTGGATGAGCGGCGATTCGACAGTTCTTTGGACTGAACTTTCCATTTCACATTTCAAATAGTAGTTAGTAGAATACGTGAAAGTACAGAACTCTCAGTTTGTTTACCCAGAGCCTTTCATTTTCATTGAAAAGAATTTGTAAAGTGTGAATAGTGTTCTGTAGTGTAATCTTAACTACATCTTAATTTTACTTCTAGATATCCGAAGAAAAAGAGAAGGCTGTGGTCTTATTTGAAAGAGTCAGGTAAAAACAAGCTCTTTGCCTGCCATGTCTACCTGTCTGTTTGTTTTCTCACGTTCAAAAAACCTGAACATAGTATTGTATATACAAATTCATTTGATACGTCCCATGATGGGTTGGAAAAATGAAACAAGTTTGATTCGATTTTTGCTATTATTTTGGAAACCGCCGACAGGACGCAAATACCTCTTCAGTTTCCTTTCTTTGTGAGTTTGATGATCATTCCTCTGTTCCACTCTTTTGGAAAGCTTTCGCGTTGCCATGCACTGCTCTTATAAAGGGTGTCCCAAAATTCACAAAAGATTTGAATTTTGTGCCATTTGTGCGGTAAAGTGTTGCCAAATAACGATTACGATAACGATAACGATAACGGTTTTCGGCTATGTTTTCAGTTGATCGAACATTTTGATGATACACAGGCCTTACATCAGAAACTCTACCGATTTGTTGAAATTCGGGGATTGTGTTTATTATTTTTTGCTCAGTTGGGCGATTATGACGACCATAATCTGTCCTTAAATCGGCATACATACATAGATATTACAGAATTGTTACTTTCGTAGTAAGATGCAACAATCTGAATGCGTTAGGCGGTGGCTAAACTATCCACATTGTAAAATGGCAGGGCAAGAACTAACTATGAATGACAGATGGATTTGACAGCTGACATATGCCGGGGAAGTGAAATCCCAACCTCGAAATGAATAAACGACGATTTCCAAAAAGGCCTCCAATACTTTTGGCTACAGCTGTATAATCGAGTGTTCAAAACTAACTGAAGTAAGTGCGAGTGTATAAGTCAATAAGAAGAGATTTCCCTAATGACTGGCGCCTACCTTCCCGCGATAAGAATGCCTAGAGGAGATCGCAATCCCCAAAACCAATATCTCGCTTGTCCCACATTGAGCTAATGATTTATTTTGCCCTATAAATTTTCTGTTTACTCTTTCTCAGATTACACGACAAACCCATCAAACGAAAATGACCCTCAAGACCTTCTATTCAGTGTCGCCTCTTCACACCAGTCACGACTATAGCAATATTTACATAATCCCATTTTTATCGTCTCAAAATGATATTTCAAAACTTCTCTGCCTTATCTTATCTTAAGCTAGTTACGGATCCAAAACAATCAACACCCAGACACTGCTTCCATTGAAAACGATTCAAGGGTACACACTGCTGGTGCCTATCGCCGTGAACTGAATTTCCAATTAGATTAGATAGCTGAGCAGCGGACACTCCCATAAACAAGTGTCGTCTCCTAATCTTACCTTTCCTGCGGCAATCGCTTAAGCTCGCTCATATCCAGCTCCAGTCGAAGATTGGACACTTCGCACACCAAACGGTCACGATCTGCGGTCACTTCCCTCAGCTTCTCACGAAGTGCGAAGTTCTCACGAATCAATTCCTCCACATTGACCTTCACGTGATTGTTGATGGCGGCAACAACTTGAACCGGTCCTGGCAATGGGGTCGCAGCTGGAGGAACTGTTGCCAATGGTAGCTTACCATCGGAGACAACTCCAGCGCCGCCACCGCCATTGGGCACCAGCATCATATTGCTGGCCATCAACAAGGATTGCGTTGTCTGATGCAACAGGGTCGCCGCTGTATCAGTATCCATTTCCATCGAGAGATCCTGCGGATTGGTACCTGGCTCACCACCGTTAGCCACTGTTTCACTGTCGCACATTTTTTTTCTTTTTTACGAAAATTTCGATTTAACACTCAACTTTATATTTCCTTCTGCGTTTTACTTTTTCACTCACACCACACTACTTTGAGGAATTTTTCTTAAGCCGCTGAGGAGATCGAAAGGACCACCACCGTAGGTCACAAGGAAAAAAAACTCAAAGAGCCACCACTGACAAAAGAAATTCGCTTCGCTACTGTGGAACTTTTGTTTTGGGAAATTCCCGGTTTTTGTGAAGGGAAATTCCAAGAAAACTCGACTCAACTCCGCGAGATGAATGGAATTACATTTCGATTTTTAATTTTTTTTTTCTTATTTTTTATGGAAACTTTTCTGTATTCAGCGATACAGAAGTGTAGCGCGTTGTTTTTGTTGTTATTGCGTTCGGCTTTTTGTTTGTTTTTCGTACGACCGACCGTTTAAGAGAATAGGCGAAGAAAATTATTCAAAAAGCAACACCGAACACCGTCGTTGAACAAACCGGAATGGAGAATGACAAACAGCGACGGAGAGTAATTTTTTGAACGATGAACGAACGGTAGATGGAACGGGTCGAGAAAGATCCTTCAACTGGTTATTGGGAATGGGTATTTTCTCTTTTACTCGCGTGGAGTTGAATTGAGAGTTGGAATTTTTTTGGTTGGAGAGTTTGGAAAGGGAGAAATAAGAAGAATAGAGATGGAGTGTGCCTGATGTAAACACGTTTTGCGACTGCTACCCACATATGGTTGAGCTGCTTTGGTGTGTGGGTTTTGTTGAGTGGATGGCTGTTTTTGTCTTTGTCTGTGCGGTGTTTTTGTTTTTATTGATATGTCAAAATGAATTTTAAAGGGGAAAATGTGAAATGAAGTGGAATGTGGAATAGGGATGTGTTCGAAGGGAGTCATCATCAAAATGATTGCGTTGTAGTAATATCTACTAAGCATGGTAGAGACGTTAAATCATTTTCATCAATCAATGGATTGATTTTGTACGGCTTTTTCAACTTATCGAAATGAGAGTTTATACATATACTACCAAATCGATTTTTGAACATTCGTCCGCGACGAGTTGGAAGAAATAAATTTAAAGTGCACGACTGGGTTGCGCGTACTGCAGGCCAAAAGTTTAAAGCCTACCTATACAACTGACTTCATTCAGGCATGGAGTTTGAATTTTATGAATTACATTGGGTTGTTTTGCCTGAATTTTCTACCTGAACAATGCACAACACATTCAGATAATAAAAGTCGGGTTTTACACCGACGTTTTTGAACAGTGGGCGTTTTGTTTACAAATGTGGGTTATTAAATTTTATGACTGTTGAACAACAAATTTTGTCGATCTGGATTGCAAGGGTCTTACATAAAAGCTACACTTTGAGGTCATAAGAATTTATTAGAGATTCTTGACGTCTTGAATAAACAACTCGTTAAAAATGAGAAAAGTCGCGGAAACCACAATCGCGAAAAGATCTGCGATCATTACCCTTCTTAAAGAAAGCAACCCGCAGCGGGAAGATTCTTCGCAGTTGAAAGCATCAAGCTGCTGCGTTCAACGTACTATTGAATGACACGCTCAAACCGCAGGAGGCTTGAGGGTAAACAACGGTCAGGATGGCCTAGAGTTACAACTAAACACGTGGATCGGCTAATAGTCACAACAAGCAAATGAGGTAGACGAAAAACAGCACCCAAAATACGCGCAGAAATAAATGAATCACTGAGTAAACCGCGGTTCTTGACAACGGTTAAACACAGATTAAGATATGCTGGACTACTTGGGCGAGTTACTGTTCGAAAAACCTTGCTGCGACCACAAAACAAGCAGAAAAGGCATAAAGACTGGACGGAAGAACATTTCTACAGGGTTTTATGTTAGTTATTTCGAAGTATTTAGCACAAAACGGAGAGTTTTCATTCGATGCAAAGCTGAACAAAATATGTTACCAGACTATGCGTTTCCTAGCGTCAAGAATGAATGCGGTTATGTTATGGTTTGTGTATGTTTCTCTCCAAGTAGAGTGGGAGATCTGGCTCGACCGATTGGAAAGATGAATAAGGAGTCATACAAAACAATAATGGAAGAAAACGCTGTGACCTCTAGACCATGATTAATTGGCAAAGGATTCGTATTTCAACAGAACAACGGCCCTAACTACGAGTGCACATCAAGACTTTTTCAAAACTATCTGAAACAGAGAGAAGATGAGGATCAACGGATTTAAACCCTATAGGGATTTTGTGGGAGGAACTGGGTAGAAGGGCCCGGGATTAATGCCCATCATCAGAATCTACTTTGTGGAATATACTATTGGATTGCTGGGACAATATACCACAGGAAACAATTTAAAAACTGATAGCTACATAGAATGCCGAGAAGTGTAAAAAAAAGTAATCAAATATAAAGGTGCCTTTTTCGATGAAAAATCTACCATTTTTGCTTCTTTTTAATAAATTCATTTATGTGAAGAACAAAAGGAAAATATTTTCCTTCTTATTTTGGTTTCATGTATATTCCCTGTTCACTCTACGTGATTATTATTCTACTAATGGGTTTTTTTCGATGTTAGATTTTTTTTTCCTTTGAGCACTGAGGGCGACCGTTAACTTTTGGCCAGTGTATACCTGCAATAAAATCAGCGAAATTTGAGAGTAGTGGAGGTGAACTATTTGGCTATCGTAAAAATCTTAATGGTGTGGATGTCAAGTTTAAAAGATCGGAAGAATTATATGTAATGGACGTAAAAATCAACAACTGAGCCCTCTCTATACTCCCGGCTTTTACTATGATAGGCTAACTGAAATTTCACACAACCTAGAATTAGAATTACAATGCAGCTCAATATCGAATACACCATAGCCAGGCTATCGTCGATATATTTCCACACCGACGGTTCAAACCCTAACGACGGGGTTGGTGGAGGCGTCTTCTCTGATTAATCTTCACCTTTCCTTACGTCTCCCACATCATTGTAGCTTATTCCAGGTGAAAATAATGACAATAGAAGAAGTTTGGCTAAGAAAAACCTGGTATCAGTAGTAGATATCCGCATCTTTTCAGACAGCCAGGTAATTAAGTCCTTGCAACTGTTTTCTCTAAACCCTAAACGTTGATATTCCAGGGAATTTTAAGGCCGATAAAATTGCCAGACATGAAACAAAGATACCCATTCTGCCAAACATAGGTACCATCACTCTATCGATCTTTGCATGTAAACTTTAATTAAATCTGGATGCTATTAAGAGAACAACTCTTAGGTGGTCAATTGGTACAACGTGTCTGGCGACAAAATAGACTTGGCCTAACCTGGATCTGAAAAGCACTAAGAATTTGATTTCTCTGAATACATTGCACATCAGCGTTGTAATTGGTGTCATCGCCGATCACTGTCTAATAGGCAAACATACAACAAGGCGTAGGGTATCTTACCGAATGATTTCTGTAGAAGTTCATCGACGACGAGGAGGAGAAGACTATTTTTCACCATCTTTGTACCTTCTTTCAAGTTAGGAGCCTTCGGGTTTAAAAACGTAAATGATCTGAATAATGCAGACATTAGAAAACTCCTACTCTTCATCAGAGACCCTAAACGGTTCAATGAGTAGGCAAGTGACAGTTTCCCCAAATCCTTATGGTATCACAATGGACCTATTATTGGTCTAAGTGTATGTATGCCCTCAGCTGGCATCCTATCAAAAACAACTGTGGGTTCGTCAATGTTTCAAGGTTGCTCGAAACCCGGAGGCAATAGGAGAGTGCTTTAATAATATTTTACGCCCGAATGGACACCACAATGGGTCTACACTGACCTGAGTGTGGCGCAGAAGGATCGATTCTCCTCGCCAACGCATCTACCTAACCTAACCTATCTGCCGCTATTAAGTAAATTTGCAGATTCTTTTCGTAAAATTCAAATCTGTAACTGACTTCATATTTTAATTTTTCACCAACGCACGTCACAATTTAAATATATATCTGGCAACTCTAGGAATTATAATTATTACATCTTCAAACCACTGGAACCTCTTTTTAAATTGCAGTCTTTCAAACATAGATGGCACTTGGCTTTAGTCTGTACACGCGCCGCGTAAGCCCGAATTGCTAAGTGGAATGACTACTGAACGAATGATTACGGTTGCTGTCTCGAATATATTGTATTAATATCACATACTTTTAGTTGGCTGGACCACGTACACTTATGGTCAGAATTTGTTAACTAGACCGTTTTTCCATTCTGGGTGAAATGTGTCAAGAACAGCTTTCAGTATCAACCGTTGTGAGGTATTTGATCAATTCACTAGAAATGTTTGCATTTTACTCCCGGATGTGCAGCTTGTAGAGGGGTGGTTGTTAAGCACAAGCTTGGATTGCAACAGTTTAATTGCTAATATATTCAAAATGGGTTTTCCTAGAGAGACCCTAAATTGGCATATATCTGCTCAAATCATTAACGAGATTCATTTAAATTAAAAATCACAGGGTGACACAATACTGAAGAACTCAAATTGCAAAACATACAGATTTTTTTTAATGGAAAAGTCGTTGCATTTCATTACATAATGTGTAATCAATTTCATCACAGAAACGAAATATCGTCTTTACATTCACCCGACTTGAAGTGTTCAACTTCACCTCAAGGCCAATAGTATCACTGCAAGCGGCACCAGAACCATGCGCTTCATCACAAACATGGAACCGAAAAACCTGCACAAAATGGCAATCTTCATTAATCTTCCACGCGGCTGATTCTCAATCATTCCGTCCACCTCACCTAACCTCTGTCTTCCGTTATTACCATTAGCACCCAGTATCCATTTTTCATGGTACCACTAACTTCATCACATCTTAAGCCACTCATCAGCAGCATCGAACAACATCCAATCAGTGGCCAGTTCGGCATCGCACAAAGATGATCATCCATCATCGTGCGTCGCACTAAGGGCAGCCTTCTTCGTGTTCGAGCGCTAATTAACCGCAGAGCGCGACTTTTGAAGGCGTTAATGAGCAGAAATCGTCCCCAGTGAGTGCGAGTTGTTGTTGCACGCCGACAGACGGGCTATTACTCCAAATGGCCATTCGTTGAGTTTGTGTAAGGTTTTTTCGAACAGAGACGCGAGTGGTTTTAAGTATCGGGACGCCTACTCATTTTGGATTGAAGAAGATTTTAAATTCCCCCACATCCTTTTTTTTTCCACGTACATATCTTTGACTTTGTATACAGGGTGGATTGAAAGTGAGTACCTAACCTCGTATTAGAATTGATGTGATATATACCAAAAGCGTAGCTAGGGTTAGTGTTTCAGAATTCCTTAGAGAACCTCTTAGGATGGAAGACTTTCAGCTCCATCAAGTAGCAAACCCATCTATCTGATGAAATGTAATAGTTCTTCAGGGGTTATGGAATGGTAGCCATGCTTACTCTAGACGCCTACTCCAGATTTGACATATCCTTCATCGTCTGCTCTCCCATTGACTGTTGATTTTTTGTTTACTGCTTAACACTTCTTCACTTCTTTGTCGCTGCTCTTATGCCGACGTTAGATACTGTGTCGTTTTTTGCATATCGATTGGGTTGGTGTAAAGGTTTATATCGATTTGTTTGTTAGTTTATCTTCTTTCTTCCATGATGGAGTATAAATCTTTTGGCGTTGTTCCCTCATGGTTTGTTGTTCTTCTTCGATTCCTTTCTGCACATCATAACGTGTGATAAATTATACACGATAAAGAGGAGCGTATGTTTGCTTTGTGTGGAGTGCTGCACGTGGTTAATTAGTTATTATGGTCGAAGGGCGGAGATTTGCTTAAGAAAGATACAGATACAAGCAGGTCTTAAAAGGGAGATGATAATGAATGCCAATGGGCGAATAATTGGTGTTCAGATTGACTTTAACGGTGGAAATGCATTTTTATTTTAAATTGGGAATGCAGTACCCCCTACATTGTATGGTTCAGACTTTTTTACTTTGAAAGACGCTATTGTCTAGGATGGTCCTGGGTTTAAAGTAAACATTTTTTCGAATCAGTATCAGCCATCTCTTTCCAATTATGTACGCCAAGATGGTAGAATTTGACTTAAACCAGTCTATGGCATCGGAGGTGATGTTTTTGGATTTGAAGACTCTCCTGGCCTTAGTATTTGTGTACATCCACCTTAAGCTCTGATTTATGATAGCGATACCACTGATGAATCAGCGAAAGAGGCTTCGCGTTGGACCAAAAACAAGCTGATCATCCAGTAAAAGTCCTGCCTTGCTATACACATGTCTCACAAAAATGACAATCTTTCTGGACATTATACTCTGTGGTACTGTATGAAAAAGCTAAGACTAAGTGAAGATGACCTAATTAGAGAGTGCAGTTATGAGGATACGCACCACTTATTTCTCTCTCACTATCCATGCCTCAATAGTTTCAGATATGGATTCGTCTTCCAGGGTATTACAAAATCATCGAGTAAGATTGTGAATGACATCTGCAGATTCATCAGAGTTTCAGGAAGGTTTGAAATACCTCAGTCAGACTGAAGTTTTAGGCTTTTTTTTATAAAACAGAAGTTTCCAATCCCGGAGCACTCAGACTCACACGAAGTCCATTGTACTACCAAGCAGAACTCCTTTTGGTATAGTGGTTGGAGAAGCTTGGATTTTATTCATTTTTCTTTTATGTTCGGGTAACTGTGGTTGTTGTTCTCTCTCCGTGCTTGAACTTGCACAGTTCTGGTCACAAGCGAACACACTACCCACTACACCATCGCCACACCGATATATGTAAGTACCTTTCACGAAATTTCCAATTCGAAATCTGGTGGCAGATCGATGCATTTCTGCTCTAGATCGTTCATGAACTTCTTGCAATTGTTCCTGCAGCTGCTTAGGGTAACCACTTAACGAAACCACACCTGGCAGAACTCCGAACATCAAATCCGGTAGTAGCATCATCTATCTACCCAAAAGCATTGTAAAAGGCGACTGTTTAATAAACTCCTGTTGAGCGGCACGGTATGCTACAGCATACAAGGGCAGACAGTTTTCCCAATTATCTTGCTTTTCATTGACAAACTTGGAAAGGTAGTGCCTTATTCATTCGTTCTACAAGTTCTACAATACAAGTCGAGCGGAATCCAAAAACGACAAAACACTTCCTTTACCAACTCCCTGGCGAAAGTACCAGCAGCCTGATTCGGAATGGGAAAAATCCCCACCCATTTGGTGAAGTAATCCATAAACGGACGAACTAGCCAGAGAAGGTTCGCTTATAAGCCCTTTGCGGGCCCTTTCCGAGGCTAGTGTTCCGCTCTGCACCCTATACAGGGAGATAGACATCGAGTCTAATGAGGAAGCTAATGAACTCTGGTGTCGATTAGATACATGCGCTACAGACAAATTATTATGGCCAGTCTACGACAAAAAGAGATCTATTAATCTTATAGAACTAAGTCGAAGCGATATCCACATAGCTGTTGACGTCGTGTGATAGGTATAAAAATAGAGGAAGTGTCGTCGCTGACTGTTGTATTACTTAAGCCTTCCACATTGAGGTGTTTAGCAAAAGCAAAGTGCTCCGTGAGAACGCAGATCAGTTGTCTGAAGTCTTATTTGCTGAGGGACAGCAGAAATTCTTACGTCTGGGAGCATTCCTTGAGTCTGCTCACATCCTAGAGAATCTGCCACATACAATTATGTTTATAAGAAACCTAATCGTCAATGAAAATTCTAATCGAGGACGCAGGTCCGGGTCATAAGAAAATTTCCTCTGAGCCTTGCATTGCAATCTCATTGGAGATCTCATTCCCTATAGGACTCAGAGAAGAATCACAGAGTTCAGCCTTGCGACCGAATAAAGATATTTCTTGCATTCTAGAACTACCTTGGAAGTGGTTAAAAGGTGGAAGCAAGGCCTTAAGCGCAGCCTAACTGTCACTACAGATGCAAATACTCCAACCCTTCCACCTATTCCTTACAACACAATTCATGGCTATTAGGATTGCATTAGTCTCCGTTTGGAAAACAGACGCATATTTGCCTAACGGAAAATGCAGCCTGATAATATCGTCCTCCAAGAAGACACCAGCACCACCTCTATCTACTTTTGGAGCCATCTGTGAAGATTCGACTGCAATTCCTTCCTGGTTCAGATTCTGGTCAAAGCCAGTCTTGAACACAAGGAAAGTTGTCTTTAAATTTGCGCAAACACCGAAGTTCTGGTGTCATTGCGTTAGAGGGCAAACTTATCCTTAGGCACAGGTCGTAGGACGCAAGGTCATCACAACTCCAGTGTGGGTTGTACCAAAAGCCACCTCGCTTAAGATGATAGATTGCTTTGATAGTGCTGCCTATGATATAAGCATCGAGAGGAGGTATATTGAGCACTGCATCTGGAGTAGAGCCAAGCTTACTCGGAAAAGCTCCATTGCAGCTGAGACAAGCTGTTCTTTGGAGCTTAGTGCAAAAGGCAGTCACATATTTACGCGAAAGTCCCTTCCACCAACCAACTGACTCATATACTAGGAAAGATCTTACTGAACCGTATAGATCCAGAGAACCTTTTTCGATTATATCCTTCTCGTCCCTCTGTCAATATTGCCTTTCCTCTCACTAATGCATCCAATTCTTCTCCTTCTTTTATCGACCCTCTTTTCCTCAATTATGGAAGGATGCTTTCATTACCCCTATCCACAAAAAATGATGCAAGAGCGAAGTTTCTAATTATCGCCCTATTGCTAAGCTCTTATTTATACCTAAGCTCTTCGAGAGCATCGTGTACGATGTAATGTCTTTCTAGTGCAAGCCAATCTTCTCTACAAAGCAACACGGATTCCTTAAAAGGAGGTCAACAACCACTAACTTAACCGTATTCGTGTCTAGTACACTGAACGCTTTGGAAGATGACAATGAAGTTGATGTCGTTGTCACAGATTTTAGTAAGGCCTTTGACAAAATTTCTCAACCGCTTCTTGGATTTCAACCGCGGTTCATCTCATGGATCAAATCATACCTAGTGGACCGTCAATACAAAGTTCGTTTCAGATCAACAGTATCGGACCCTATTATAGTAACATCGGGCGTTCCTCAAGGCAGACATCTTGGACCATTAATCTTCATTCTTACAATAAATGATGCTGAGCTTATAATCCAGAACTCTGATCTTCTTGTCTACGCTGGTGATGTGAAAATCTTTAAACGTATATCATCTGCCACTGATTCTCGCATTCTGCAGAGTTTCTCCATCTGGTGTATAAAAAATGGCTTAAAACTTAATGTCATTAAATGCCACTCCATCAGCTACTCCCGCAAGCGTCTCCCACCACCACCTAGGATCTACTTCATTCATAATGAACCTGTACCCTCAGTCATGCCAGTACGATTTGGGCATCATCTGCGATAACTTTCGATCACATATTGACAATGTTATACGAGTAAGTAGAGCAAACTCAGCACTTGGAGTTGTAAAGCGATGATCAAAAGAGTACTCTGACCCCTACATAACAAAATTCCTCTTTACTCTCGTAGTATCTCTCGAGTATGCCAGCCAAGTATGGTTTCCGCATTATGCTGCCCATACCATGAGAATTGAGGCTGTCCAGCGCAGGTTTCTTCGCTTCGCCTTACGCGGTCTGTCTTGGGCTAATTACTTCATTCTGCGGCAGTATGTGGATCGTCTTAGACTGATTAATCTTCAGTCATTGGAAAACTTCGTGATGTTGCCGATATATACTTTTTATTCGTCAGGTGTTATATCTGGTAATATTAATTGCTAAATACTAATCCCCGCAACCAGAGTTGTCACCTCGGTCCCAGTCTGGGTACAGGCACTAAGAGTGAAGGAGACCAAAAGAAGATTAGCCTCAACATATAGACTCTGCGCGCTACGGACAATCAGCGGCTTCCGAACCATCTCAGACGAGGCCGCCTTTGTTATAGCTGGAATGGTCCCCATCGACATCCTCGCAGACGAGATGTTCAGAATATTCACTAGAAGAGCCCTGAACCAACACGTTGCCAATGACATCAAGGTAATCAAAATGGAAGAAAAAGCAGCGTCATCAGCTATGTGGCAAACTTGTTGCGCCAACTAATACCGACAATCCAAGACTGGAATGTTGTACCACCTTACACAGTTCCTGTCTTTACGGTAGTTACTGCAAATACCTCCACTGATTTGGACACGACAGTTCACCATCCTGCCCCGAATGCCCGAATGAAGATTAAGATACGCAGCACGCAGTTTTTTATTACACACGCTTCACGGCATCTAAAACTACTCTGCCCAGTTCGTCGTTACTCCTCGACCATATGTTGGGGTCGAAAGAGAATTGGATGGCAATATGTAATTTCGTAACAACTCTTCAAAATGAGCTGCGGAGAATAGAAAAGCTAAGAAGCAGAAGCAACAGAAGCAACAGGAGCATCGGAAGGAGCTGACTCAAAACGTATAGCATGATTTGCCAACCAGCCACGCGAAGTAATACCTAATGGCAGTCCCGCGGGGAGAGTGGTAGAAGAGTGCTGGGTGTGGATTAGTACGTGGGCTCATTCCTCACATCGATTATTCGGGCTTGCGAATCGTGCATGCTAGTAGCCCGTGTTACTAGTATCTTTAGAAGATTACCACATCCATTGGCGCAACCAAAAAAAAAAAATCTCTCCCTTCTCTCCCTAGCTTTTAAGTCTTTGTTTTTTCTAGTTTTAAGTTTAGATTAAGTTATGCTTGTATTAAGATAAATAAATGCCGGTAAAGCTGGCGCCAAATTAAATTAAAATGTCTTGCTGAAAGCACTCTTAGTTACGTACTTACTTAGGTGGCGCTACAGTCCGGGGTGGACCTGGGCCTCAACCAACAAACCTCTCCAGCCAGCCCGGTTATGAGCCAGCTGCCTCCAGTTGCGCACGCCAAGTTGGTTGAGGTCCCCCTCCACTTGATTGCGCCACCTACCACGAGGACGTCCTCTACTGCGCTGTCCATCCGGGGTGGATTCAAAGACTTTCTTGGCTGGAACGTTGGACTCCATCCGCTCTACATGACCCAGCCATCTTAGTCGCTGTATATGAACTCTTCTGGCTAAGTCGATGTCATTATATATGCCGTATAATTCGGCGTTGTATCTTCTCTTCCACTCACCGTCTATGCAGACGGGACCAAAGATCACTCGAAGAACTTTTCTCTCGAAGTAACCAAGGGCATCCTCATCCGATTTTGACAAGGTCCATGCCTCTGCGCCATACAGCAGGACTGGGATGACTAATGTCTTATAAAGAGTTACCTTAGTAGTTCGGGATAGGGCCTTGTTACTCAATTGCATTCTTAGCCCATAGAAACACCGATTGGCAAGGGTAATTCTTCGTTTGATCTCCCCACTTGTGTCATTTGCGGAGCTCACCATAGAGCCTAGGTAGACAAAGTCCTTTACTACCTCAAAATTATATCTGTCTATTGTGGTGTTTTGTCCAAGACGCCGATGTTGGGTGTCCTTTTTTGTTGACAGCATATATTTTGTTTTGCTTTCATTGACCGCTAAACCCATCTTTGCTGCCTTGATCTCAATACTCGAAAACGCTCCGCTGATGGCCCGCTGAGTTCTTCCGACTATGTCAATGTCATCAGCGTAAGCGAGTAGTTGTACAGACTTGTAAATGATTGTACCTCAGTTGTTGGCTTGTGAGTTTTGTACAATTCTTTCAAGTACTGTGTTAAAGAGATCGCATGATAGCGCGTCAGCTTGTCTAAGACCTTTCCTGACATTGAACGGTTCGGTGGTGTTTTTACCGACTCTGACGGAGCAGCGAGAGTTTTCCATTGTCATCCTGCATAAATGAACGAGTTTGTCAGGGATGCCAAGACTGGACATGGCTCTGTATAACTCGTCTCTATACACGGTATCATAGGCAACTTTAAAATCGATGAAAAGGTGATGCGTATCGATTTTATATTCATGGTTTTTTTCCAAAATCTGCCGTAGTGTGAATATTTGGTCACTGGTGGACTTACCAGGCCTGAAACCGCACTGATAAGGACCTATCAGGTTGTTGACGATCGGTTTTAGGCGTTCACATAATAAGGCAGACAGGATCTTATAAGCGATGTTGAGAACACTTATGCCTCTGTAGTTGGCGCAGTTCAGAGGGTCTCCTTTCTTCATTCTGCCTGACAGCGGAGTATTGGTCATCATCGCCGTTTAGTAGTCTGCAGAAGTATGCAATGTGATTGATTTGGTTGACGGTTTTTCGATCAAAAGATAGCCATGTCCCCTTGTGGATATCAAGACGTGGGAACCGCGTACTAGCTACGACAACATTTCGCCCCGCCGCGAAGTCGACTAGCCTGAATCCGTTGTCGGATGTGATGTCGTGTAGGCTGTTCTTTCCAACCACGCTACTAAAGATGTCCTCCTGTCCTAGCTTTGCGTTAAAATCACCGAGGACAATTTTAACGTCGTGGCTAGGGCATTGCTCATACGTTTTATCCAAGAGCTGGTAGAAGTCATCCTTCGTCTCGTCGTCCATCTTTTCGTGAGGGGCGTGAACGCATATTAGGCTAATATTGGCGAATTTAGCCTTGATGCGGATTGTCATGAGGCGCTCGTTCACATGCCGGAAACTCAAGACTTCTTGCCTAAGTCTGCCTCCAATGACGAATCCGCACCCGAATAGACGTTGACCTTGTTGTCTGTAGCAATCGCCGTAGTAGATGTCGCAGTTTTTCATCCTCCTTTTGCCCGGTCCATTCCATCGCACTTCTTGGATGGCGGTAATGTCTGCTTTACAGTAGTCTAGGGCCTCCGCAAGTTGTTCGGCTGCACGTGGTTTGTAGAGGTTTGTAACATTCCACGTGCAGACTCGAAAATCGTTGTCCTTTTTAGTTTGCTTGGGTTGTCAACAGTAGAATCCTCCGTATCCGAGGCTATTGGTTGTTTCGTAAACGAAAGTTTTTTACGTGGTAGGGAAGTTAACCCGACGGCACAACCCCCAACCTGGAGGGCCAGTTCCTTTTGTATCTCCTAGGACGTGGGGCCGGGTACACCGGTGACAGTAGTCCACTACGGGAGTATGAGCGCTGCCGTTGGCCCATTAAGGGTTCCTCCGCCACCATCTCTATCCCAAGGTCCTGACTAACCTTGGAAATTCCTTACCGATCTGTGATCCGAATATGTCGGAGCAGCTTGTGCAAAGTATTCACTAAGTTCAACCTAACTGGAATTGTAGACGCCACCATTGACTCCATCTAGGGAATTCCTCCGCTGCCGTCTGGAACAAGAAGAAGTACTCTAGTGAGAGAGCACTATTCCCCCCTCTTCCATCTGCTGCCGCCAAAGATCCACCAAACGGGGTTGGTTACCGCTTCTTGGAACAAGGTACTAGGCACCCAGCTGTCACCTCGTGGATTTTGAGAGTAGGAGTTGGTAGGCCTCAGCTGAGTGAAAACTCTTGTGTTTTCATATATTACAAAAGCACTCTTACACTACCAAAAAACTGAGAGCGCCTTGGTTGTCTTCGACTCTACACTTTATCGGAGGGATGTTTAATTGAGACAAACTCCACCTGGTCGATGTCCTAGGTTCTTCTTCAACAGATGCCACTTCGCTAGTGTACCCGAAAAATTTGTCTCGAAAACGATCAACCTATTCCCCATCAATGGTCGACTTGTCTACTTTGAAGCAAAGCTGACTCAATATCTTCAGTAAAAGAATTAATTTCGAAAAATATAATTCCTCTATAATATCTATAAATTTTAAACGGCTTTTAGCAGCTTCTAAAGTGATACCAAAATCTACTATTGCTTTAGAACGCGACATTTAGACTATAGGCGGTATCTACTATTCATGTATCCAGTTCTTCGCCGCCTATCCGACCATCCATCAACCAATATATTCCAAAAAAAAACAAAACAAAACAAAAAACAAAAGATAACCTTTCCAATTTGTACAACAAAGCTATACCACCTCCGAGTAATTTATTTATCTTCTAATTTACATATTAATTTATAGCTTTTCGGATCATGTCTAATATTACTTATTAAATGCACATAGCTAATTTGTTAAGATCCATAATTCATTGGCTCGTATAAAAAAAAAAAAATAAAAAAATAAACTTAAACGAAACAGTTTATATAAAATACGGATGTCTGGCCTCTGTTGAGATCTAGATTAACATAAAATGTTAATTTCGCCACTGCAATAAAATTGGTGATCATGTTTAAATGGCGGCTTAAACGATCGAAATTGCTTTATTAATTAATGTTAATTCAATGCACTAGCTACCTAATAAAACCATATATACGCACAGGTTGAGACCCGTGTTTGTTTCTACAAGATATTTTTTATTTTATTACTTTCTCGCCTGGAGCCCTGTGTGTGAACGGTTGTGATCGGTGATCGTAAAAATATGCGTGATTTGTTATTTTTTTTTTGTATTTTAAGATACCGTTCCGGAACAGATAGTTTAGATAGTTTAAAGTTACTTGATCAATTAAATTAGACAATGCTTTGGGGAGATCTGATCCTGCGGTGTTTGTGATCTTTGGATACGATCACTACCTAGACCTACACCTATGCGCCAGGAAGTTGTATCTTTTTTTTTTAATTTGATTTTTTGGTTACAAAAAAGAAAAAAAGAAAAAAAAACAATCGTTCGACATGCAATGCTGATGGTGAATGTTTTGAGTGTCGAATGATTAATTGAATGCGATCGGTTGATCGTGTGAAATCAAAAGATCCGCTCTTACTAATGTGAAATGTAAAAGTAATTAATTCGGGATTTAAGGTGAATTTTTGATGTTTTTCGCGGATTTTGTTGAGTCATCTATTGGATGAGTTCGCCGGAGGTGTTAAGGTGTTAGAAATCTTAGGCACTTGATGTAATGCCGACACGATGATATCAGCCAGCGGGGTATTGTAAAGTGAAGAAGTTGCTTCTATGATTCCCACAGGCGCTTGAAATCGATCGAGTAGATAGGTAGTGGCTTTGGGGTTGTATTAAAGTGAAAGTGAGGAGAAATGGCACCCAGCAGGGGTCTGCACATGGGCTAATAACATCTTCTGTTAAATACTGCAAATACTTGCAACATCCTCGGCATCGTAACAGAAATCAATAAATATTCCTCCCCGAAAAACCCGAAGCCAATTCATTATCATCCCGAAAAAGGTGTATAATTATGCCCACACATACGATTACTAACTCATCCCTAAGTGGAGACATGATTTGCTGCTGCGCGTCTTGTTAACAATTCACAAAAGCCAAACTTAGCTCCTGGCCACCCATGAATTTTACGAGTGATATTCATCGACTGAGCAAGTTCACCATCTTCTCAGCAACGAACACCATTCAATTGGCACAATAAAACTACACAAGAATTGAAATCAATTTTACTTAACCACAGCACAAAAGCCAGCAATTAACCGATCATCGATTGAAAATCGCCACCGGTTATCACAGCCGCAGCAGAAGAAGAATCCGACCAAAAGTGCCAAGCCCCCTACCGTGTGTGATGGTGGTGGCCGGCCGGCTTGGCCAAAAATGACAAATGCATTCCCATGGTGCGCGTTTAACAGAAATCGTAGCTTCCGATAAGACCACCACCAGAGTTGGCCAACAAGAAAACCATCACCACCTCTCAGCACACCTCACCCCAAATGGTGAATGGGGCGCGTCATTTAACATCCGCCCCTCATGAATTCCATTTGCATTTTGTTATTATTCGCTCATAACTCAGGCAGATGAGACGCCGCTGGCGTCTTAGTCTCTCAGCACCCGGTATCCAGCAATACTGACAAATATAATTGCAACAACAGCAGGGTCAACAGTTTTTATTGATCGCTCAGTGGTTATGAATTACGATTTGTTCTGTCGAGAATCCATCGATGTACATAAATCCTACCCAAATGGATTGGGGTACAAAATAAAACCATTGTTTAACAGTGTGTAATTATTGGAAATGTGGAAATTATACATTTTTGTGGTTGAGCGTGTTTCATTGAGCATTATTAATATGCAAAAGATCGGATGGTAGTGATAGCCCAACTAGAGGTGAGAAGAAATCAAGTTCGTACCTCAACTCTTTTGTTTTGTTAAAGCGGATGGATTGTCTTTTGTTGGTTGAATGGTTTATTGTTTGTTTGCTATGGATATGGAAAAAGATATATTAGTGCTGCCAATCTATGTTGAATTTCTCTTGGTCTTTAGGCAATAAAGAATGATAAATGGTGACAGTGGTGATTGGTATTTGCTTTATGCCGTTTAAGTGGATGTTGTAGGATATATTATTTCAACAAATTACGTGGTTTCAATGGCTGAAAAAGGTGATTATTAGTTGTGGCAAATTTTGATAAATTACCTAATAGTTGAGAGTGAACGTTCTGAAAAATTAGCTATTACGACGATGCTTTAAAAACGCCTTAATATGAGGTAAGAATTGGGCTCCTCTGATGCCCTATACCTTAGGTGAGGTGGTGACAAGAGCTATACAAATATCAAAATTGGAGGAAATAATACTAAGAGGATAAAAGTAAGGCATACTGATTAAATAAAAAGAATCCTAGATAAATACAAAGGAAAAGGACTGAATGGACAGCACTTAGCTCAAATATAAATGCAATTCAAATTTCGAAACGAATTGCGTCTCAAAGAAAAGATAAAGAGCCAGCTCTTCACCTGAAACCAAGCCACGAAAAGAAAATAAGCAAAATAAGTCGAAACAAAAACAAACTCAAGCTAAGCTACATATGTCCTCCGGCTGTAATAAACGTCATTGGCATTACGGACTACTCTAACTTGGTTGATTTCGAAATTTAAGGTAACTTCACTCCGGAACAATGCTTGGAAAATCAACTCCGATGACTACCGAGTAATATCACAAAAATTAAATACAAAAAAGGTTCAGTGGTACACTTATGAAAATAAGCGTGTTATAACAAGAGGGCACCACCCCTCTGGACTAAATATGACATATTGAACGACATTATGAGGGTGAGTCAATAAGTCCCTGAAAATTAACACAAATTGTATCGTCACCTTAAATTATTTATTTTTTTTGTCAAGAATCATCTTTCAAAAGAACGCACCCAAATTTCCAGACAGATCTGTCAAATAGTTTTGTTGTGGCAGCCATTTTATATAGACGCCTACTAGCATTTTCGTTAAAATGGAAAAAAGTGAATTTCGGGTGCTTATTAAACACTAATTTTTGCGAGAAAAAACTACCACGCAAGCATAACAAAAGCTTGGCGAATATTATGGAGACTCTTCACCATCGATTGGAACCATTCACCACTGGTTTACTTAATTTCTATGCTGTCGTTCAAGCACAAGTGACGCCGACGTTCTGGTCGCCCAATTGAGGTCACCACACCAGAAATGGTCGACAAAATCAATGGTTTGGTAATGGACCTGATAGGAGCCTTAAAACTATTCTGGATATCATAATCAAAATCAAGCCTTCTCGTATGCGTACGAGTAAAGTTCGATACCTCAGTGCAACAGGTTGGAAGCTGCGATTGAAAAAGGAGGTGGACTATCAATACATCAGTACGGATTTCGAAAGGCACGCTCGACTGTTGATGCTATTAAGGTAGTGGTTGACACAGCGAAAAGGGCAATAGAAGGAAGACGATGGAGAAGAGGCGCAAAACAGTACTGTTGCATCTTAACACTGGACGTTAAGAACGCGTTCAACACAGTGACCTGGAAACAAATCTTTCAAGCACTTCGAAGTATACGCATACCAACTAGCATCAGGGATATTTTAAAAAAATATTTCCAGCAAAGAGTGCTGCTCTATGAAACAGAGGATGGTGTGAAAGAATACGCAGTCACTGGAGGAGTCCCTCAGGGCTCGGTTCTGGGACCAACATTATGGAACCTCATGTAAGATGGAGTCCTTCGTCTCGAAATGCCAGCCGAAGCAAAATCGTGGGATTTGCGGACGACATCGCTATAGTTGTAACTGCAAAACAACTGGAAGAAGTTGTTCTAGGCAACGAAACCATGTCAATTTTCCGACGGTGGTTAGCACCAGTCGGCCTCATGCTAGCAGAACACAAAATAGAGGCGGTACTATCACGCTCACAGTAGGTGGGTATGAGATAGTTTCGAAACCAGCTATCAAGTATCTTGGCGTTAAGATTGACTCAAGACTTACTTTTAAAAACCATCTGGAGTACGTAAGCAATAAATCCCCGCGTGTGGGTGCCGCCATTGCGCGGATTATGCCGAATATAGGAGGTCCAAGATACAGCCGAAGGCTACTTTTAGCTAAAGTAGTCACATCCATAGTCCTCACCAGTTTGGGCCGGAGCTACGAAAGTGACTTCATACAAAAGAAGAATCATAGCAGTAAACCACATAGTCGGTGAGAGTGAGTAGCGCTTTTCGCACAACCTCAGACCACGCAGCCTGCGTTATCGCAGGAATGTTCCCAATTGATATATTGGCGGAAGAACTGCAGTGATACTCCCGAAAACGTGGAGTATGTATTCTTTCACTGCCCACGTTTCCTTCTACAAAGAGAAACACTACAAGCAGCACTGGGAGAAACACCAAGTCCGGAGAATTTAGTTAATCACGTGCTAGAGAGCGAAGAAAACGCAAGAAGCAACAGAGTGGAAGCCAGAGGGCTTCTTACGCAGACGCAAAGACAGGTGGACATACGCGCATACATGCGGCCACAATGGCACACGAACGCGTAATCATCATTCTGAGCCTATTAGAATGCTGGAACGTGAGAGAAAAGAGTTAAAGGGACTAACACGAATCCAGATGACAACTATGTCAGATACCCGACTCGCTTTGATCGCTTGCGTCTCAGCTGAGTTAGCAACATCTCTGCGGCTCGCGATAGCCGGCCTCCTTGGTTTCCTCTGCCTCTTGGTCAGGATCCCATCGAAGTGCATCGTTTCAGGACCAATCGGCTGATCTTATCGGAGATAGAGCCCCATGAATCTTCTGAGCAAGTATCTCTGCAGTTTCTGTATATAACCTGAAGAGGCGTGGGAGCATGTTGGGTGGGGCCTCCAGAATCCGTGCCCCACGGGTGGATTGTCACTTTCGCAAGTACCACCTTGAGTAGTTTTTCCGCCATGCTGTAGTTTGACATGTTTTTCATTACAAGTTCTCTGTCTACTAGTGCTGTCACTACCTCAGTATTTAGAGGTATTAGCACCCGCATCCGCCAGGTTATGTGCGCAGATAACGCCACTGGTTTGAGCTTTTTTTATCATAAAGGTGCACGCCCGACGTACACACGACCGCATCAGGTGCCCACACCCTTCTGCGTCTTCCGTTTCGGTTGATTTGAGACAACAGAAGGGATGGCTGCACATAGTCTTTGCGTTCTTTTAGCGTTCTCATGCTGGCCTTCAGTTCGTGCAACTCTGATGGTGTTGTTACTGATTGCTCTCACTTCTTCTTATATTTATGTCTGCAACTTCGCTGCAACCAAGCATAGGTCACAGTTCATGTTGGCACCTCAAAACGTTCGATCATCGACAATCCTGGAGGAGTGACTTCCGTCGATAGGATGGGTAATTTACTTATGTAGTAGTAGCCACGTCAAACTTCATCCTAAACTCGATGAACCTGAGTCCTGGTGCCGTTGAGCAGTCCACTGGCCGTTACTTAAAATGCTCCTAATCGTCCATAGTTACCCGCATTATTTGCATGCAAATTAGATTGGCATTCAGTTAATTAATTTGCCGACAATTTCAAACAATCTGTGTTCGTCCCAAAATGGTCATCGACATATTCGGAAGTCTTTCCTTTTTAAGAACTTAGCGATCGTGAAACAATTCACAAATGTCCCGACTAACAGTAGCAAAAGAAAGAGAATTCCTTCGACGTTGTCAAATCTTCAACTACATAAAAATATTTAAAAAAAAAAAAAAGCAAAGAAGCTCCTATCTGCGTGCAAGAAAAACTCGCATATCTCTAACGATCGCTGCCAGAATGTCTGCTCTGATTCTTCAAACACAGAAACAGAAAAAAAAAACAACATCTTCACCGACTTAAAGCAACCATACCAGACCAAAAATGTAAACTATCCCCCTTTAGAGAGATAGCCAGCAGCCCCTTGGAAGGAGACAAAAATCCAAAAATCCTTTTGTGCGTCACCTTTACTTGTCGCATGTTCGCGGCGAGCACACCAACATCACATTCTGCCATGTCTCCTGCTGGCCCATTCTAGAAGTCGGCATAGCACCGCAAGAGTGTAGTCTCGAGGTCTCGCACATCTCATGCAATGTGACTGTGGAGTGAGAGAAAATTAAGAGATATTTATAAAAAGCACGAAAACCACTTAACTCAAACGCCTTTGGCAATTAACAGAAAATAATTCGCCCTATAAAGATTCTTATAAAGTGTATAAAGTCCAGCAGTTAAAACCAAATTGATCGGACCTCATTATCACCATCACCATCCACTGGTGCTCCTGCTGCAGATCGTGCTACTTGCTGCCTGCCGCCTTCGTCCATTCGGGCGCGACATTAGTGTTAAATCGTTTGTTGCTTATTTTTGTCAGTTTTTCTGTTGTTTTTTTATTCTGTTGCTTGCGTTTTCCTTTTCATACTTAAAAACAACACCAAAGTCAAATCGAAAAGGACATCGATTGGTGCGACAAAACAAAAAGAGATACGCAAACCAAATCCCAGCAGAAGCAGTGGCCAAAAGGAGAATGATGATGCTTCCCAAAGTACGCAATGCAATGCTATCCGCAAAAGGATGGTGATATGGTTTACAGAATTTCTTGTGTTGTTGTTGTATGTATCTACAACCCAAAGACAAGGCCATGCATGCATCCACGATGATAATGTGACGACAATTTAATTCCAGTCCACACACTCACTGTTGACTGCTCCCTCCGCCCCCCATCCTATTCGGGATGTAATCTGCTGCAGATCCCACTCACCACACGAATTAATTTTGCACTTGCATCTGCAAATTCTGTACCGAAAGACAGTCAAGGAGTCGGAGTCGTTTGTGATCATTATGAGCGTGATTTTGAAGTCACGCTTGGAATACTGGCTCGAGGACTTACAGATACACCAAAAAGTGTATCTGCATCTCGAAGGACAACAAATGAGTTTTAATATTCGAATGCATACGCGTTGCTATGATAGTAATTTAGTTGATTGGTACTTGGTATTGCCGCCGTAACTGCTGGCAGATTCTAGTTCTGATAAATTGTCGCACGGTGATAGTGGGTATAGGCAAGAGGTGGTGATGATAGTCAGCTCGCGGTAGGATAAACTCGAAAATATGATGGCAATCAATATTCAGGTTGAGATTGTTTTTCTTTATTTAGAAGGCTTACACTTCGTGGTCATTCATCGCGTCGGTTGGGGGGATTATGGAGTGAATTTGTGCAGAAGACGCACTTTGCGACGGTAAATGTTTTGACTTTGAGGCGAGTAAGTTGCTGCAATTATTTATTAAAAAGTTTATTACTTTAGTGGAAACGGGATTAACCTTGGATTGGACATATTTTACAGGTTACTACATGCTACTGTGCAAACTGATGAAGAAACTCATAGCTACTCGTGGGACCAAATACATTACAAAAGCATACCGTATCCGGTCTCGGTAATGCCCTGAAAATGAATTTGTCATAGTCTGACTTATAAGCAGAAATATTCTTAAAAAGCCATCGACGAAGGCTTTGTTATAGTCTAGACTATAACATGATGAGAGAAGAACAATTTTTTAATCTAGTTTTGACGTAAGTAGAACTGAAATTTAGGTTGAATACATTAACTACTTCAGCCCCTCTCCAGTTAGGGTCTAGGGTCTGCCTCTTAAAGCTTTGTGCTTTATCGTATAAAACCCTTGCTTTCTTGCCTCAAAGACTTCGTGATTTGTAAGAGCTTTTCTCTATTTGATCTATACACTGAACTCGTTGATCCTGTCCAGATCTACTGCAACTCCGGACTACTATATTGCGTAATGGATGCTAAGATATCTGAATATCATGGCACACTCTATACTGTACAATTCCGCAACGAAGTCGATTAGCTAGAGTTATTTTCAGGAGGTGGTATCGTGTAGGCTGTGCTTTCTTATGGCCTTTCCAAAGATGACTTAGGCAGGTAGGTGGGAGTGACAGTTCTGTGAACGAACACAATTAGCACTAGGTGCCGTTTTGACACCGAAACTCATGTAACTTGTCTGTTGAGGCGTGTTGATGAGAAATCTCTAAATCCAATCTGTGGAATTTAAGAAAGTTATTAATTCTTTAGAAGAAGGGTTTGCCTAATGCTCGTTGTGTGGTACTAGCTAGTGCCAGACAGACGCATATATAGTGGATGAGGGTTTCTTTTTTCAGTTGTGACATTGCAGCTATGGCAGTGTGTGTTATGTGGGATAGTTTTCAGCCAGTGTCCCTTGGTGATCGCTAAGATTCTGGCGATGTCTTTACGCATTTTGTTTAGAAAGTCGTTTGCTGTAGTTTGGCCACATCTTTCTAGATGTGGCACAGTTCGTTAGCCAAGTCCACCTGAGGTTGGCTTTGATAAAACAGGTTGAGAAACCTTGTGAACAGTGAAGGGTTGAGCCTTGCCTAGCCAGTCCGTCAATTTGTTCGTTTCCATAAACGCTACTTTGCCTTGGAACCCAAATCAGGTTAATCTTGGAATGATCATCTAGCCAGTCTTTCTCATTTCGGTATTCTAGCACTAGTTTGGTGAATATAGTAACCAAGGCAATGACTTTGATAGCAGATTAGCTGTCAATGGATATCGCGTTTGTGTGTAGTTTGATCTGGTGACAGGCTTTCTCATATAGCGAGAAATTCCGCCTGGAAAACAATGGCAGTATCCGGAAGTCTATACGATTTTAAGATATTCAAGGATTCAGAAAACCAAACCACACCTACTCCACAGCCCACCTTTGAACAGTCTGTGTAGATTGTTAGATTGTACATATTACCATTCTGTCCTTGTTGGGAATTGTATATCGAAACGATTTGTGAAAATCATTTTGGGGATAATGTAATCTATTTGAGTCGATACGAGCTCTCTCGGTAGAGAATATTGCTATGGCCGTAGAGTTTCATATTCCAGCACCCAGACTCTTTGAGTCTGATCACGCTATGTGCTGTAATGTTTGTTGTGTGTAGATCTAGATGTAAAAGATGCAGACAAACCCTTATAGCATTTTCTTAGAGCCGGCTATCATCCATAGTGTTAATTTTGGTAGCAGGCTCCATCTTCTGTTGAAGGTTCTGTTACAAGCATAGAAAGCAATACGTGCTTTCTTTACCCGTTGTTCTATATGATGAACAGAGAAGAAGGAGAAATAAAACAACAACTTAAATAAAACAACAACTGTATGAGATATCAAATAGATTCTAGTTTTATTTTAAAGCTACATCCATGCCATTATGTATGGAATAGCACATAATTTAAATGGCCGCCTCGGCTTCGCTGGCAGTGCTTCAAGCGGTCGGTCCAATTTTTGATGACTCGGTCCAATATGTGTGGCGTTATTCAGGCAATAGCGTCTCGAATATTGGCCTTGAGCTCATCCAAAGTGGTTGACTTGTTAGCGTAGACTAAGGACTTGACGTAGTTCCAGAGCAAATAATCGAGGGTGTCAAGTCGCATGATCGCGGCGGCCAATTGATGAACGCTCGCCATGAGATGACCCAGTCGCCAAATTTCTCCTTCACCACTTCGAGCGTTGCATTGCATGTATGGCATGCACTGCAGTCTTATTGGAACCATAGCTCGGATATATTACTGCTGTCGAACTCTGGCCACAGAAAGTCGGTTAACGTCACACTATACCGAGGACCATTTACGGTAACCATGTCTCCTTCCTCATTTCGAAAGAAATAAGGTCCGATGATGCCGTCGTGCCATAAACCGCACCAAACAGTCAATTTTTGTGGATGCATTGACCGAACACTTGTAGATTGTAGTCGCTCCAATAATGGCAATTTTGCTTGTTGACATAACCAAAAATGGGCCTCGTCCGAGAAGATGATTTTTTGACCAAAATCCGGATCTCCGGCTAACATTTCCAGAGCCCAATTAGAGAACTCACGGCGTTGTCTATGGTAATCTGGCTTCAATTCTCGCATCAGTAGAATCTTATACGGATATAGACCCAAATCCAACCCCAAAATAAGCCTGGTTCACTCTCTGGCGATGCCCAATTCAGCTGATCAGCGCCGAATCAACATTTCTGGATCTTATTCGATTCTGGCCGCTACGGCGGCCATGTTTTCTTCACTCCGCGCCGATCTCTATCTAGTTGGTGACTTAACATCCAAAAAAGTGTACTCAAGCTCAAACTTCTCCACAGTGACACGAATTGCCTGCGCACTGAGCCATGATGACGACCGACCTCACGACGAAATTCACGTTGCGTATATACAACTGAGCCGGAATTTCTATAACATTTTTTTAATTTCTACAAGTTCGGGAAGCATCAAATAATGCATGATGAAATGGCAAACCTTACTGAATACTTTCACAGCTGGATGTCATTGGTAACTTTAACAGCTGCTGAAACATAATAATTGGAAAACTATCACGGCTATCTGGTCACCCTTTATGTCTTCTTCATCTTCTAATACATGTGTTCCAAATAGTGGAATTATATCAAAATCTTTAACATAATTAAAAAATTTAACAAACATTAAATTACAAAGCCGGTAACATTATAACTTCAAATTAAATTCAAAATGTTTTCAGCCTGGAAGACGGAATGCATTCCTCATGCATCGTGTATACATGAACTTGTCTGTGCAGCCAAATTGTTTACAGCGGCTATCATAGTGTTGGCAGCAATGCCAGATTTGACACTTGTTTATAGTTTTTTCGCCACAAAGGCATTGTTTATATTCGGAAATTAATAAAGCCTTAACCATGATCAACATTGGGAAACATAAGCTAATGTCATAACTGAACGAAATGCTTCCCTATGTTCTGGCAATTCCAACCGATGACCGTAATACTTTTGCCTGCATCTGTCAAATCAATTTGTCCGATTCTTATGAAACATCATCCCATCCCCTTTCCTTTTTTCATTTCATTAAAATAAATATATTTTTGCATACACTTTCTATTAATACTCGTATGTGCACAAATTCGTAGTCCGACATTTTTTTTGGAAAATTTTCATAACATGACAACTGTCAGATTTCCATATGTAATGAGCAACTGAGAACGCTCTTTGTTATCAAAAGTGAACGAACATTTAACGAATCCACGCTGTTTCTATTATTTGTTGGATGATGAGATTGTGAGTATTCGTGGGTTTACGAGTACATATGAGTGCATATGCAGGCGAATGTTGATTATGTTTGTTTAAAACTCTTCACTAGGTTAGATTTGCAAGCCGCAATTTTCCATGATAAGGCTGTATAAGTACTCGCTCTATGTATCTTACCAAAGTATCCAACGTAGTTTTGAGTATTTAATCAAGAAGTCATACAAAAACACCCAGTAGTAGCCTAAAACACACTTAAGTTCACAACAAAGAAAAACAAATACCTCACAAATGCTTAATCAAAATCAACTCAGCTTTAGCATGATAGACGGATAGATGGCAACAAACAACATGTGATTCGATTTCGCTTGAAGCGACACTTAGCCCCAAACAAAATCTGCCACATAATCCAAATAACTCATTAAGATGCAAATATTGATTTATTTCCCACCGATCATTCGGAAACACGCCACAACACAAGAAGATCAATAAAGAAACTGAATTTAGCCAATAAATTTCGAGAAAACAAACATTTGTCATCTTTGTTCACATCCGTTACCGGTGTGTGTTGTTAAATGCAAGCTGCTCATTAACTCAAGTAAATACAGTCAACGATTAAACCATTGTTATGCTTAAAAAAAAAAAAAAAAACACCAAACCTCACAAATAATACACGAGTCTACCATTCTGAACACAAAATATCGATAATTAGACTCACACTTGAGCTAATGGAATGCCCGTCATAATAGAAATTAATTTGCCATGTAAAGTCTCCGTTGTTAAATTCTTTCATCTGCGAGACAATTTGTTATAATCTCACGTCATTGTCTATAATTAAAGCAATTTTCATTCAAATTGGCTGAAAGATCGGGTCGGGGCCTATCTTTGACGCAAAGCTTGATTCAAATTAAAACTGTCTTTTAATTTCTGACATTTGACAGTGCTCACGCAGATGAAGCACACGAAACGGAAGGAGATTTTCTTGTAAATCGATTAAATCTAGCAAAGGTATGACAGCATTGAGGGCACGGATGAGTCGTCTTTAAAATCTGAAGGTGTCCGATCTTCTGACCACACCACAGTCAAGAGGACGTGCTCGCGTAACAATTACGTGCACGAATCTTGAGAAATAAAACAGTACGCAATGATAATAATTGTTTGGCTATTCTTTTGGGCAATTATCACCGATTATCGCATAGAAAATGAGAGAAGTTTTCTGTAAATAGTATCTCGGTTAAGTGCGGGTATTATGCACGCGTCTTGTATTATTACGCGCCAAAAAGGAAATGTCATGTCATTTTGACAGGTTGGATGTGACAGATATGTGAGAAATGGTAGCCGCGGGTTAAAGACGCGGAATATGAAAATTGTTTTTAAAGTGGAGTGTTGGACTACATTTTGTAGATGAACGTATGTAGGTTTGCACGCAGAAAATGCGCAACTTTTCTCACAAGACTTTGCGTGTGTTTGATGCGTCAACTTTATATCCACTTTCGTTGACTATTGTTGATTTTGCATTCTATGCTTTGTATACTGTGTTATGTTGGAATGTTCCTCGAGTTTTGTACCAAGAAAGTTGGATTATAACAATGACCGCAATGACTGTAGCTTCACTTGAAGCTCTGAGAAGGGGTGTAGTTGGCCTCCTGAAACCATTATAAATGGTTAATGAAACTATATATAGTTTCATTAAACATTCTAGACGAAATGCTTTAATAGATTTACTTGTAGCTAAGAATTTGTAGAAGTGGTGCGTTCTCTCTTCTGTATTCTTCCCACCACAGTCTTTGCATATATATTTGGATTCTCCCCATGTAAGCTTCCAAAAACTTAAATAAGCAACCTGAGAATGGCATTAGCCCACAGACTCTACATATGAAGTTTGAAGACTATTCGTCCAGGTAACAGACACTTTTAAGTGCGGAATCACTGAGCGAGAGGTTCAAGATTCGAATCCGAGAATTGTCATGGTAGAGTAGAAAAAATTGCCCTTCGAAAACAGCATGAAACCATTCTTGCGGCGCACAGCACGAGTGGCTGCGAGAAGCTAAGCCAGGTCCTATAATGGGCTTTTAGCGCTAAAATATTTATTGTACCTAAATTTACCAAAATCTCGATATACAATATTTTCACGAAAACAATACTTGGCCTATAGGAGTAATTTAAAAATATGAACATTGAACAAACATTTTTTTTTAAAGCACTGTCAGATCTGTGGCGAAGAGAGCAGCTTCCACAAGCAGAGATTTACCAAATCATACACAGTGCATCAACATGCTCATAATTTAATGCTGGAGTTAAGGCCCCGGCCAATTGAATCCGTCGATCTGTTGCTGCGTCGTTTTTAACTGACAGCTGGGTAGAATACACGTATTCTTGTGGAAGGTGGCCCATAACCGACGCACGTATGAACTTCGACGGATAAAGTAGGTTTAAGGCACCTACCCATAGAATCCGTTGCTGCGCCATTTTTAACTGACAAATAGATAGAATACACGTATTCTTATGGAAGGAGGCCCATAACCGACACATGTATGAACCTCAACGGATAAAGTAGGTTTACTTTCTACTTTTTTAGTCCGTTGATCCGTTGGCAGTCGGCAAATTGAGAGTAAGCACTTTCATTGGTGGAAGCATTGAGAGAGAAGAGAACATTGTCATCGCCGTTGACAATCGGTTGACATTTCAATCTGTCAACGAAGGAATGCGACGGATTGTATGGGCTGTTCTTTCCGGCAATACTTGAACGCCAACGTCAACCTTCAACGGAATGTCGTCAACGGAATGTCGTCAACGGATTCTATAGGCCTTTACTTCTACTTTTTTGGTCCGTTGATCCGTTAGCAGTTCACACATTCACAAATTGAGAGTACGCACATTCATTGGAGGATGCATTGAGAGAATGCAGAGGAACTGTCATCGGCGTTGACAATCGGACAGTGTGTAGAGAAAACACTTTCAGCAAGAACAAAATGTCATCAGCTGTCATCTGTCAACGAAGGTATGCGACGGATTTTATGATATTATTCTTTCCGGCAAGACGTGAATGTCAACGACAACCTTTAGTGGTTAAAAGCAAAACAAACATAACTAGCACGAACACAAATAGGACGAATGAATTCAAAAACATATTTAACGTGCAAAGCTGGAATGTATTTAAAAAAAAAAAAAAAAACTAGATTTATTAAATTTGAAGTCTATGAAGTTTGAGTTTATGAACTTGTTGGTATGAAACTTAGACTCCAAAAAATCTCAAAGAAAAAAGTAAAACGGCGTTAAATCGCATGATCCGAGTGGGTAATTCTGATCACCAAAATGGGAAATTACATGACCAGGAAATGACTCATGCAGTAATTGAATTCTTTCTCGGGCTGTTTGGCATGTGGCACCGTCTTGTTGAAACCACATGTCGGCCAAAAAAATTGGATTATCAAGTCGCGATCACTATTAACTGTTATTGCCTGACCAGCCGCATTTTCAAAGAAGAATGGTCCGATGATGCCTCCAAACCAAAATCCGCACCAAACAGTCACACGTTGTGGATACATTTGTTTCTCAACAATCACTCGTAAATTTGAAGAACCCCGATAATTTTTCGACAATTTTTCGACAATTTTGACGATTAACAAAGCCATCAAGATGAAAGTGAGCCTCATCGCTGAAAATATTTTTGTTTGGAAAATCAGCATCCATTTGTTATTGTTTCATAATCGATTCAACGAACTGAACTCTCTTTGCTGTGCGTAGTCAGTAGGCTTCAGTTCTTGAGGCAATTGCGCTTTGTATGCATGAAGATGTAAATCTTTCGTGAGAATACTCTGTGAGCTTCTCGAAATGTTCAATTCTTGACCACGGTACCGAATTGATGTTCCTGGACTTTCAGTAACACTCTCACGAACTGCTTTGATGTTTTGTGTTGAATGGCTTGTTGAAGATAGAGTGTCTAAGATCACTAATTGATCCAGTCTCCCTGAATTTTTGAATTAATCTCTTCACAGTTGATGAAGTTAATTTACTATACCGACCATATTTTGTACGAAAATTGGGAACTGTAGCTGCCAAACCTTCATTATTTTTAAAATATTGCTCAACAATGAAAACGCGTTGTTCTTAATTCTGAATTGTCAGCTGTCACGCTGTTTTTTTTTTTTTTTCGTTGGCAACACTTTACCGCACAAATGGCGCAAAATTCAAATGTTGCGTGCATTCAGGGACACTCTTTAGTAAATATGTATGCAATTCTCCGTCAAAACATAAAACTCACGTAAAGATAAGATCCATTTACAGACAATCATTGACGTCCGTTTCACACGATCTTAAAGAAAAATTCAGAAAACATCCTTTTTAATGTTCAACATTTCACGGATACCCTTCAATTTACACGCCCCTTTTCGAATTTCAATACCTACTGTCGGAACGATATTTTTTTTTATTATTCGTCCATTTTGCAAAATCATCATTCTTTCATTAAAACGACTGAAAACGTTTCGGTTAACCTTACGAATTGGAGCCGCATTCATTCATTTATTTACCTCCAAAAGGGTTGCCCAGACAATTTAAGCCGGCGCACAACAAGCATTCGATTCGATGGCGATTCGATTCTTTTGTCTGGATTATTGTTCTTTGCCAACGATTACAAGACACACTTACATCGAATTCTCTATTACAGAAGCATAATCGACAACTTTCCATAGCCACCAGTGAGTGCACAGGCATATTAAAAATTCATCGATCCATCGATCATCGCGATCCAAAAAGGTGTATCGATGATTTGACGTTTCCTTCGATTTACTAACAAAGTGCCACATCATCGACGTCAAATTAAAATTCAAATTTTTCGGGATGAATTTGATGAGCGCCGGCTTCATACGGTACCAAGACCGCACATCATCGCTTCGAGCAAAGTTTGGTATACGGTGCGGCGATGTCTCAAGGGGGTGTCACCCCTCTAAGTGTGGAATAATGAATTTCGATAATTTTTATGAATCGAACACAGTGAGTGGATAATTTGACAGACAGCGAGTTTGAGTTTTTTTTTTTTTTTTTTTTGTTAAAAAAAAACTTTTAATTACTGGGTGTTGAACAGAGCATCGATTTGGGTCTTGATGAGTGTGTACGGTGCAGATACACTAGTTTGATGAATGGATGGATTATTTGATTGTCCGATTGAGGGGGAGTAGTTAATGCTTAATGACGTGGCCATTGAGCTCTTGTCAAATCGTGTGTACGAGTTCTTCTTCTATTTTGAATTTAATTTTGAAGTCGGTTTTGAGGCCTGTTGAAATCGATTGATTGTCAAATTTTGAAGTTGAATTTGACAGATTGAGGGTGGTTGAAAAGACAAAATGCTGCTGCCGTAATTAAAAGTACAATATGGTAGCCAATAAGGTGCCAAACGGAATTCGTCTCAAATTGAGCAGTTCAAGTGGATTTGGTGAGAGTTTTGCTGATTGAAGCATGGATTGAGTAATTTTAGCTTTCTAGTTGTCTAGTTTGGCGGAAAGTAGAGGTGGTGAAATGGACACACGTGTCCGAAATCTGAACTTAATCTAGAAAATATGCTCCTACTGTATTGCTGACATGAAGGGACCATTCTGGTCTACCATTCTATCTTACATAAAGGTTTTGAATATACATATATCACTTCAGTCGATAATTGTGTGTTTGAAGTAGATATCCAAAACAATAAAAAGTTATCTGTTAGCTTTCAGATTGGCATCCCTGCCAAACTTGTCCGTTTGTGCAGGATGGCTTGCTTCTCCATCATGGTCGGTAATGACATCACCGAGACCTTTGATGTCAAAAATGGATTTAGAAAAGGTGATGCGCTCTCATGTGACTTCTTTAACATCATTCTTGAAAGAATTGTGCTAAACTCACAAACCAACAGAATCTTTCAAAAATCTGTGCGTACGCCGACGATATTGACATAATTGGACGAACTCAGCGCACTCACTGATGCGTTCATTAGTATTGAAACGGAAGCTTAAAAAATAGATTTAGCAGTCAATGAGGGCAAAACCAAGTATATACTGTCAACAAGTAGGGATACACAACATCGACGAACTGAACAGAACGTCACAGTCGACAGCTATAACATTGAAGTAGTAAGGGACTGTGTCTACCTTGGCTCTGCTTTAAATTCTGACAATAACACCTTACCTGAAATAAAAATAATAACTCTTGCCAATCGCTGTTTCTTTGGGTTGAGAAGACAATTGAGTAGTAACGCCATATCCCGCACAACTAAGGAGATTCTATACAAGACCCTTAGCAGTCCAGTCCTGCTTTATGGCATGGAAACATGGACTCTGTCGAAAGTGGATGAAGATATCCTCGGCCGTTTCGAGAGAAAAATTCTTCAGAGAATATTCGATCCCGTTTGCGTTGATGAGATTGGAGGAGAAGATTTAACGACGAAATTTAAGAGCTGTACAGCGACATCGGCTAGTCAAAAAATTGCGCATCAGTTGCCTAAAATGGCAAGGAATCTAACACAGAGGGACAACGCAGTAGAGGACGACCTCGCCGAAGATGGCGCATACAAGAAGAAGGGGACTTCAACTAACTTGATGCGCAACTGGAGGCAGTTAGTTAATGACCAGGCTAACTGCAGAGGCTTGTTGGTTAAGGCCCAGGTTTACCCCAAACTATAGTGTAAGTAAGCTAGCTATCAGCTGAATAAGTTCACAGTCACAAACGTTAGCTTTGCGATCAATAAGGAACTGTTCTGGAACCCCTGAAACTGATTCTATGAAAATTCTTGAACTCTCTCTTAGAAGGGTGCATCTTACTATGTTCGAGAAAAAGAGACTGTCATCTAAACTGCTATAAGATGAAGAACTGTGGAAATTCATCTGCAGATCCCGACAGGGAACCAAAAACGAATGATCTAATGTTAGCAGAGGTCATAGGAGCTATTAAGTTTGGAGTCCCGCTAACGACTTCCAATTCCCAGATGGATCCGTAAGCTCCCCGAAGAAGCTCCCCAGAATAGATTTTTTTTTCCAGGGTGGCTCGAAGTACACAGAACTGGCATTCCATTGGGAGAATGCCAAGGAGCGAATAAGTCTGATGCGATGGAAGAGTTTATTGTTTTATCTAGATTCCTGTCCAGTTTGGGTGGATAAGTCAGAATAAGCCAGAGTGTAGCTTAACAGTTTAGATAGAATATGGGCAGTGATATCAGCTTCCTTCAACTGCAAATAAATAATTGCTAGGCCTACCAGAGGAGACGGAATAGGTTTTATATCATCTTTGCTCTCCTGCCAAGCTTTAGACTTCCATCGCCAGTAACAGGTTGAGAATCCTTTGGTGTTAACTTTGATTAAGGGCCTGCGGGTTTGATGATTTTTGAAGGATTTTCCATTCCTTTGTTAGTAGCACTTTTTTCTGCAGTCTCAATCACCTGAGAATATCATCAGCAGAATGAGCGGCATGTTTGAAAACGAAATAGGTGCGTGGAAGTTATCCTGAACAGAATCTGCAAATAGTTCGAATCATTGATGTAGTAACTGAGTCTTTATGGAGCTTATTGCGAAAAGATTGAAACACTTGGTGCAACCAGTAGATTGATTAAAGTTCTAAAAAAGAGCAAACCGATCAAACTGGAATCACTATACAAATACAAATCTGATGGTACCTTCACTGAGACGAAAGCAGAGACTTTCAGTCTTCTGCTGGAAGCTCACTTTCCGGGAATTCAAATAACAACTAGGTCACAGCTCGGTCCGTTCACCCAGACTGAGCTTGATCTAAGTCAGAAAACTAGGCGAAGCAGGTATATTGCATCAGATGTGGTAACGGATGAGGTTATCAGGTAAGCAATGGCATCATTTGCTGGATTCAAGTCGCCGGGTACTGATGGAACTATGCTGCAACAAGGTATAGACCAGCTGCTACCTAGTCTGAAAATAATTTTAACCGCTGAACTGCCACTTGCATATATTCTTACACCCTGTCGAATAGTTAGAGTGGTTTTTATACCAAAAATCGGTAAAGAAGACTACTCACTTGCCAAGAACTTCAGACCTATAAGTCTGACTTCCTTCTTGTTGAAAAGCACGGAGAGACTAGTTGAGATTCACGTGCGCATAGTTGCTTTGAGATTCAGCATGCCTATCAGCGTGAAAAATTCTGCGACACTGCGCTTCAAAATCTGGTTGCGATGGGCATTTTCATCAACATCGAGAAATTCTCAGAACTTTGGCCGTAGATGCGGATTGTGACCGATATGTAAGGGCAGGGGTCAACAGGAGCTATCCGCAACATGGTGTTCTGTGTCCACTTCTGTGGTGGATGGTGGTCAACTCTCTTGAATACTCTTAATGGTTCCAATGTCTACACTCACCGCATATGCGGATGATGTTGCCGTACTTCTGTCGGACCATGCATAAAGACTGTCTATGCTAACGCGAAAATGGCTCTGAATATGATTGGTGAATGGTGCAATAGGAATGGGCTTTCTCTCTTGTCTCAAAACTTAGGTTGTTCTTTTTACGAGAAGGAGAATCTTGACCGGTCTGACTCAGTCAGTGCTAAAGGGCGTCACTATCCAGATCTCCAATGAAGCCAAATATTTAGGAGTAATTCTTGATAAAAACCTCCGTTGGTCAAAACATGTCGTCGAGTCTTAGACAGTCAAGGCGCTCTCAGTTTTCTGGCAGTATAAGCTTATCAACAAAAATATTTTCTGGATCTATACGGCTATCTTTTCTAGCATATGCGTCGGTTGTTTAGTGGAAGGGGCTTTCGCGTAAATATGTGACTGCCTTTTGCAATGTATTCCAAAGAACTGCTTGTCTTAGTGCACAGGAGCGAGTATGCCTGGCTCTGCTCTAGATGCACTGCTTAATCTACCTCCTCTTGATACTTATATCAATCATAGGCAGCATAATCAAATCAATCTATCGTCTTAGGCGATGTGGTTGTTGGAAAACCCCACACTGGAGTTGTGGTGACCTAGAGCGATACTTATCCTACGACCTATGTCTTATAGATATGCCATCTGACGCAATGACACCAGAACTTCGATTGTTGCGCAAATTTAAAGTCAACCTTCCTTGATTGTAGCTGAATCTTCCCGGATGGCTTCAAAACCAGTCAGAGGTCTTGTGCTGGCGGCTTCTTGGAGGACTACAACATCAGGCTGTATTTTCGGTTAGGCAAATATGCGTCTGTTTTCCAAACGGAAACTTATGCAATCCTAATAGCCAAGAACTATGTTGTAAAGAATAGGTGGAAGGGTGTATTTGCATCAGGCTATGCTTAAGGCTTTGCTCAACACTTTAGCCATCTAGTTTCCGACACCTGTGTATAGGGCGGTTGCACTGAGGAACACTTCCTCTGTGATTGTCCTGCTTTTGCTCATATCGAGTGGTAGATTTTCGGCAATGATATGGTGAGTGCTGATACCGTAAGCTCCTCATCACTTAAGCGTTTACTCGACCTTCTCTAGAGGACGAGGAAATTCCATTAAAATGGGTAAAACATTCTTTTGCTTCTTGGTAGTACCAGTTCCGTCTGAGTGTTCCAGTGTAGCGTTTCCTGACCCGACAAAAAAAAATTGACCTACAGAACTTGAGGGTAAAAACTAATTCAGATCTCACTAAGAGACCGCACAATAGGCTTCCTGGCAAAATCATAGTGTCAGATCTGCTGACAAGCTCTGTCATATACCAATATATCTCTGCTGTAAATTCCCAGACCTGAAAACAAGACATTTTCTATGAAAATTCACACACTCTTTCAAATACCTAGATAAAAAGATCTGTCTTTCTTAGCGACATAATCCTTATATACTTCGGAAAGTTCAATCAAATGTTGCTGTCGTCTTATTTAGTAACAAATAAGTACGTGATTACCATAATAAAGCATAGCCTGCCCACGAATAAAACAAATCTTTCAACAATTTATCGATAATCTCTTGCTAAACTAATAAATGTTTAAAAAAATGCAAAGCTAGATATTTTTTAATAAATATTTAGATTCTCCCACGCTAAAACTATAGCGAACATTCGTTAGCATTAGTTGACCGTGTTGAATGATCTTGCGCATATATATGTCGTCAAGATAATTTTTCTTCATAAATAATTTAATATTCCACGAGAGTGAGAATATTATATTACAAAGCCTTCCACGATCTCGTCAGATGTTATAAATAGTGACAGGTCACCAGGTGACTGTTCAACTTGTCATTTTAATGTAGAAATAGATTACAGTGATGGATAAATTTATTACATTTTAATTATGTGGAATGATCATGGCAATTGTTCGTAAAAATGCATCATTACCTCCTCGCGGTGTTTATATTGAGTCAGACTACACTTAGAACTGAACAATCACTTCAGGACATATGTAAGAAATCGAACGAGGTATTAGTCTACCCATCAGAGTGTCTAAGTGCGTCCCGTGAACGAACACTTGTAGTAAAGAGGGGGACTGCACATCTCGTTGACCTGATCGGCTTTAATGCATCTCAGATAGGTCATAGCAAGAAGCAAGGTGTACCGTGAGCAATAAATGCCTGAATTGATCCAGAAATTTACGTCAAGCCTCTGCGAAAGAGAAAATACCGGGACGAAACATAAAACAGTCTCGGATAAGTTTGATTTTACCATTGGCGACACATGCAAACCGAAACAAGACAACTGAATGAATCTGAGAAGTTTTTTAAGCTCAATATTGAGGGTCCTCCAGACCTGAGAAGAAGTTAGTACCAAGAGTTGTGTTTCTTCTAAGAGCTAGTGTAGGACAGCTTCTACAATAGTCATTGTATGAAAGACCTAGTCATGCTTTAAACTTGAATTTATACGGCAATAGTGAGGACAAGAAAACAAATTCTGGTCTCCTAAGGAAAGTTTAGAGATTATCATGCATCTGGTGCTTTAAAAACAGCAATAGCGCGACTTTTTCTGACCTCAAACGGTTCGGTGGTGTTCTTATCGACTTCAATGGAACAGCGGGAGTTCTCCAGTGTCTTTGATATATTGAGGCCGTGGCTCCACTTAATCTTTAGGAGCTGTCTAATCTTTGGCTACACCCCAGTTCCGGGAGGAGGGTCAAAGTGGTCTTCATACCGGAAGCCGGTAAGACCTCCCATGCATCTCCTAAGGACTTCCGTCCAATCAGCTTATTCTCCTTCCTTAGCGACATAGACTGACGGATAGACGTCTATATACGCTCTAATCTAGATGGCAATCTCATATGGAATTCCCAGTATGAGATCGGTAGATACTGCACTTTAATCATTAGTAGTAACCATCGAGAAATCTTTTGATAACAAGGATTACGAAATGGTATTTCCTTGACATTAAGGGAACTTTCAATAATGTTAAAACAGAGGCTAAAAACAGGCTTATCCATGCTGAGCTAGGGTGCTGTCTATATAGAAAACTAGACTAGATGGCTCTGTATATCTCGTTCCTATATACACTATCATAGGCAACTTTACAATTGATGAACAGCTGGTGGGTATTGATTTGGAATTCCCGGGACTTTTCCAATATCTGCGTAATGTGAATATTTGGTTGACGGTAGACTTTCCCGGCCTGATAAGGAACTGATAATAATAGATATTGACGATCGGTTTCACATAATATGGCAGCCAAAATCTTATACTCGACATTGAGGAGACTTCTGCCTTTGTAGTTGGCGCAGCTCAGAATGTCTCCCTTCTTCAGAATGCATGCTTTCATCCTACCAGATTTTACAGATGAGGTGGTGTATGCTCTTTACCAAGTCAACTCCTTAAGCTTTGAAAAGTTTGGCAGTTAAGCCGTCGGCTCTCGCAGATTTGTTGGAGTTAAGCTTAGGCCGTCTTCACTTCATCCTGATCGGATTGACGGGATTCTTGTCTGTCATCACAGAATATTGAAAATTGATATTGAATGTTGATACGTTCCCTTGTTCATATTTTCAGGCTTCGGTTCGGGCTTTGTAGCCTTAACATGTTCTTTTTACCTTTTGGTACAATTTTCGCACCTCATTTCTGTAGTAGTATCTCTCTCTGTAGACCCGACTGTGTGTTTCTCAAATTCCCTCTTTTTCCTTCGTAGAAGTTTGGACTCGTCTGCTCATATGTGCCGTAGGTAATCCTCCTTTCAGCTCTCGTCCTTGCATGCAGCGTTTGCCTCTTGCAGGATACTCAGGGAAGCCAGTAGAGATCGCCTCGCTGTCTAGAGAGACAGCGAGTCCCTACGATCACGCCTCAATCCTAACTCGATGGAGGGTTTGGAAAGTCTAGATGGATATGGACTACATCATCCCTACTTCAAAATGCAACCGGAGATTCTTTTTCAGAATTTCTAGCAGGAAGGAGTGGGATGATGGTAGCATTGATAACAAAGACGAACAGGCCATCTATACCGACGGATCCAAAATGGATGTTGGTACGGGGACTGGGGACTAGGTGTCTTTTCTTTACGTCAGAAGGTGGGAATCCTTTAAAGATGAAACTGAGCACGTACTCAATAACAGTGTGGGATTTTCACCCACTATACTCACATCCGCTTCTACCCCTGGACCTAACGGCACTGCCGTCAAGCATTTCATCGCGAGGGGCTACTTCAAATATAGGTGCTCGGATCATTCGTGTTGGCAGCCTTCTGAGGTGCTTTTCTTTGTCGCTCCCGACTTCGTTACTCTTTCATAATGTATGCCACAGTGCCGCTAACTGCTTCCCAAGCCTCTTCCCTACTAATCATCTGTCTAGTGATGTTGTCTGGGGTTAGGTCCTCACCCAGTTTGTTCACCAGCAGGTGCCGTCCTTCATAATATGGTGATCGAAGAAACATGATATGTTCCGCATCCTCGATTGCTTCCGTGTACGTTGGGCTATAGGGATTGTCGTCATATCCAAACCTGTGGAGGTATGTAGGCTCTGAAGCATTCATGGCCAGTAACCATCTGGTTCCATCCATCTGCTTTTATCAGAGTGACACCATGCCATTTTTTCAGACCCGTCCTTGGTGGTACCTCTGTATCACTTCGACTCGTCGCTGTTGATGATGTTGTCATGCTGGCACGATATTTGTTTTGGGGTTCTTTAACAAGAAGGTCTATTGGTACCATGCCAGATACTATAGATGACGCGTACTAGAAGGTTGCTCTCAACGTTTCTTTCTGTACTACTTCGCCTTCATTTCCCCTATATTTGGCATTATCCTTGCCAGAACAGACGTTGCCTTTATTGCCTTCTCAGTTGCTTGCTGCAGATCTTGTTTAAAACCTAGCCTTGCATGCTAAGTTACTTCAACTCTGGTTTGGAAACTACAACGTGATCGCCCACGGTTACTCTTACAGTCTCCATGAGCACTACTTAAGTCTTTACTTCTGCAAGTTATAGGCCCATGTGTACTAGCCAGTCTTGGACTATCATTAAAGCTTTATTACAATCATGCTCAAACTCCTCAAGAAGTTTGGTCACTATAACTAAGTCGTCAACGAAGCCAATTGTTTTCGAAGATCTCGGGATTCTAAGTCTGAGGAAGTCATCTTGCATTAGGTTCCACTAATATGGAGCCTTGGAGAATACCGCCTGTTGTGTTAATTGCCTCGTTTCATAGTCGGTGATATAGTGCAGTATCCTATTTCTAAAATAGTCCGTCATTATCTTCTGCTGGTAGTCTGGTACTCTCTTGGTGGTACGGTTGACTCGTTTTCGTCCATCGTCTCCCTTCGATGGCTGTTTTTCCGTATTCACTACTTCGTCGATGGCGTCGATAGTAGAACGTGCCTAACGGAAACCATACTGGCGATCTGCGAGGCCTCCTGCCTCATCGATTGCATTCTCCAATCTGTCGCTTATGACGAGCTCCAGTATTTTCCCCACGGTGTCCAACATGCATAGAGGCCTATACTATGAGAGTTCCTGCGATGGTTTATTACCATTTGATAGGAGCTCGCTCAGTAGAACATTCCACCATTTTTGTGTCTGCTAACTGGGCAGGCTTTGCGTAGGGCTTTATTCATTCCATCGGTCAGTGCGTCCGCCATCCGGTCAACATTAGATGACGAATGGGACTGGATGAGAGCAATGTTTTTGTGGTAGTAGAGTAAGAGGCAAGTAAAGTAAGATCATGGCAAATGTTTTTGAACGATTTTTCCACTGATTATTATTTAGGGATCACTTGGTCATGCCACAAAACTGAAGTTTGAGTTGCTGTAAGGATTCTCTTTTAAGCAAATTTGAAACTTAAAACCCCACTGAAATTCTCTACAAATCATTCCATAATTAAGAACACACACGTGACTGAACGATCATCTCAGAATTTATGGTAATTTAACTCAATAAACAGTCTACAAGTCACGAGGTTAACGCCAAAAAGATTTATGGGGAGCCAAATACAAGGTAATAACTTAATCTAAATCCTCGAGAAGCCATTTAAATTTATAGATAACTAATTAATATTAATTCTTAATATCATACTTTCACAAAGAAAGATGCTCAACTGACACCTGCGCCACACAGATGTCTCCATTATTCTATTCAAAAGTGTTATCTATGATCATGGGTCACAAGTCAAACATCACGCGTTCGATAAATGTTTCCGTCTAACATTCAGTCGATATCAATTTCTGCGTGAAATTGCGTTCTAATAAATAACAAACGACCAAGTCAACAACCATTTTAGAATAGGAAAAATCCATCGCGTTCCATTCTTCTGTATAATAAATTCAACATTCCACAATCATTTGTACGATTAAACTGTAAAACAAAACAGATAACGATTCTCTCCTTTCTATAATTTATGGAAAGATAATGGTATTGTATATACGTATATATTTTCATCTTTTTTTTTTTTTTTTTTTGAATGCTCGCGCAAAAATTAAGCTCCGGTAGTCTCTTTATTATTTCGGTTGTATGGAATTTCTAAAACACACAAAGATCAAATGATCATAATTAAAATTTATTTAATACCATTAACGGTGATAACTCACTATTAACGGCATAGCCATCTGAAACTATCACAAAGCGTATTAATTATGCATAAGAGATTAGGTTTGGAATTTCAAGCGAATATGGATTTTCTTTCTGGCTATATCGAAAGTCTACACGTATACATGGTGAATGTTTGCATAATCTAACGATTAATCATTGTGGAGAGATGACACCGAAAAATCATTCATTAATAGATTGTGTAACCAAAAAGTGTTTTATTGAAGTTTTGGCCTGGAGTTAGCGACAACGAAAGAGTTGATGTGCAAACTGGAGTTTGAGTATTTTAATTGTTAGGAAAAACCTGATAAAAAAAAAACAATGCACAGGCATGTCCTAAGTCAACAGTTAAGACACTTATGATCTTACATACCAAAATCAGTCAAAATAATACATATTTCGGAGCTAACATTCCATACAGGGCTAGGCCAAGCCCTCCCAAATAGGAGGGACTTACAGTTTAATGCCATTTCCGAAGGGCAATCTTTCGATTGAAAGAAGCTTCTCATCTTCTCGGATCTTTGTCAGGCTTCGCGAGAGGTGGAAATATGCAGAAAATTGTTGGTATTTTTCGAGACTTCAATCTTGAGTCTCCCGCTCAGTGATCGCACTCAAATAGCCGACAAATCAGTCAGAAATCTTTCTTTCTCTCTCTCTCTCTCTCTCTTTCTTCTTCACAACGCCCGTGTCCTGTGACAGTATAAGAGTATTCATATCCTCTTTGGCGCGCGCAAATTATAAAAAAAAAACATTTTCGAAATAAGTGAAGGTCCTTGTAGCTAATGAGAGTAATTGGCATAATTTGTCTTGTGAATATGCTTCGGTTTTTTTTTTTTTTTTTTCTGTTCTCCACCACCACTTAGAACACTTAGACCTGTGTTCCTTGAAGTTTGAATACCTAGTGGTGGAGTGAAAGGAAAAGGTATAGCAAAAAGTGTGGACATATAAGGAGATAGCATAAAGTTACGGTGCGCGATAATTATAGAACTCCAGAAATACATCTGAGTTGTATGGCTAAATGAATGGCTTTCGGGGGAAAGCAGGCTCTAAAGTACAAGGGCTATGTGTGTATTATTATTTATTATTTTTTTTTATAATTTGAGGGCGCCAAGGGGGATATGAATACCCTTTATTGTTTCAGGGCTCTGAAGTTTGGGAAAAGGGGGAAGAGGAATAATGGAGATGAATGTATACATTGGCTTTAAATGTTTGATGGGAAAATACAGAGCCTGGTAGATCATTTCACATTCGTGTCGTAAAATTTATAAACGAATCAATATATTTAACAGTACGACCAAAGTTGGGCTTAAGGGTGAACTGATGTGCATTCGAAGCATGACCCATATTGCGGGTAAAATTTTGAAGGGGAGTAATGCAACTGGCTGTTTCGCTGTAGCAATTTTAATAAAAAAAAAGTGATGAAATAGGGAAAAGCACGAGATATTTCTAGGATGTTCGAAAGAATCTATGGAGTTCACAATACACCTATCACCTGTAAGTTTTACCGCGTGATTTTGTACCCCATCTAGAATATGTAGAACGGTTTTGAGTGCACCAGATCAGATGTGGACGTTATATTCCAGCATTTAGTGGATTAATGCCTTATAAACTGAGGCCAGATCAGATGGAGTAAAATATTTCTTGAACCGTTTAAGGAATACTAAACATGTTGCAGCATTTTTGCCGACCTCGAATATGTGATCGTTCCATCTGGCAAAGCTTTCGGTTTCAGCGCTGCAAGTACCATTCATGGATAACGGTTGAGGGTTTTGGTTTCGCTTAAGAGACAGAAGACAGCATTGTGTTTTGGAAGCACTCAATTCCACTCTGTTTGTTGAACCCCATTTGATTATGCTCTGGTCGATATTCAATGTTGCCGTTCCTCTTCTACGGCCGAAGAGCAGGGACATGAATTAGCGAACTAATATGAGAAACAAAGGGTACTGTTAGCAGTGAAGGAATGGATTGGATTAGAAGTTGCAGACAAGAGATCATTTATATAAGAAAGAGAGTCGAAGATAAAACGGAGCCTTGGGGAACTGGTATGGTGAATTGTTATCTAATACAACTTGTATTGAACGCCCCGAAAGGTATGAACTGCCCCACTGTGTATGATGAGCATTTGCGTTACATTCTACGAGTATGATGAGCTGTACACTGTCCTTGTCGCAATAGTCTTCGAGTTTTATGGCATCCTCTGGTGTGGCTGAAGGTTGGTCTCCTTCGATGTAGGCAGAAGCAATAACTAATTCTTGTGAACCTCTCACGGTGGGTATAGTTGCTAGTATTGCTACTATGTCCCTACTGTTGAATTCCGTGTTTGGGAGAAAGTTTAAATGTTTATCGATTTGCATTGCAGCTCTTGTCTGATCTGTATTATTGTCATAGACTAACTTACATAATTTGTTGTTGCTCTTGCATGAACATGATGTCTAACTCTTCGTAGATAGACCTATTGCTAGCTACTGTGGATGCGGCTTTAGCATGATGCAGTTATATCTGAAGTATTTTGATATTATTAAACATTAGGAATTCAAGGGTGGAGGTATTTTTTTTTTATTCTGTCGGGAACCACCTTCAACATCCTTTTTTTGAGCTCGTTTGGTGGTGTCTATCGATCTGGGTTTAGAGGAGGCATGATTGATAGTATTGGATGGTTTAATGGAGGATCTAGACTCTAAGGATAAATAGTTAGATTAGAGTGAGGTCTTATGGCTCTCCTGGGTTTCTAATGACTGACGCATAGTCTCTTTTAAAGGAGCGCATTGTAGGGAGTTGAATTCCCCAAAGCTGAAACTAACTATGAAGTTTACTTGTTTAAGGTGCTCAGCCGATTTATAGTCGATTGAGATCGTGAAGATGATGGAGTTGCCCTTAACTTAGCGACGGATGACTCCCCAATCAGTAACGAGGATATCATCATTCTGCACTTTTAGCGTAGTTAGGATTTTCCCGTTATCGAGTGTAAGGCTATCGGGAAATTGCAAGCCTTCAGTGAGGCTTAACGTTGCTAATAGCTCTTTTGAGCCAATCCGCCTTTGCGAAGTCTTTGCAGTTACAGCCCCGGTCTAAAGGTGCTGCCGTGAAATTTATTCTTTACTTCTTTATCAGCCTGGAAGTTTTAGTTTTGGATAGCCGTCATTTGGGGAGTGGTCAAAAGAATGTATGAATAGCGACCCTAAAACTTTCCGTATTTTCTTTGAGAAAGGGTGGTGGTTTTTCCTGAGCTGATTTATTGGAGGTAGAGATTGACCTCTTTTGATCTCTTATTTGGGGAGCTTTTCTTTATTGTTTTATTTTGGGGTTCCAAAGAGGAGAAATCAAAGCGATTCGTCTTATTCCTCTTTTCAGAAGCCCATGGATTTTTGGCTTTTTGACATGCTTCTTGGGCAAGGAGCCCTTGGGCTAAAAACTATTTGAAACGCTTTCGCCCGACCTCAGGTTGAGCAATTTTTTGTCTCGATGGAGGTTAGGGTGTGATCCTCAGTGAGGAGTACCTCTTCTTTGAGAGAGTTTATGGAGGTGAGGTCGTCATTTTCTTTGGGGGGAGCCACAGCGTCGATGTCTACCTCAGTCTCCATTGGGGTGGACACAGTTGGAGCAGCATCACTCTCTTTTTGTTTTTTTTAGTTATTTTGGAAATTTTAATCTCACGAGTAGCTAGGGAAAAGACAATCGCCGATAGCAGAGCCCTGTATTACCATCGGAAAGGACTTATATTGTAATCGAAGGTGCCCAGGTATTCGAAGATCGTAACCTCAACGTCGCTTTTCATCCTCGGCTTGGACGATTGCCATTAGGTCTATCACTCTTGTCCACCTGGAAATCCGATTTTTGACATAGAACACCTTTAAGTCAGGGTTGCCATTAGGTGAGTGCAGAAGATAACTGTCGACGTATGAGTATTCAAGAGGGAGGATGAATGCCATGTCAAGGCTACAACCCAAGGGAAGAGTCAGTGTAGATATACTTAGCTGCTTCACTGTACACCATATTTGTAGAATTCTGTAATGCATTTCACTAGCTATGGCGATAGAAGTCTGCCTAATATGCCCCTGTCGATGTTCAGGGTCGGTCGTAGTCCCATGCGATGGTGTGGTTATATTTTCGTTCAAGTATAGCAAAGCAATCCCAGTGCCCTTGCAACTGGTTTTACCAACGTGACCATGTGAAAGACAAAATTAGGAGCAAAATTGTTCCGAATGGATGACCACGACTGGATTGATTGAAATTGATGAACGACAATATTGCATACAATTTGCGAAGTCAAACATAGTATATTCGTGTGCAAGAGTGCAAAGAATGCTTTGAAGTATCTTGAGCGTAGTAAATGTTATTTTCTAACATTCCAGGGCTAATCTAGTCCATCAACCATCAAGTTTCATCAGCTGTGTGATTCCGCAAGTTCTTCACTTTATCTAACATCTTTCTTTCTAATCCTATGAAGTACTTTATGGCATAAGCATTAGTTTCAAAGCCAATATGAGAGGGCAACAGATTTCATTCCTTCAGTTAAGCTGAACGTGTAATATTGTCTCCTGTACTAATAGCAAATAACAAGCCCCAATGACAACTACTGAATTCTTATTGAAAGACTAATAATACACAGTTCAGCATTTGAGACACCCACTTACTTCATTTATTTGTGTATATATACTTGGTCACATTGATCTAGCTCCAGTTTCGTCGGAAAAAATAGTTTCCAACATCCTACATATTTCCCCGTCACTTTCGATTACCTGTTTCACACGTTTAGTTGCAAAGAAGTGCAAAAAAAAACGCGACTTCTTCACCTTCACTAAGCACTTCTGAACCATATTTCATTCTCCCACGAAAAGTCAACCTACGAAACAGGCTTAAGCTGAGAAAGGAAAAGGGCACAAACGCGACATTAGAACAAATTTCATCTGCAAATTCAATTTTGCCTTACTTCCTTTGACTTTTTAGTTTTTTTTTTCTCTGCAGCCAGCACTCACGCAATCCTTTTTCTTTATTCTCCTTCCTTTTATCTCTATGTGGCTCTTCCGATGAAGTTAAATTAAATTCGATTTAAAATTCCACAACACATCGAAGATACGTGTATAAAAGATTCTTTGACTTGAAATTCTTTGACACCCAGATTACACATGTTCGCTCTCATACCTTTAACCTGTGCGCGCAGATATTCGCGATGCACGCTGATGATGCTGCGGTGATAATACGAGTAGTTGTGTAGATGAATGCGATGTTTTCTTGATGATGATCATGAGGGGTGCCGAATGGGTCACCTTTGAGACCTATATTTGTTCTACCACATTGATTATGCATAATGGCGGATGAACAAATGGAAACAGGGAGTGAGATTGAAGAAATTGACGCTGTCCTTGCTGGTTGAAGGTGTTGAAATTGAAATTCGACGCGAGGCAAAAATGCTAATGGATATGCAAATAAGTAAGTTGTATTGGCAGACAGATAGACAGACAAGAGTGGTAAACGTATCCGCCGGATTTATTTTCAATTAATTTTGTTTGCTTTGTATCTCTTGAAGGAACAGATGCAAGTGTTCTTGTATTAATGCACACGCACACTTAATAGTAATTGATTTTGACTATCTATCGAGTGCCCTAGAAAGTGTATTAATTGAAAGTTATTCCTTAGAATGTTACAAGAATTTGGTTTGATCGGACGTGTTTCTTTTTTTAAATGGAGGATACAAAAGTACATTTTAGGCATATTTTACAACACAGGCACAACGGATGTTTTGTAACGTGTACGGAGATTCGGCTATAAGTGCTGACGCTTGCCAGCGTTGGTTTGTACGCTTTCGTTCTGGAAATACAAATCTTGCTGATGCTGTTTGTTCTGGACGTCCACCCACCACAGACGACACTCAAATCTTGGTTGCAATTAGGTCAGGTCCATCCAATGAATGTCGAAAAATGTGGATGTTCCTCACAAACTCAGTGAAAGAGGCATTTTGGATCGCATAATGGTCTGTGAGTCTTTGCTGAGATGAAACTCGCTCGAGGCTTTTCTAAAAAGAGTGGTTACGGGAGACGAAAAATTAGTGGTTTACAACAATATTCGGCGTAAGAGGTCAGGGTGCTCTCCTGGTGAATCATCACTATCGGTCGGTAAACAAGATTTGTATCCCAATAAAGTCATGTTGAGTATTTGGTGGGATTGGCGAGGTGTCCGGTACTTCGAGTTGCTTCCACTCAGTCAGAGCATAAATGCCATTAAATATTGCTTTTAGCTTGATAATTTGAAGCAGAAAGTGGAAGAAAAGCGTTCAAAGTTAGTGAACAGGAAGTTCTTTGTTTTCCACCCCGACAACGACAGGGAATTTATGCAGCATCCACCGTACTCTGCAGACCTTGGGCCTTCTGGCTATCATCTTTTCCGCTCTCTCCAAAACAATTTGGACGGGAAGCAATTTAATTCCGAAGATGACATCAAAACGCACCTGGAAAACTTCTACAAAAGAGGCATTATGTCTCTTCCAGCACGTTAGAGGAAAGTAATAGACCATGATGGACAATATCTGATCGATTAAATAAAAGTTTTTACCCAAAAACTGTGTCTTTAACTTTAGCCCTAAAAAACCGCAGAACTTATTGAATAACCGACAACCTAGCTCAGGTTTACTTGTGATTGGATCGATCATTACCCCACCCAGACAAAATTTCTCCAGACTGTTACAAGTTGTAGAAGCTTTTACTATTAAGAATGGAGTCAGCTATAGGGCATAGGCCGTCTGTTCTCGCTCCACTCATGGTCGACGTCAAAGTTCCACTCATGCAGTCTAGAAGCTAGTCTCGAAGGTGGTTTTCGTGACTTTAAATTGAATGAGTCTTTTTTCTTTATGTGATTATGGATTGATAGGATTTGATTGTGCTGAATTTTGATAATTTTTTTATTTTAGTAGCGGTGATGCAATGTTGCTCTAAACTGGGAGCCATTGTGTTGGTGTGGACCTGATAGCGCTGGAAATAATGCGCATTGCACTGCTAAGCTGATTGTCTATTTTTTGAGTATTACACAGATAGCAGCTATAGCGGTTGAATACTGCTTAGCGCAGTGTACCAGGTGATTCTCTTCAGGAGTTAGATGCTAGCTTTTGGATCAAGTTATTTCTCGTTTTGATCTTAGCAGTGGTATTATGGCAATGCTAACTGAATGACAGAGTCCTATCCGTTGTTATCCCGAGGTATTTGGGGTGCTTGTTGTGCTGAAAAACGGAGTCGTTGAACTCAACTTCGAGTGGAATATAGACCAACTGGTTGTTTAGATGGAAACAAGCTGATTCCGTTCACACTAGGTGTAAGCCTATAGTTTTTGAAATATATGCCAAGGAATTTCAAATCTCTTCTATTTTGACTTTGGGTAGCGAAAGCCAGGTCATCTGCATAAGCGAACTTGCTGGATTATGTGTTTGGCATTTGATGGATACACAGATTAAATAAGAGTGGTACTAGGACTGATCCTTGTGGTAACCCGTTTCTGTGTTGTCTCGGTTTGCTGTCTCTGTCGTTGATAAATACTTTAAATGAGCGGTTGCTAAGCATGTTGTTGACGGCAATTTTTTTTGCAACACACAACTTTCAGACGTTTGTGAATCATGCCTATTCGCCAGACAGTGTCGTACGCAGCAGTTAAATACAATGCCTGTTATTAGGGCTGAAACCTGATAAGTGCAGCTACATATTTTTCGAATACCGGTCTGTTCAGCAGGAATGATTTCATTTAAGTGGTCTTTTAATGGTTCTCTTGTATTCTTTTTCAGAATACCTTAGCTTTGGACATATTAACAATGCGGTTTGCTACTAACACCGGATCCATCTTGTGCCGGTGGGAGAAGATGGAATTTGTCCTTCCAAGTTTCCGCATTATGCTCCATGCTTTCCCGCTACACCGAGTGAAATCAATGTTTTCTGTGGTCTTTTTACATTTTGCTTAGCTTGCGCTGTCAAGTGACTGTAAGAGATCCTCTGCAGTTTGGGTATCATCATAACGTAAGAACTCCAGGAATGTATTCATTTCGAAAACCACGACGAATCTTCCATAGTTTTCAGCAGTTGAAGACATTGGAGTCAAGTTCAGAGATGAAGGTTTCCCATGAAGCTTTACGAGGGATAGAGTTCATTAGTGGAATTCTTATGCCCGCATCAAGGATCACTGGCCGATATTGGCTGCGAGGAAAGTCAGGTAAAACTCGTCTAGATACCTGTTATTGTCGTTCAGCATGTTTGGATGAAGCAAAGCTGGGATCAGAAGCATTACAGTAGGGCATAGTGTTTTTTGCATTGAAATCGCCACCAATAATGAACAAAATGGGAGCAAAAAGATAGCAATAATATTGAGACTACCTTTGAAAATATTCAAAAAGTTGATGGTTTTACATAGTTTTAATGGATTTAGGTTTTATCGGCAGTATTTTGTCCTTGTACTTACTTCATACCTAAAGAAAACTAATCGTTCGAGTAAATTTCGATTTACCCCAAGGATAACTTACAATCCAACTTACCGTTCCGTTCCGTACTGTACCGCACCGAATGTTTAAAAAAAAAATTCAATACAACTGGACTATTTATTTATTTATCGTATGTTTATAGTTTTGTTTTCAATTTTGCTTACATATGTTTTGCATATTTAACTAGTTAGCATGTTAAATCATTATAAGTTTAGATGGCAGAGCCAATCTATTTCTTTGGATGCGGCGTTAAAGATATCTTCCACATTCCCAGGGTACGCATGAATTGGGCAGTGGACGGAAACACTGCGCCCCAGTGGCATTTCTGAGATGGTGCCATGCCCCATTTATGCAGATTTTGAGCACAGAGGCCGTGTCCTATTCTAAGCCGGTTTAGCTGCGTTCAAAGTTTCTTCGGGAGGTCGAAATTGAAGTTGTTAGAGATGTTTTTGTTTCTGCTGTCTTCGAGCTTTCATTTTGTTGGCTTCTGGCGAGAACAAAAGGCGGTCTTCGGGATTTTAGTCGATGGCAGTTATGTTACTGATAAGTCCCCTTGTATGGGTAGTAGGGAATTGTCTATGATTGTGTGGGTTGGTAGTTGAATATTGCTCAATTCTGGTAGCCATGCGACTGAGGTAGATTTAATGGTGCCGGTTATTATTCTCATTGTAGCATTCCTACTCGTCTAGCACGTCTACTCGTTTAGTATGTCGGCTATTAATCTAAACTGCTGCATTGTATTCAGCGGTAGAGTAAACCAAAACTAGCCCTTAGGTGCATAGTGTAGTTGCATCTGCACCCCTTCCTGAACCAGGGAGCTTATGGATGATGTTATTTGTTTGAAGGTCAAGCATCGGTCGAGTCTGGTTCCCAGATACTTAGTGCTGCTGTTGTGATTCAGTATTCTGCCTGGGAATTCAATTTTAACCTTTTCAGCGGCAAGGTGGTTACTGAGGTGAAAGCAAGCGGTTTCCATTTTTAAATCATTCACGCATAGATGTCAACTATATTTAGGTCAATTCTAATTGGCATTTTTGAAAGCCTTTACTTTGAGTTGTGAGAACTATGTCATCTGCGTAAATGAGCAACATGTTAAACTTTCTTTTTATTTTGATTTAAACGGCAATGTAAACAAGCAGAAATGTCAAATATTAAGTGACGCTAATCCGGAGATGGAACTGCATCCAGCTCGGGTCACAGTATGGGGTCCAGTTTCATCCAGCTGCATTGTCGAGCTATACTTTTTTGAAGAAAACGGTCGCACTGTAACGGTCAATGCAGACCGTTATTTAAAGATATTGAAGGAATTTTTCTTCTCCGAAAGAGAATCCCTTTTGAACTCTGTATGGTTTCAGCAAGATGGTGTAACCTCACACATAACTAGGTCCGTTATGGCAGAACAGCAGCGAAAATTTCCAAAAAAGCTGATTTCCAGGAATTCCACATTTCATTCGTCGCCAAGGCCTCCTGACTTGACTGCACTTGATTTTCTTTTTGTTGGGTTATTGCAAACAGGAAGTCTACAAAACAAAACCCACAAATTTGAATAATTTGAAGCATTCAATTCAAACAATAATTGAGGCACTTCCCGCTACAACCCTACAGGCAGTAATGAACAACTTTTTGATAAGATGTCGCACATGCGTCACCGAGCTCGGGGGCCATTTAAAATCATTTATTAAAAAAAAGCAATTAAAAAATAATAAAAGCGAATTGTCTTTTAAACATACTCAAAATAAATTATACGAATTGGAAAAAAAATTATTTGAGTTCCTTACGAGTAATGTAGCAATATTCATCAACCACCCTGTATATATAGGGTGACCAGATAAGAACGATAGAAAAAGAAATTTGAATAAAACAACAACGGTGTGAGATATAAAATTGATTCTGGCTTTATTTTGAAGCTAGGTTCATGCCATTATGTATGGAATAGCACATCATTTAAATGGCCGCTTCGGCTTCGCTGGCAGTGCTGCTTCAAGCGGTCGGTCCAATTTTTTATGACTCGGTCCAATATGTGCGGCATTCTTCCGGCAATAGCGTCTCAAATGTTGGCCTCGAGCTCGTCTAAAGCGGCTGGCTTGTTAGCGTAGACTAAAGACTTGACGTAGTTCCAGAGAAAATAATCTAGGGCTGTCAAGTCGCATGATCGAGGCGGCCAATTGATGAACGCTCGCCGTGAGATGATCCAGTCTCCAAATTTCTCATTCACCACTTCGAGCATTACGTCGCTTGTATGGCATGTAGCGCCGTCTTGTTGGAACCACAGCTCGGATATATCGATGTTGTCGAACTCTGGCCACAGAAAGTCGGTTAACATCGCTCCACACCGAGGACCATTAACGGTAACCGTGTCTCCTTCCTCATTTCGAAAAAAATAAGGTTCGATTATGCCGCCGTGCCATAAACCACACCAAACAGTCAATCTTTGCGGATACATTGATGGTGGATTGTGGTCGCTCCAATAATAGCAATTTTGCTCGTTGACATAGCCGCTGAGCCAAAAATGGCCCTTGTCCGAGAAGATGATTTTTTGACCAAAATCCGATCTCCGGCCAACATTTCCAACGCCCAATTAGCGAACTCATGGCGGTGTCTATGGTCGTCCGGCTTCAATCTTATACGGATGTAGACCCAAATCCAACCGCAAAATAAGTCTGGTTGACTTTCTGGCGAATCGACATTTCTGGGTCTTCTTCGATACTGGCCGCTACGGAGGCTATGTTTTCTTCACTTCGCACCAATCTCTGTCTGGTTGGTGGCTTAAGGTCCAAAAGAGTGTACTCACGCTCAAACTTTTCCACGGTGCGACGAATTGCCTGCGCACTGAAGTCATGATACTGACCAACCTCACGATGAAATTCACGTTGCGTATTTATAACTGAGCCGGAATTTCGATAATATTTTTTAATAATTTCCACACGTTCGGGAAGCATTAAACGATGCACGATGAAATGACAAATCTTACTGAATATTTTGACAACTGGATGTCATTGGTAACTTTGACAGCTGCTGAAACATAACAATTGGAAAAACTATCATTGCTATCTGGTTACCCTTTAGATTGAAGAAAAACGGCTCTAGCACTGATCCTTGTGGGAGGTCATTGCTTAAGTTTCTTCGTTACTCAAGCGTACTGTGAAGTTGCGGTTGCTTAGCCATGTTTTTTATTAGTTTGTAGGTGGATTTGCAGGGTATTACCTTTGAAATTGCGTCAGCAATCCTTGTCTCCAGTCTGTATCATAGACAGCAATTAGATCGATAAATATAGCACCAGTTTTCATTCGTTTTTCGAATCCGCTTTCTATATGGGTGGTAAGAGACAGAAATTATTCCCCGCAGATTCTACGATAACAAAAGCCAGCTTGTTCGATTGGGTCAGCATGATTCTATTGTACAGCTTGTCTTTCTAGCAGTTTGTAGCCTAATGTTACGAGTACGATTGGTTTACAGCTCTCTTCGTCTTGACATTAATAGTACAATGGGTTCAGGCAATTTGAAGGCTTTTTGGATAATGCCAGTCTCGATTATTGAGCTGTAGAATTTCGACAGCCAGACCTACATGCATTAACAATTCATTAAATGAAAACAAAATAGAAATATTTACTCACGATTTTTAATCTTTTTTTTTTTAATTCTTTTGCACCTCGATACTATAGCATGTACTTAATTTAAATTTACATTTAATTTTTTGTAAACAAAATAGTTTATCTCTTATTTCTCGTGCGTCTTTATTTTTAATTTTAATCTATTTTAACTCTAAAAAGATTTTTTATTCAATTTCACTCACTGATATAATAATTACATTTGTTACACTTAAATTTAATAGTATTGCGAATTTTCTTAAAAATTAATAAAATATAATCATTTTAATACTTATTTTGTCATGTCATTGTAAGGAATGATTAGGAAAAGAGGTTGTTAGAGAGTAAGGTGCACTTTGGTGTGGCTTTTTGATTTATAGTTATTTTTTATACGCACACTTTAAGGGAATTGCGTTCTTAAATTAGATGCAAATGTAGTTGTGGCAAATAGGGATGTTCGAAAAGTAATGAAAGTATCGAAACTTTGAAAGCTTATCACAACTCTTTTTGTCTGAAGCATCGATGAGTAGTTTGAAACTCGCTTACCGTTGAACATGAGAATCATAGTATACAGCTTTCCCATTCCTCTTGTAAACGTTGATTCTCATCACCTCTCGAAATAACTTGTAGTCTTTCATCGTTATTTTAATACTAACACAACCGAGCATACAAAATCAGGATGTTCGTAAATGGTTCTGTAGATACTTGGTATCTATTGATGCTTGGAAGTCTAGAGCTACAACGAAAGCATTACTTTTCAATCATCCCTCATTACCAGGATGCAAAATAAAAAAGGATTTTTCGGGTAAACACACACACAATATGATAATTGCACAAAATTGTATCCGTAGTTCGACTGGGGACAGTTTTGCAGGGCTATTTCCGTTGATGTTTCGTCAGTTGCAGTGGATGTCTTGAATGTTGGTTCTCATTGGATGACTCATCGTCAACATCCCCATCATCGTCATGAACGTTGATCTCCTCATCCGAATCTGATGACTTCCTACCATTCGTATCAACAGATACCGAAGCTGCATACTGCTGAGCCAAACCAAAGGCAAACACTGCAGTTGATGATGGATTCCCTAAAGACCTGAAGGCACTATGCTCACCGCCCATTGATAATGGAACTGATGCTGTGAGTGATGATGGCGGTGCTTCCGTTTTCTCGTTTACTACTGGCGGATTGTGATTTTGTATCGATTGAAGTTGTGTTGGTGATTGCTGGTGGCTGTTGAGTTCGTCCTTGTTGCGGACTGCGGCAACAATTGCTGCCAGCGTCGTCATTGACTGTTGTTGTTGAACATGATGAGGAGGAAGATGTGGATGATGATGATGTGTGGTGAGATGTGGCAGATGCAATGAATTGATGTTCGTGACTTGGGCATGAGTGGAATTGTTGGTGTTGCTGGTTGTAGGGGTGAAATCTCCCGATAGATTGGTGGAGTATCGGATCTTCGACGCCTGTTGATCGCCAACTTTTGTGGGCAGTTGTAGAGTATCCCCGTTGTGCCGTAGCAAGGAACTGTTGTTGTTGTTTGGTGGAGGCGAGGAAGTAGATTGATGCTGGGGGTGTGGATGATGATGGATATTGTTGAGCGGCTGCAGATGTTTCTGGGTTGATTGGGATGCCGATGGCGGTGGTACTGGAACCGGTGTCGACTGCGCTTTGGCTGATGATGGTTGGGGTGGAGTTGCACGTTGTTTCAGTAGATTCATACGTTGATGCCGTCGCCATTTCGCTCGTCTGTTGGAAAACCAAACCTAATTGATCAATGCGAAGAAATATTGCGTTAGTTTGTAAAAAAAAAATGTGTCTGCGTGGCGATTTTGAGCGTTTTTTTTTTAGAGCAGTTCGAAATGTGTTTAGTGATCTTGTGGAGTAGTATCGTTGGGTATTGAGAAAAAAGTGAAAAAGAGAGTATTAGATAAATATATAGAAAAATAGATGTTCAAACACTCAACAACAGCAAAGAGCTGCTAAATTTCACGTGCTTAAGGCTGTTAGAGAAATGTGGGATCTAAATGGATGCTAAATTTGGCGTTCTTTAGAGGGTGGTGAGGAGAATAAATCTAATTTATAAACTGGATAACGACAATTGGCGAACAATTTAGGATAAAAGAATTATTGATAATATTGGAGGCTGAGGGTTATGATGTTATTGCCTATGCGGACGACGTTGCTATAGCAGTCTCTGGTTAACACCTCAGTACCTTAAAAGAGCTCCTATAAAACGCTTTGAATAAGCGATCCAGGTGGATAGCTCGGTGTGAACTACGAGTAAATCCCCAGAAAACTGAACTAGTCCTCTTTTCAAGGAAATAAAATTCCACCTATTGACCCTCCATCCCTTAATGGAGCAAGCTTAATTTTCACCAACGAAGCAATCCTTATGTACCGGGTAGTTGTCTGGTGGATTGCCTTGGATAAGGCGATAAACCAGGAGTTATTAAGCAAAGTCCAACGTTCAGCTTGTCTGTGCATTAGCGAAGCACTGCGAACGACACCTTCCGCAGCACTCTTTCGACATTTATGGCAGTCAAATGGCAGCTAATTCAGCTATTCACCTTAAAGCTACTTCACAGTGGTCCAAAAAAGTATATGGCCCCGCCTCCAACTTATACAAGTTTCATATCTTCCCTGAAGACATTGACTACACCATCCCCAAGTTAAATTTTGACAAAAACTTCCAAGTTACCATCCCTTCCAGAGCATTCTGGGAAGAAGGTGGTTTTACGGAAGATAAGTCGGTACATTTTTATACCGACGGTCCAAAAACTAACGACGGGGTGGGTGGTGGTGTCTTCTCTGATAGGCTTAATTTAAACCTCTCTTTTCGTCTCCCAAACCACTGTAGCATGTTCCAGGCGGAGACAATTGCAATAAGAGAAGTTTGTCTTGGCTAAAGAAAAACGTGATATCGTCCGTTGATATCCGCATCTTTTCAGACAGCCAAGCAGCAATCAAATCCTTGGAATAATCCTCAATAAATTCTTTAACAGCTCTAGACTGCCGATCGTCTCTTATAGAGATGGCGGAGCAGTTTAATATTCACCTAATTTGGGTGCCGGGGCATAAGGATATTCCAGGGAATTGTAAGGCTGACGAACTTGCCAGACATGGAATAACAATAGCCATCCTTCCGGGCAAAAGTTCACTGGGTATGCCTGTCGCTACATGCAAATTAAAGCTGGATGCTATTGAAAAGACAAATTCTAGGTGGACAAGTGGTACAACTTGTCTAGGGACAAAACAGATTTGGCCTAAGCTGGATCTGAAACGCTCTAAGAATTTGATTTCTCTCAATAGAATGCATATCAGCGCTATTAAAAGGTGTCATTACTGGACACTGTCTAATAGGCAAGCATGCAACAAGGCTTGGTGTCTTCTCAAACGAATTCTGCAGAAGCTGCATGGACGAGGAGGAGGAGACCATTCTTCACCTTCTTTGCACCTGCCCAGAAGGAGGAAACTCCACTTAATAGCCTTCTGTTTCAATGACCTGAATGATCTGAATAAAATAGACGCTTCATCAGAAGCTCCAAATGATTCAACAAGTAGGCTAGAGGCCGCTTCCCAAACCCATTGTTGTATCACAATGGACTTACTACTGGTCTAAGTGTGTTGGCTTTTTGCTGACAGCCACCTCAACCTAACCTAACTTAACCTAATTGGAAGGAGCAACAAAATGGAAGGAAGATATATATAGAAGATGTGATGGACATAATCAGGAATACTTAAAAGAAAAAGTTGTGACAGACACATACTGCAACCGTACCGGCTTAAGACTAACTGATATTTCAGCAGCTTGCAATGTGTTTATAAGTACCACAAGGCATAGTGTAATCTACGCTGCAACTTGGGGCCTCCAGATAGTAGAAATATCAATCGAATCGATAACGCGCTTCTTAATGGACAAACATCTGCCCTTGATTTCAGCTTTCAGCCCAATTCAGAGTTCAACTGGCCAACAAAAAAGCAATTTAACATTGTAATAGGTTGAGAATATAGAGAGTGACTCAGCAGCAGATTTTCCAGTGGACCCGTGGATGAATGTACATAGCAGACCTTTGCCTACACTCTAGATAGTATCTTGGCCCTAAAAATGTAATATTTGAGCATTCTAGTAGGCAAGCCGGACATGCATATTCTATTCGAAGCAAATGGTGAAGTGCCCACCACTCCAAAAATCTCACAACAGTAATTCTAATATCTTTCTCTTTTTCTTTCTCTGTATCTCTTTAGGTAGTGCGACTGTTTCAGCAACCCCAATACCTAACCTACACCAAATAGTGCTCCATTAATGTCTTGAGAAGAAGAATAGATTAATTGAACGAGTAAGTTTATTGTGCGCAGATTCTATGGCAAAGCTTAGATTAAATGTACAAAGTATTATTAAAACATCCCTAATGTCAACCCACCTGAACTCTTGCTTCACTCAATGTGGTCCTTGCTGCCAGCCGTTCTCTAGTATTCACACAGGGATAATGACTTTTATCGAACTCCTTCTCTAGTTCTTCCAACTGCTCTGGGCTGAATGTGGTTCGATTTCGTCTGAATTTCGGTTGCTCTCCATCGAGTGATTCTGAATCTTCACCTTCAATGTCTGCGAATGACAAAAAGTAAATGAATAATGTATTCCACGCCTTCTTACAAGAAACTAAAAAAAAAAAAAAAATCCATCTACCACTTACCAATCATTCGATTCGCATCCGGTGATCCTCCCGACGTATCATGACTTTCTGAGCCTGGTGACAGAGCCGGTCCAGATGTAGTCGTACTTCCTGCACTATTTGGTGAAATCCCCGTCATAACATTTCCCGGTTGCCAAAGATGAACAGCCGTTGGTGGCCATGCAAATCCAGGATAAGGATGCGGTGGTGGTGGATATAATCCATATCCAGCAGCACGTGCAAATTCGGCAGCAGCCCGTTCAGCGGCACGATTACGAAGAATTCGATTAATCGATGACACCGATGGTGCAGTAGCATTTGTGCAGACACCTGAAATAGGAGGATGGGGGTAGAAAGCAGAAAAAAAAAGTTAATTGCAGTGAAAGGAGCACATGATCGCGTATGGTATTTCTCAGAGTTGTTAGCCTGCGCCTACGGAATGCGAATAAACAAGATTCCAATTAATTAGATGGTCATAGATACGCTTGGTCAAAACAATCTCTGGGTAACCAACAGAAAAAAAAACCCTGTCCAGCTACGACTGGTATTCGTAACGGAAAGAAACTGCAACGGCAATCTAGTGGAAGAGGATAAACAAAAAAAAAAACAAATACCATCCAGAGAAATCGCACACACTCACCGTATACCAGAAAGCCTCGAAGATGGCCAACCAACAGACAACAACCGGACCCGAGTGAGACTTGTTTTATAAGATTTTTTATTTTTTTTACCCCATTGTCACCTTGTCCATCATCATAATTGCTCGGCCATTGTGTCATTTGGTTTTGATCAGCGGTTTTCACAGCAAAGATGAGAATGGTGATGGAAAAATCCAATTTCCACTTCAAAAGCTTCACAGTGTAGCGTCAGAGTGGAAAATTAAAGACGCATTACGACAGTCCGGCTGTCAATCAATCAAAACGACGAGCAACCCGGCACGAGATGCTCAGTGTCGATTAGTGATGGAAATGAAAATGGACAAGGGAATTGCAACGTAGTGGTTCCACTGCAACGCTCTGGATATTCATATGGGCGCGCGTGTATGGCAGTTTGCTTTTATGGAGTGTGAACTATGGTATGGAGTGGCTTGGATGGTGTTTAAGGTGCCGCAGATAAATTGTTGCATTGAATGTGAATTACGATTAGCGTTATTGTCCTATTACGGTGTTAATAGTCGAAATTGTTGGTTGAATAAGGAGAAATTATGGCACTTATTTTGTTTTAAAGAATATTCAGTAAGTACCGTAACCTGTCTGGAATACAGAAAACGCATCTCATAAGCCTCAACCATGAAGACGACGATTATCCTTCAAAATTAATCATGAGCAATGAATACTCGCTTTTGGGGCACTGAAAACCCGCCTTTACATCCACCGAAAGATACTGTGTGGTGTGGCGTCTGCGCTGAAAGGGTGATTGAGCCTAACTATCTCGTCTAGCCCGCCGATGGTACTTGCCAGGAAACAGATATCATCAGCACAGTCCAAATGACTTTGCCTTTTAAACTTTCTCCATTGGACGTTATGTATCACTCAGATACACTTACGGTGGCAGTTTGTACATCGTCTATCGCCAGTAGAAAAAGGATTGGCGACAGAATATCCCCTTGTCTCACTCCCTGTTGCACTTTGAAAGAGTCAGAGATCTGCCTATTGTGCAGAACGAAGCACCTAGCTTTATTGTAGGACTCTTTTGGAACAGCAACTATTTTTGCATATTAGTTTTTAATATGCGTTTGCAATTTACCCGTTCAAAGGCCTTCTCGAAATCCACATGAGGTAAAGCGGTGACTTGAACTCGGCTGATTGCTTGAAAATGATACGCAAGGTGTTTATGTGGTCGACGCACGATCGAAAACTGTGAAAGCCCGCTTGATGCGTTTTGAGTGTAGTCTCGATTCTAACCTTTATCTGCCCGAGAATGACAGTTGTCATTAGTTTCGGAAAAACTATAATGCCACGCTAGTTATTGTTGTTCTTAAGATCGCCTTTTTTTGGTATCTTAACAATAAGACAGTCCTTCCAGTCCCTCGGGTAGGTTTTATTTCCCCAAAGGGCTTGTATTAACGGAAGAAGAATACTAGCCATTGTGGCGGGATCTACTTTTAGGAACTCAGCTGGTATGCCATCAAGTCCAGCTGCTTTGTGTGTAACTGCTGGAGGTCCGGTGTCAATAAGATCAGGGGGCTCATTGCTGAACTCTACTCGCCAGAAACGTCATTAAGCAGGGCACAAAAATTTTCCTTCCATATGCGTAGATGATCTCCAATAGAGTGCCGTTCATATCCAGTACAGGATGGTTGGTGGGGTCTTTTTTTTTTTTGTCGACAACTTCTTTAGATATTCTGTACAGTTCTCTGATATCTCCCCTTCTTGAATTTGGTTAACCTCGCTGCATCCGCTACACAGCTGCCGTTCATAACTTACGACTTAAACAACAAGTAATGATCACTTCCCTTTCATTACAAACATCACGTAGTGATTTCCTTTATCCCTGTTGCACCATGACTTGATAAATTTGGTATTCAGTTTAACCATCAGGAGAAACCCAGGTGATTTTGTGACAGGTCTTATGTAGAAATAAGATCCCACCCAACACAAGCCGATGTGTGTGACAAAAGTCGACAAGTAAATCATCATTTTCATTTCGTGATCGCAAGCCATGTTTTCCCATTACGCGTTCCAGGCCTGCGTTATCTAATCCGACTTGGGCATTGGGGTCACCCACGACGATCATGAGATTGGCGCTATACACCGAGCTAAGAGCAGTATAGAAAGCGGATTTTTCTTCCTCAGTCGCTTCATTAGTAGTGGCGTAGCACTACACTGATGTTTCGGATTTTTGAAACGAAACCTCGCTGACATTAGTCTTGCTTCCTCGTTTGATATGATGCCCACGCTATTCAATCTTCGGCCACTCTCCCTTTCATCCTCACCGAAATACAGCATTCTCGTTTGTCCCGTGTCTGATCAGTACTCAGAGCTCTTCTTCTCCAAATGGTTTCGCTTATGCCCAGAATGTTGATCTTAAAGTCGAGCATGTCACGCTCTACTTGCTCGTATCTCCGCTCGCCTTACAAGGACCTAACGTTCCATGCTCCCATTTTCGTAAGTTTACGGTAGCCAAAAGTCCGCATCCGCAGTACCAGAAAGATTTCTTAAATCTGCCGTCGATTCATTTATTGTGACGTCTCGGTTGACGCTACTACTCGTAAAAGATGCCGAATCCCCAAATCCGACGTGCCAAGGCAGTAAAAGGATTCCCCTCAGTACTGGTTACTTCTTGGGGACCCAGCTCTATTTATTGTCACATTTCACGTAATAACATTTCTCGTTCCAAGATATGACTAATAACCCCATAAGCTCAGATTCGAAAGGCACACTATCGTATGGTCGAACAAAGACTGATTGAGGCCGCCCAATATGGGAAACAGACCCTACTAGCTCCTGTCGTTGGCCTTACTGAAATAGGCTTATCCGCCACCAGGCTATGATTCATGCCGTTGACCACTGCCTGAAGTTCATCTGCCTTTAGGTTGTGATTTCCCACTCCCAAGGGCAAGAGATTGCCTTGGCCATCATTGGTGGTTTGGTTGCTTATTCCGGTAGCCGCTTGGTGCTCCTTTCACTTTGCCGTCAAGGACGTTGCCCGTTCTCAAGCACGAAGAGGTGCAAATTAGGGATTGAAGAAGTCGTCATGAATTGTTCGTTGGTTTTCCGCTCTCCATATCCGGATATTCAGTTTGTTTACAGCTCCACTCAAGTCAAAATGCGCTTCGTCACTCATAATCAATTTTTGAAAAATTGGTACATTTTTGCACTCCAGTCCTAATCAATCCCTGGTGATAATTTTCTCGAAGTTCTTGAGTCACTTGAATTTTGTATGGAAAAAAATTCAGGTCGCGATGTATAATTTTCCACATAGACGTTGGAGAAATCCGAATTTGTTGAGCACGACGACGAATCGAAATTTCTGGACTTTCACTCACATTGTCCCTCACTGCATCAAGTACCGCGTACGACGTAGACCAGGCTTCGGTAAATTACTTACTGTGTAAAGATTCTAGAAATTGTGGATAATTTTTTGAATAATGCTCTTTACAGGCACTCAACGTCGGCCCAAAAAAATCACGTAATTTACACTGCGTTGCAATAATTGATGAATCATTTTGATAAAATATTTTAATAACTAAAACACGTTGTTGTGGCGTCAAACTCTCCATGATGAAATGGCATTGACAGCTAAACACTACTGCCAACTTTCACATAATAAAACCATCTCTGCGATGGATTGGAATGGCGCCAAATTCAAATCGATCGCCGAAACACCGTTTACCTTCATATGTACGAGTATATGTTGTGATATTCTTTTTCTGCAATTCCAGTGTTCCAGACTTTGACTATGATAATCGCACATTTCCCCCCAATTACACTGGTAATTGCCCCAATTGAGAGAAACAAACAATTCTACATTATTTCCATCTGCCACTCCTACGTGTACAATTGTAGATTTGAATAAAATTTCCACCGCCCCGTCGAGTATCTATTCAATGGAATGTATCTCCAACTGCACAATTACCCAAGCAAAGCCAACAAGTTCAAATAGTCATTAGACGGATATGTGCCCCCATACTTCTTGCTCTCTCCGCTGGCTTGTCCGGTTCCTTTCGGGGGGAAAAAACCATAATGGCTGCTCGAATAGTTTTCATAATTGATTTTCACCATATACAGTGGGTTGCTTGTGTGTGCCTGTGTCTATGTACAGTTAACTCTATGACAGCTTCTTATGTGACATTTTCCATTTTGATTAATGTGGTTTGGTCATTAAAAAAAAAAAAATCTTCTTCTTGGTTTTGTTAGCTTGCATGCAAAGGTGACTGAGCGATAGGGGTGCCGGCGCTCTTAGGGCAATGAAACGCAAGCTTACACCGGACTGTCATTTGAATTTTTGTTTTTTGTTTTTGTTTCTATATTTCTAACTACTCCACCCACTTTATGCTTTTGATTTGTAACCATCGCACAGGCAGACTGTGTGGTTAGGTAGCGTGCTGGAATCGAAAGAAGTTTTCCTTTTCTGGAAAAACTAGAAATTGTCGGGATGTTGGAGGGTAGGTGTAGTGGAATGCTCCCTTGGTGGGCGTATTAATTTTAATTGGAAGGAGAACTTATGTTCGGTTAATTGTGTGCGACATGCTTGTCAACCCTGCGGGTAGAGAATATATTGTGGCTGTGCAGAGTAGACGGAATGGCGGTGGTTGCAAGTTTTGGATTATTTAATGAGGTTCGGCGACTAATGAGGGTTGTTCATCGTGGAATTCAATGAATTTGCTATGTGGGAAGGAAATGGGGCTAGTTTTTTTCGGATTGGGGTTGCTATACTGGATTATTGGACGTTGTACATGTTTTTGAAATTCTTTGAGAAACGTAATGAAATCCAATTTATTAGCAGTACCACGCCTTCGCTTGACTGAAAGTTACTGAAAGGGTTTTTATTTTATTTATGAAGCTAATAAGGTTACAAACTAAAGAAATGCGATATTTCTAGAAAGGCACTCTACAGACAAATTTGAGTTAGGGAGCAGCATGGCATACCCCAGGAATCTCCCACTTCCAATAAATAGAGAAGAAATTCGGTGATGCAATTAGTTGAGCATTTTTCGTAAACATAATGTGACGAGTGACGAATCCGCTCTACACGCTGTTTTCGTTTGATAAAAGCGAGAACGAAGTTGTTGGCATCTTACAAACCGTTCTGATTCACAACCCACACTGAAAGTATCTTGGAGTGTCGTTAGATAGAGCATTATGCTACCTAGTCCATCTCACAAAATCGGTGTCACAAGAAATAACATCATTGAAAAACTCGCTGGAACGTCATGGGGTGCTATTTCTTCATCACTTTGCTCTCCCGCAATCGGACTTGTATCATATATTCGGCAGCTGAATACTTTTCCCCGGTGTGGATGAATAGCTCACATACCTCAAAAGTAGATATACAACTGGAAAACACCATGCGGATCATAACGGGAACCCTGAAGTCTGTACCAATACATTGGCTTCCAGTAATAAATAACATAGGAGCACTAAATATCCGTCGGTCTCATGCACTATTCCGAGAACATACCAAAATAGCAAACAACAACCTGCTGCCGGTTTACAATGACATCTGCATTCTAGATCACCCTTCGAAACTCAAATCCAGAAGACCAACCCTACCTTAGTTGTCCGTTTGTCCTCATTAACCGCTAAACCCATTTTCCACTCTTCTTTTCAATACTCACGAAACCGCCACTGACAGTATTGTTCCAATTATGCCAATGTCGTGGGCTTACGCGAATTGTACAGACTTTTGAAAGATCGCACCCTTCATGTTAGCTTGGGAATTTTTTACAATCCTTTCAAGTATGAAGTTAAGGAAATCACATGATAGCGCGTCGCCTTGTCGTAGTCCTTTTCTGACATCAAAAGCCTGACCTTGATCGTCAACCTGCATAGATGGACGAGTTTGGCAGGGATGCCACAACTAGACATTGCTCTGAATATATGGTTTCCTGGCCTAAAACCACACTGATACCGACTAATCAGATCGTTGGCAAAAGGTTTAAGGCGTTCACATGTTATGGCAGATAGAATCATAGACGGCCATCTTTCTTGAAGATCCCAGGGAGACTGCTCGCTAAAGGAAGACCTCACCTAAGGTGAAGCACACAAGTGGAAAGGATCTTCATCAATTTTGTGTGCAAAACTGGAGGCGGATAGCACAAGATCGAGCTGGTTGGAGACGCTTGATGGTTGAGGCCCAGGTCCACCCCAGACTGTAGCGCGGAAGCTAAGTAAGAATTTTAATTTTGGTAATAATTACCCGTACTAGATCCCATAAAGAGCAAGTATTGCTTCCGTGAAAATATTGGTAGTATGTTGGTAGTATTATAGAGCAACTCGAAAAAGCGGGTCTCAGAATTCTGTCTATCTGTCTGTACCTCAGACCTGCAGCTTAAACAATCAGGCAGATTTACTGCAATCTTCATATCTCGACTCTGTAGGCTCATACTCTGAGGTTAAATTGAAATTTTCATTCTAAACTCAACATTCTGAAAAATTATGATAAAATTGTCTTGGAGACGTCACTAATGATTTTAACTAAGGTTGATGTCTGAGGCAAAATGGAGGTTTGCCATAAGGCTTCCCAAAATTGACTATTTCTCGAATACGGCTCAGACGATTTTTTTTTTGTTCAAAATTGATATCTAAGACACTTTCGACATACATATGTATGTCAGGGCATAGCATTCAAATTTTAGACATATGATCAAACAAGTTATTTTGTTATATAAGAAAATAAACAAATCAAATAGAACTGCAATTTTATCCTCCTGTCAACCATTTCCAACGGTGTCAAATCGCAGCTCACCAAAACGACTGATTACACGATTATTGAACTTAGTGCGCTAAAGATCGTTTGTAGGACGGTTTATACAGAACCTGTCTTGCTTTAACTAAAGACCGTCCAAGTTAATTTCCTCAGTTTCTAGCCAACAAAAATCTGTTATCAGGGCTCTGTAGCGCTCTCAGTTGACCGCAACGTTGTTGCCATCATCATGTTCGAAGAAAAATGGGCCAATAATACCGCCAATCCACAAACCACAATAGACAATCACACGCTGAAGATGCAGTTGCTACTCAACGACTACGTGTACGTGGATAACTTGTATTATCAATTAGCATTTGGTGTTGGAAGACCATTAAGTTGATTTTTCGAACAAAATCATCTCCATCGATGAGGCTCACTTTCAACTGAATGGTTACTTAAACAAACAGAATTATTGTAAGAACAACCAATGCATCCACAAAAATTCAATGTTTTGTGCAGATTTTGAGCCGGCGGCGTGATTGGGCCGTACTTCTTCGAAATTTCTCGTGGTGCTGCAGTAATAGTCAGTAGTGAATGTTATCGCGACATGATAACAAATTATTCATAGCCCCAACTGTACTATATTGATGTGGAAAACATGTGATTTCGTCAAGACGGTGCCACCTTGCAGTTGTTGCACATCTAGTTTCCCTGCCGCATTATCTCTCGTTTCAGCGACCAAAATTGGCCACCAATACGTTGAATTTTTGTGTATGCCAATGACTCCCAAACGATTCCAGAACAAAAGGGCGGGATTCGACACATTATTTATGAACTACTCTAGGATCTATGTAGAAAGGCAACGGAAATTTTTATCAAAAGAGTGGAAGTCTGGAACGCCAGCCGATATCATTTTTCATATTTAATGTCAATATCTCAACATTATGTTTTGGTATCCTGAAATATAGAGAAAATTAAAAAAGTGGGTCTTTCAATTCTGTTTGGTGGACTGCGGTCCAATCTACTGGATGGGTCACAATTTTCTAACGTCAAAACGTCAAAATTAATGACCGTCTGCCTGTGTGTCGTCTGTCACACGCTGAACCGTTTGAACCAGAGTAGTTAAGAAAAAAAAGTTTTAAAAAATATTTTTGTGAGGGGACTTTTAGGGACAAAATGTACTCCAATAAAACAAAAATTTTATACCCCACCATGAAGCTGAACTTCCGAGTCCAAAAATATAAAAAAATATAATTTTTTGATAAAGTTTCTTGAACAAAAAAACTCAAAAACCAGGACATTGACGATATTCATCCCCTCTATCTCCGAACATATTAATGCGTAAAATTGGGGACATGTAAATTTATGAAGAGCTAAGGCTTTTCTTCAAAAATATTGGAATACGTGGGGTGAAAAGTCCGGTACGAGTATTTTATCTCGTTTTCATCCGATTTCAATGATTTTCCGACAAACGTATCTGACATAACTCAAAACCCAGACTTCATTAAAATCCGTTGGATGGTTCTCGAGTTGGGCGTATGGAAAAATATTTGTAAATATAACGAATGCTTGTCGATTTTTTTTTATTTCAAATCTATTTGATTTGCAAGTACGTGCGACACAGTCGTGCACTTTATTCTCCTTGAACCGGGATACTTATCAAACCAAGATTTTTCACTTCGTCACATTATCATCGTTGCTAACATCAAAATAAAGGCTTTGCAATTTTTCCTTTTCGCTATGCGTTTACAACTGCACAAGTGTGTCGTGTACTTTGTACCGTATTTCGACAAGGAGATGCGCTGCTATGTGTTTTTTCCAATCTTGTATTGGAACAGATAATGTGTAGGGTGGTCAAGCTTCTAAGATACGCAAATGGTATTGACAAAAGAACTGGTCGCAAAACTCATAACTCGAAGAACAATATTGTTACTCTACAGATCGATGTGATTCTTTCTGTTGTATTTTACGATATCGAGTACTGAAATATGTATGAAGCAGGAAAGCTGAGCAGATATTGTGTTACTTTAAGAGAAAAATTTGTCGTTGAATGTTGGCGTTCATCAAGGATCAGCGCTTAGGCCTTTCCTTTTTAAAACAGTTATGAACTGTTTAACATCAGGTACCCAGCCGACTCCCTGGAATATACTCTACGCGGATGACATAGATAATTGAGAACGATGCACCGGATTTAGATCATAAGCTACATGAATGTCATCTGCTTTTAAAGAACAATGGCCTGCGAATTAACATTAGAAAAACGGAATATGTTTATTTCACCTTCGGGATTGAAACGTATGGTCCTCATAATACGCTCTATATCGGTAAGGAGCCATTAAAAATGTCCTCACAATTCAAATACTTAGGTTCTACAATCAGCTCGGATGGTCAAATTGATGCAGATGTTAATAGTAGAATAAACGCCGATGATGTGAAGGAGCCTTACTGGAGTGCTTTGCGACAAGAAAATACCTCTGAAGTTAAAGGGCAAGGTCAACAAAACAGCGGTGAGACCAAGCATGATGTACGATTCGGAATGCTGAACAGCACAAAACACACGAAAAAATTAGGGGAAAAAATACACGCAGTAGAATAGAAATACGTATGCTAAGTTTGTCCCTACTGGACAAAGTACGAAACACTTATATAAGGGGAAGCATGAAAATAACGATGAAGAAAACCGACTTCGCTGTTATGGACACGTAACGAGCAATAATTGATTAATATCCAGGAACCCACGAGAGGAAGAGTACTCCCACTTGCGACATGGCTAGCAACCATCAAGAAGGACATAGAGAACAAACTTTCAATAAGTGACAACCCAGCACAGAAAGACCTGGGAGGCTTCGTACCAGGAGTGCCGACCGTAGATAGGGATAAAGCCAAAGGAGAGAAGAATAATTTTTCGTTGGATATATGGTCAGTTGGTTGGTTTAAGAGGGTAAGCTTATGCTCTTCACTTAGGCCAACACTGGGCCCGTTGTGTTCCCCTCGTCTGTCGAGCTGTAGGAAAAGTAATGTAATATGGGAATTAAGTGATGAGAGAGGATGTAGGGAATTCGTCTTGTTCGTCTAGCGAACTCCAATATATCACCGATTCCTTTCTCACTGAGGTGTGTTAGATTCGGTATTCTTGGGGATCCTAGTGTCTTCAGTGTTAATCTCGCTGTTGCAGGGCAGTGGCAGAGGAAGTGTTCTATATCTTCCTACTCCTACGTACAGATTGTTGTATCAGCTAGCCCGAGTCTGAACGAGTGTTTATTGAGATTGATGTGCCCTGTTAAAAGTCCCACCATCGCTCTTAACTGTGTTCTCCTTGAGTTGAAAGCTCTTTCTGCTGTGTTGTTACTCGGTTCTGTTACCACTGATCTGGCCACTTTACACGTGTCTAGATTCGTCCAGTAGTTATTAAACTCCTGTCTAATCTCTCATTGATTGTCATTTTAATAGTTGTCAGAGGAACCACTAGAGTCTTAACAGGATTCAGTTCTGTGTCACTCGCTCCTTTCCTTGCTAGTTCATCTGCCTTTTCGTTACCCGGTACACCTTCATGCCCCGATACCAGTATAAGACGGACTATATTGCGCCTGGCAAGTAGGTTCAATTTAATTATGCACTCCTTTAATAGTCGTGATTTTGACACAGAGTTTGTGATCGCGATAATTGCTGCTTTGCTGTCCGAGCAGATGTCTATTTGCCTCTCTTCGCTGGTGTCTTCTGCGAGTATTCGTTGGATATATAGTCCTGTGTGCGATGAGGGCAAATAGATGAGAAGACACAACGGCTAAGCTGCACAGAAGATGAAGCATAGCCTAGTATAGGCCCGATAGAGAAAGTGTCTACAGAGTCTAGACAAGAATGTATTCCACGCACTTTAGAAGTACATTTCATGAAGAAAATCTTATTTCCGTAAAAACGTCAAGGTTCAGACGCCCAAAGCATTAAAAACCGACCCCACTAAGATCGATATTGTCTTCGAATCTCAAGTAATGAATTCCCTACACGCAAACAAACTCCTTCGAATATAATACTCTGCGAGAATCCCAAACTACCTTCCCCTCATTCTGTCGCATTATCTTCATCACATTAACTTGATCTCATCAAATCCGAAGCCCACCCCGAGCTACAATAAAACATGTGTCCTGGTACTCGCTCTCCCAGTTGAAATTGCTTTATCTCGATCGCTATATCCACGAGAAATCAAATAACCGATCAAAAATCGGCCAAGAAGACGAGACCTGCGGCCAAACTCCATAAATCAGCTAACGCAATCGCGTACCCATCACAAGCGGTGGCCGATCGTTCGAGCTACTTCAACAACCGTACTTGCATCTCGGCCTCCCTAGAATAAATACACACTTTTATTCAACGCGAGATCCTTATCGCAAGCAAATATAATGCCAATCACTATCATTCAACTCTCACAGATACTCAGATACTCATTGAGGAAAGCCTCAACGATGAATGGAAAAAGTATCGCAACAACAGCAGGCAGATGCAAAGCAAACCCACTGGGCACGCAATTGTTAAGCAAGGAGAGAGGGAATTGCAAAAAGACTGATTTCTCTTAATGTGACGATGATGACACAAATGAGATTACACCGAGCGGACCACATAATGAGGTCTGGGAGATCAATCGATCCAACTTCAGAAGGAAGACGATTCGAACCAACAATGACGACGATGACGACGACTACCACGGTGTTTTGCATATCAACTGTTGTTCTGCGCTGGTGTCCGGATGCCCATAAATTAACCAATCGATCTAAAATGGAACAACAATTTGATTGCTCAGGACAAACTAACTCTCCATCGTCGTTTCGTCGTCATCAGCCTGGTAGTCTTCCTTAAAGATTCAACTGGAAGTGCTGGCTAAGTGCATAAAACATCAAAGGGAAGACACGGGAAACAACTTCGATGGATTGCTGAGCTGATTGGCGGACACGGTTCATTTTGGTAGCCCCTTCTGTTAGTCTAGAGCCTACCGTAGATGAGAATCAGAGATTCGGATGCAGATCCGAGGTGAAAGATGAACAAAAGGAGGAAATTATTGTTGTCTTACCTTCGGAAATTAGCCGCTCACGTATTTCCCACGCGAAGATGGTAGGGTTTTCACGTTTGTACTGTTCGATTTTCGATACCACCGCTGGAGTTGCTACCTTTGGCTTTGATCCACCGATTAGACCAGGTGGTCGAAGTGTACCTGAAATTGTCAGAGAGATGAAAGTTAGATAAATAAGTGAAGACGAGATGGTCAATGGAAAGTTAAATGGGCGTTTGATTTTAAAAGACGTTGGGCAATTATTGGTTGTAAATCCTAGACCAGTAAAGTTTAATCATTATAAGCCTCTCTACATGGATACTGCATTAACCTTTCAGCTTTCTGAGAGCATTGAGTTCAAAAAATAAGAAATTCACGTCAGGGCACCACATTTCGGGCTCAAGTCAAGTACGTTACTAGTTAAGTTACGCTACAAATTAAGCCGATCTACGCTATTGCTAATAAAAATCCTAAAAAAGCTACTTGAAGTTGGACATTATTGTGAAAACACGATCTGCCAAGTTGACTTGCACATCTTCCAAGCGTACATTTAAGCGATCGGAAGTTGTGCTCAACTTAACCTCGGTGGAAACTATCGCCAGCGGGATAGTCGGCAAGACTAACTGGCATTTTAACAAAACTTTTTAATAGCAGTCGACCTCTCAAAAAACTAAACAGTGCTCCCTGCTAGACTACAAAGTTAAGACAACTTACGAGTAGGATCAAGTTTAGGAAACTATTCAATAGGTAGATATGAATGTAGGTAGGGGAGCGGTAACAGCATCCCATGCTGAAGCCTAATTACCGCTTTAGCGCCGTTTCAATGCCACAACTCACGTTACCTATCGGGTGTTGTTCGAATGATAAACTATAGAGATGAGGGAGCTAGCGTAAATCTTCTTTAAATCCACCCTGTGGCATTAAGAAAGCTGATTACTTCCCCAATGCTCTTCTCCGCAATCCCCTTTAATTTGTCAAAGAAAGATTTGCCTAGTGTGCGCTGTCTGGCCCTACGTAGAGCCGAACACTTGCAGAGGAAATGGTAGATAGTATCTGTTTCGCTTGCAGTATTGCAGCTCCGACAATGTGCATTGGATGTAATACCTAGTCCGACTGCCTGAATCGCAAGGGGCCAGTGGCCTGTACTAATTGTCACAACTCTAGCAATGTCTGCCCGGTTTCTGTTTTGTAGATCTTGTGTTCTCCACCAGTTGTAATTGGACCTGTATATGACGCAATTCCGCAACCCAAGTCATCGGTTACTGGCCTTTGAATGAAAATACGCGAGAATTGTAGCCTCCAGCGGTATGTGAACTGCTTCCGCAAATTATCTGTCAAGAGCATTATCTGTTCCCTCAACGTTGTGTCCCAACACCAAGAGGAGTCCCAGCGAGGCGAGTTCCCCTTTGCATTGTTTCAACAGTTTCGAGGAAGACGTAGCAAATACAATTGCCTTGATAGCGGCCTGGCTATCAATGAGGATAGCGATAGTTATACTGATGTTTTTCAATAGACAGCATGTTTCAAGTATAGTGAGAACTTCTCTCCAAATAGAAGAAGAATCATCCCTTTCCAAATCGCAGCATGCATACCTCAAAGGAAGATTGACAGAGACAGTCCTTCACGAGGTAGTGCGAATTGTTGAAAAATCTATACACTACAAAGAATATACTTTAGCTACCTTTCTAGACATTGAAGGAGCTTTTAATAATGTACAGACTGAAGCAATTCTAAAGTCCCTTACGAAGCTGGCAATAGAAAGCTATCGAAATCACCTCAACAAGCCAACAGGGAGCACTTCATGGCGATGTTAATTCACCTCTACTATGTATTATACTACAGTCATGAATAAAATCCTTGTAGCATTAGACAAAGAAAGAATCAAGGTAGTCGGGTATGCGGCCAAACTTAACAAGGTACAAAGGACAGCATGTATGGGTACTACAGGTGCTTTACGGTCAACCCCGTCAGGTGGTCTAACAGTCCTTCTGCATCTTGTACCTCTAGAGCTACACATAACAAGCATTACAGTACATAGCATCTCATAGATCAGACTCGGAGCATAGCAATATACTGGACTATACTGGACTACCGAGAGAACTCGTATCGACCTCAACAGATTATATTATCCCCAAAATGAATTTCACAGAGCCTTTCGATGTAAAACTCCCCACAAGATCAGAATGGCAAGATGGGCTGGTGATTAAGGATTTTGGCATAACAATCTACACAGCCGGTTCAAAAATGGACTACGGAGTCGGTGCAGATGTGTTTTCTGAATCCTTAAACATCTCAAAATCTTATAGACTTCCAGATAATGCCAGTGTTTTCCATGCGGAAGTACTCAATATCCTCGAAGGCTGTCGTCAGAGCAAATTACACACATAAACAATGATAAGGTAAAAGAATGCCATATTCATTCAGATAGACAACTCAAGGTAATCCTGATTTGGGTTCCAGAAGTAGTAACGTTTATGGAAACAAACTTGCTGATGAACTGGCCAGGCAAGGCTCAGTCCTCCAGCACTCACTTGCGGAATCAGAAATCTCTTCTATATTCCTTATAAAAGCCAACCTCAGATGGGCAATCCAGAAGTATATAGCCAAACAGCAACAAAATTAAAACAACCAACTTCCTAAATAAAGGGTTTTTCAATAAGGACATAACAATTTTGTATTTAAATAAAACACAGACTAATTGAGATATCGGGCTGAAATTTAATGCAGGTACAGTACTCATGTTAGATTTTAGTATGGAATTCGAATTCGTTCATATGACTACCGCGAGCACGTTTTCAGCGATCGATTCTTTGTAGCCAATTTTCCACCACTCTTCCACACATATCGGACGGAAACTTGGCAATTTCGCGTTCGATATTGTTCCGGAGCTCCTCTAACGTTATTGGCTTGTTGGCATAAACGAACGATAAAAAGAAATCTGTCGGCGTTAAATCGCATGAGCGAGTTGGCCATTCGACCTGACCATTTCTCGAGATTACACGATTACCGAACTTCCCCTTGAATAGATCAATTGTTTGACCAGCTGTGTGGCATGTAGCACCATCTTGTTGGAACCACATATCATTGATGTCAAGTCCATCCAATTCTGCCCAAAAATAGTCTTCCAACATGGCACGATAGTGAACTCCATTGACCGTACCATAGCGATCGTTTTCATCGACGAAAAAATACGGTCCAATCACACCTCCAATATGAAATCCACACGGTCACTTTTTGTAGATACAATGGAGTCTCTTGAAGCACATATGGGTTTGTTGCTGTCCAATAACGCATATTTTGCTTTGACAAAGCCATTAAGCCAAAAATGAGCTTCGTCGCTGAAGATGATTTTTCGATGAAATTCAGGATTTTCTTCAAACTTTTGCAGAGCCCAATCGGAGTAGTTTCGGCGCTTCAAATGATCATGAGGCTTCAGTTATTTGGTTAATTTGATCTTGTAAAGGTGTAGGCCAAGATCTTTATGCAAAATTCGCCACAATGTGGACTGAGAGATTCCCAATTCCTTTGAACGGCGTGCAATCGACTGATTTGGCTCATTTTGAACTGAAGCACTTACGGCTGCGATATTTTCGATACTTCGACCGGTGCGTTGACTCCCTGGCACAGGAACATTCAATAGTGAATTTGTTGACTCGAATTTATCCACTATACTCGTAGCACGCACAGCCTAACTGGTGGGACGATTATTACGACCGAAAATTGGAGTAAGCGCTAGTAAAGTTGCGACCACCGACTCAGAATTTCGATAGAAATTTTTAATAATTTCCAAACGTTGCTCGTTCATGAACTTCACCACGATAAAAACGTAAACCTTGACTGACATTTTGACATTAACAGATCATAGAAAAAGTTTAAGGGTGTATTAAAAAATAAAATTGTTATGTCCCTATTGAAAAACCCTTTATAACGCGTAAAGATGTCGTGGGGATCTGCATTGCGATTGATCGGGAAACTACTGACTGCTCAAAACTTGGCTTGGGCCAGTAGCGCAACAATCAAGTTCGTGATGAAGTGCTTGCTTTACCTCCTAGTGGTGGTCCCCGGGTAACTATACGTATAAACCCTTATGCGTGTAGGCTAAAACTGCAAGTGCGGGTTGTCTAGGGCCTTGACTCTAGACTAGGTAACGTGGGCTAGCAAGCTGCGTTACCGAACCCTAATTGCTACAGAAACCGACACTATGCCTCGGATAAGGAAGATGTCGCCAGATTAACAGCAATTACTACGGGTCACTGGCCTATAGGAGACCCCACAGTCAAACTAGGTATCCCTAAAAGAGAAACCCTCATTCATGCGTCTGTCAACGAGCATTAGGCAAACCCTTCTTTAATTCCCTAGAGGAAGTCTCAGAGAAAAACATCAAAAAACTTAGGACTTTCTTGTACTCCACAAGTTGGATCTAGAGACTCCTCCGGGTTACATGAGTTGTGGCACTTAGTGCTCATTCGGTTCTTCCAAACAGAACCGGCACACTTACCTACCTACCTACGCTAGTCGCTGTGATCAGACAGATCGTGTTTGATTATCAGCTGTGTACGAACTGTATTTGCTATCCTTTCCGTCACATTTACCCACTTATTCACCTCTATAGAAAACTTGGCGTGATCGATGTGACTTAGATTTGTTATACAGCACACTAGGAACTTTAAGAACCAGTCATCAAACCAGTCATTCATAGCTTCCTTCAAATAGTGCCCAGAACAAAAATCACACCAGTGTTACACCTCAACATAGCAAATTCACATGTGCATGTGCATCCTATTCATTTATGTCATAATTTTAAGACTAGTCTCCCATTGTGTCCGACAATTGCAGTAATAAAATTTAAATATATTATTTTATGTTCAACAGTTTGTTTGCCGGCAATTCCGTGCTGATCAATTATCACCTTGCAAAACGATCTATTTAGCACTTAATTAGTGCTCCCTAATATAACTAAATTGTGCGGTTATTCTTATCTCCCCCATGCCATATAAATAATATCTTTTTATGATACCATAATTAAGGAAACATCCAATTATGCAGACGACGAGAACACCCCTGAGTTGAGTGCATTTTAATCGGTTTTTACCGCGAATAGTAACAAATGAATGCTTGTAACTAATTTACAACATTTAAAATGCACTTCCACTTGCTTCGGGATAAATTACAATCGCACCATCAGTGACACACTTCAACTGCATACAACTATTACTCGCAATTATACGAGTACGAGTACAACTCAACTCAACCAGATGGACGAACGGACAGACAAACGTCAATCTGCTGCTACCATACAACCGCCAGTGTAAACATTCGAAACAATTGCTCATTTGAATAAAGTTATGAAGCCAGTGCGAACTCACAGATACTTGTATTGTAACGTTTGCGCGGTGCTCGAACAATTGTCCGGAAGCATTTAATTCTCTGTAGATCTGTAGATGCGGCCGACAGGTGGTTTTTTTTTTTTGTAATGTTCGCCACCCGAACTATTATCTCATCTCATTAGAGATGCAGTAGCGCAACAGAATATATGTAGATGCATACCTACCAGTATACCATCAAAGAGATACTCGAATGGATCCGTTGTGCAAATTTGCTTTGGGGTGAAATTGAGAAAGGTAAACAATACGGGCCAGAGGGGCGTGGAGGGTTGCAGGTTAATCGCGTGAATTACATAAATTTTTTTTTTTTGCCGAACAATTATGTGAAATTTATTCGAACTCAGAGTAGGTAGGTTGCCGGAGGTTGGCCGAGTGATAAATGGACATACGCGGAATCAATCGCAGAAAATTACACACCACCAACGTTATCATCATCGTCATCATCATCATCATCATCACAGGCAGCACTACGCTGCTGAAGTAGCAGAGTGGCAATAGTGTGCCTCCTTCCAAGGGAGACTGGATCATCATGACCACAATGATTACGATGAGGCGGAGGAGAGGTGCGAATAAATTACAAGTTGATCTATGCCGTGCGGAAGCTCATTTCAGTCGATGTGATCTGTGATTAGTTGCACTCAAATGGTTTTTAAAGGAAATGTGAGATTGATTAATTGGCCGAGGAGGGATTTAATTATTGACTGCAGCATTTGATGTTTCTTGTTTTTATGTGACGTGGACTTAAGGATAAATTGATTGACTTGTTACTAAGCAGACACTCCAGTATAAGACCGTGTACACTTCTTAACTAAAAATCAGAAGAGTTGCTTGTCATTGTAAATAAAGTCATTGAGGATAAATTTTGAGCAATTTTGGTAAGAACTACGAGTACTACATCGAAATGTATCTGAAGATCGATCGAATGTAAAAAATATTTATCACATGAACGCATGTAGGTGACCTCAAGTGGTGAAACTTGACTTGGGAGTCCTTTGGCGGCAGCTAACAAGGCTTCCACTAAGGCCATGTTCCTTTAATGCAAACATCAACGGAGGTACTTATATGGACTTATTTGGTTTCGAAAACCTTTCAAGACTGCGTGACAATTTTGAGGAATATATGGCCAAATGCAAAACTTACAACGAGTGGGCCATCTGCTGGTTTCTTTTTAAATTAAATGTTTTTCTTGTTTTTTTTTCGTGGGTACGTGGAAATCTTCATAGACACTATGAGACACTGTGTACTCATAGTAGTGTCAGATTTCTATTGACTAAAAACAGCCTTCCCTTCTTCTTCTTTACTACAACTAAGTTACAAACAAGAAATATTCGCATGAGATAGGTAGATTTTCAGCAAAAGCTACTTCTGATTGCGCTAAATCGAACGGTTTCGTTCGTTGAAGTCGGCGCACAAGGTTTTTCACGTCCAAAGTTTGGAGTATAGCATGGTTGCAATGACCATGAAGACGAATACGGAGCTTGAGAGCGAAGTTTGTTATTTCGTCTTTCACGGTGGTTATCCCTAAGTCCCTGTGGATATCATTGTTTCTAACATACCACGGATCACGCAAGATTTGAATTTGGTGCGGTAAAGTGTTGTCAAAGAAGAACAAAAAAAAAGACAGCGTGACAGCTGACAGTTCAGGGTTATTAAAATGGAGTACTACACGAATGAACAACGCGTTTTCATTGTTGAGCAATATTTTAAAAATAATGAAGGTTTGGCAGCTACAAGTTCCCCATTTTCGTACAAAATATGATAAGAAGATATGAACTTCATCAACTGTGAAGAGGTTAATTCAAAAATTCTTGGAGACTGGATCAATTAGTGATCTTAGATACTCTGGCCGTCCTTCAACAGGTCGTTCAACACAAAACATCAAAGCAGTTCGTGAGAGTGTTACTGAAAGTCCAGGAATATCAATTCGGCATCGTGGTCAAGAATTGAACATTTCAAGAAGCTCTCTACAGCATATCTCACGAAAGATTGCATCTTCATGCATACAAAGTGTAATTGACTCAAGAACTGAAGCCTACTGACCACGCACAGCGAAGAGAGTTTGTTGAATGAAATATGGAACAACAACAAGTGGATGCTGATTTTTCAAATAAAATCATCTTCAGCATGAGATGGTCTTCGTTAATGGTCAAAATTGTCGAATTTGGGGTTCAGAAAATCAACGAGTGATTGTTGAGAAACAAATGCATTCACAACATGTCACTGTTTGGTGCGGATTTTGGGCTGGAGGCATCATCGGTCCATTCTTCTTTGAAAATGCGGCTGGTCGTGTAATTTCCCGTTTTGGTGATCAGAACTGACCGCCCAGATTATGCGATTTAACACCGTTGGATTTTTTTCTTTGGGGTTTCTTGAAATCTTAGGTTTATGCCAACAAACCCACGACCACCCACGGCTTGAACGAGCAAATTGAGCGCTGTATCAATGACATTCAGCCACATTTATGGAAAACGCTCATGGAAAATTTCGACAAAAGTGTGCGTGGCCATGGGGGCCATTTACCCGATATGCTATTCCATACATAACCCTATACTGTACAGGGTACTTTTATGTCGGTATGTAAACATTGAATAACTTTGTAGTAGACATATTTTTCGAACGTCAATTCAGTATAATTGTAATGAATCGCTTCACACCGAAACAATGCGCCAAAATAGTGACGCTGTACATTGAAAATAGTCGTTCAGTTGTGTTAACTCAACGTGCATATCGACGAAAATATCGTGGCCAACAAGCACAGTCTGACAACACTATTCGTCGTTTGGTGTAGAATTTTGTTGAGCAAAGGACAGTGGGAGATCGTCGTCATGCCGTTCATCAACGCTCAAGACGTTGCAATGGACTGGTTGAAACGTGACGTATCGTCACCGCGCTCAGCATTTTGGCGTCAGTGGAACCATTTGAAGGATGATTTGCATTTGTTTGCGTATAAAGTGCAATTGACTCAAAGAATATTGCGGACTGTTTGACACTGAACCTGATATTTGGAAGCATATTTTGATGACCGACGAGGCCCATTTCGTACTCTCTGGCGGTACGGAGAATCCACACGAGATCCATGAAACACCATTGCATGACCAAAAAGTGACTGTTTGGCCCGGCGTTTGCGCCAAAACCATCATTGGACCGTTTTTTTTTTTTTTTTTTTTTTCAAAGAAGGGGAAACAGTCGATGGGAATCGATATCGGTGAATGTTGGCTCATTATGTCTTCCCACAAATGTGTGAAAAAGATCTGGACGGTTACTAGTTTCAACAAGACGGTGCGCCATGCCACATTGCAAATCAAACAATGCAGTTTATGCAACGAAAATTCCCTGGACGTGTGGTGTCAAAAAATGGAAACATTGACTGACCACCCAGATCTCCAGATCTGACCCCTCCGGACTTCTTTTTGTGACGTTATTTGAAAAGCAAAGTGTACGCAGCAAGCCTCAGACCATTGACTAGCTCAAAGCAAACATTAGTGCCGAAATCATCGCTATACCGCCCGAGATTATTTTCTTGCAAGTGTAAGTGCAACATGCGTCGATTTAGTCTCATTAAGAACAATGCGCCAAATACTTATCCACTCGCAGATTTTATCCAAAGCTCGTTGGAGTTTTTGAGTTGTTAACCCGACTACACCTTCCTTTACCAGTATACAATGGTGCCTTCAGTTTCAGGTATATCACAAGTGAAGAGTAGGAACAAGACAGGACCAAGAACACTTCCTTGTGGAACTTCGGCAGCGATTTTTTTAAATCCTGAATATGGTTCCGTGCTTAACATGGAAATGTCTATTCACAAGGCAGGATTCTAAAATTGTGTATAAATGTTCCGGAAGAACTTGCCTTAGCTTATACTTCAAGCAATCGTGCCAAACCTTGTCGAAGACTTGAGAGACATCAAGAAAAGCTCTAGGGCTTTTTCAATTTCATCGGTTATTCTATAAACTTGCTCAACTTTCCATTGATTTGGAACGCGAAGTATTTATTAAATAAAGTAGTTTAATTAGCGCTGTTTTGACAATTCCTTGAAGATTTGTCCGGTTATTAAATCATAGCCAGGGGCTTTATTATTTTTCAAGTTGTTTATTGTCTGGCAAAGTTCGGTAAACGACACACTTTTTATTCTAAAGTTGTCAGATATCGTTGTCGTACCGCTAAGATCGTCTATTAATGCTTGTCCATCAAATGGCTTTAACGTTTCTTCTAAGTGTTCGAGGAATAGATCCACATTTTCATTGTGGTCTTTTGCCCATTCGCCATTGCTTTTTTTCTGATCGGTGGCGATTGCATTTGAGGTTTTTTGATACTTTTTATGGCTTTCCAGGGAGGTAATTTGAGCTTTTTTCGACGGTTAAGCCTTCAAGATAAGCAGAAGTCTCCCGGTTTTTTAGATCTTGGATCGCTTTTTTGAACTTATTGCATAGGTAGTTCGAATATATTTTATGTGGGGGAGCGCGGGTTTGTTGCCATATTTTTCGTGCTCTCCCCTTTTCATGAATAAGTTCTTTAATTTCCGGTGGATAGTTAGCTTCGCTGCTTGTGACTTCTTTTCTCCTTAAAGGAATATTTTTCCACGCGAAGCTGTAAATGGATTCAATAAATTTGCCGAGTCCAAGACAATATTTTGTCTGGAATCATTTATAAAGCCCGTCCCAGTTTGTTTTGTTGCTGGTTAATCTAGGCGCACCTTCTATTTCCATTAGTCGGCCACTTATTGTCAAAATTACCGGCGAGGTATCTGTACTAAAGTCTGCTTCATGGAGTGCTCAATACTGTCTTAAATTAATACGGGTGATCCGACTCTAGCTCTTCCAGAAGGGTGGTATGCCTGATAGGCCCGATATTCTCTTATTTTTAGTCGCGGTTCCCTTGTCAAATGGATTTCAGATATCAAGCAAATGTCAATGTTGTCATTCCGCAAGAATACTTCTAGTTCGGCGACCACCAAAGTGAGGTGAAGATAACAATTTTTTAAGTTTAAATCCAAAAGGGCTACTGAAACTAATTAAAGCAGCTGGAGATGACTTAGTACGCAACGTTTGTATCGACTTAGGATTGAGTAGAAGATACAACAACGAACTATACCGATTGTACAGCGACTTCGACGTAGTCAAAAGGATTTGAATTCATCGACCGAGACGATCAAGCCCAGAAAGCCTTCGAATCCATCTCAGAGGGAAGGTGCGGTAAAGGAAGACCTCACCTAAGGTAGCGCACACAAATGGAAAGGGATCCTAGTTAACTTTGTGTCCATGTCTGGAGCTGGGTAGAACGAGATCGACCTGGCTAGAGATTCTTGTTGGTTGAGGCACAGGTCCACCCAGGACTATTGCGCTATACAGGTCTGGCTTCTCTCAGCGAGGTGTAATTGACAAGCTTCTTTAGGACAGTTTTACTCTCGAATGTGTTCACCACTGGGACTTGCTAACTTGAAGATCATGAATGCCAAAGTAATGTGAAACCATTGCTTCACTATCATGAAGAAGGTAGTGGAGACATCATTGTGCAACCGAGCCCCCATCAAAAAAGAATTTGTGAGGTGACGGAGAGTGAGCAGTGCGCAAAAGGAAAAAAACGAAGTATACAAATAAGCAGAGCAAAATAAAACAAGAACAGCAAGGGGAGAAGGAAGGTAAACTGTGTTAAAAGAATGGGAGAACAAGATCCTGTGCAGAAAAAAAAGAGAGCTGTCTTTCAGCTGAAGAAGTTTAGAAAGCCTCAAAAGAACATCCGGAGATGTTACAAAAATACCAAAGAAAGAACGAAGAAAAGCCAAATCCAAGTCAATAAGAACGCGATCCAAAATTGCAACTGTCGATCCACATATTCAAGTGATCAAAAATCCCAAGCTAATTGCGTCGGTTCCAATGGCTTAACATCAAAGTCAGTCAAATCTAGAGGAAATACTTTGGTAGGAAGGAAGTTCTTGTGAACATTTTCAGTCGTTTGGTTTCTGGCAGTAGACGAAATTTGTTCACTTGTGCAGAACTTTCAGAAGTCCAACGAATTCCACTGCATGGCTAAACTAAAGTCTACGAAATATTTAAGAATTGGACCCAATAAGGTTTTGACATCGAAGAAGAGTTGAAGATCGCCATTCAATTATGATGGTGCTCAAATACTGAGCTCTGAAGCCTAAGCTTCCCACTAAAATGTGAAAATGATACATTTCAGCGTTCGAAGTACTGAAGCCACCTAGATCCTAGAGAACCGTGTATCTATTGCTGATCATAAACTCTGTGAATAGGATTATTGTTTAATTACTTAATCACGGTATTTGCAACATCTTACTACAACTCCTAGATATAACTACTATCGCCAAGAATCGCATCATTAGTATTCAATCTCAACTGAAATTCCCGCCTCTGATGCGCGTGTGAACCATTTCCACAACAAAACAAACTTTACGCATCCGCCATCGGTTAAACAAAACAAAAAAAAAAAAAAAACTCCAAACACAGACAAAACCTCTGAACAAATTTCCTGCGATCACAATCGCGGATCGCGAAAATCACTGCAATTTATCCAAGCGGTGATCGTAAATCTTCCACCAGCGCAACAGAGGCAGGCAGTCACCAGCCAAACTCACACTCATTGAAGGTTTTCTGTTTATTTTTTTGTGAATTTTTGCTACCTTCTGTCGACCTCTGGTTACGTCCGGCCCGGTCTCAACCGATCAACCGATCGCCGACGGCGCGTTCACCTAACAATACAGGTGCGTGCGCGCATTCGTTCCCCATAACACTGTGTCGAGATACTTGCATCTACTTGCAGCAGCAGTCACCAATTTTGTTCGCATTTGACAATTTTATCTTGGTGAAGAATCAATTGCAAGCGGGGCGCACTGCTCGTCCGGATAGAGATACAGACGCAGACAAAAACAGTCAGTCATACATCACCCAACAAATTGCCTACAGCAGCGCTGTAGCAGTAAAGAGACAGGCAAAGACCAGGCAGATCGTTGTCATCATCATCATCATCCGCCGCCGCCGAGTGGCTTTATAGCAATGCAACTATCTTGCGTCAGTCAGTTGGATGATGAAGTCACTTAAGTCGGTGTGCAGTTGCGCAGTGCACAACAGCAAAACCGTCTTGGATACCTTAGCAGATACTTTATGGGCAAATATGGATTTTTATGAGCATTTAAGAGGTGAAAATTAATTAAAATCGAACATTGATAGCATTTCTGCAATAACTGCTTCTTTACCGACAATGTGTACCGTGCATCTATGACCGATGTGGGTTTGGAATTCGAAACGGTGTAGCGGTGGTATGTACTTCTTATGTGAGGATTTCTGAAATTCCCCGACAGAGAGTGGGTTAATTGGACAAATGTAATGGGTAGCTGCAGTTGCGTTCGGAATGGCTGTTTAGGAATAATTACTTACAGAGAAAGCTTTTCAATTAGTAATAATAGCTCCTGGAATAGGCTTAGAGATCGTATGGTGCGAGAGTTGTTAGTAGCTATTGAGTACCTACGCAATTGGATGGTACATATAAGCAAAAGTTTCTTGCTCAGTTTTGAAGAAGTTGGCTGAGGACCAAGTTTCAGTTAGGTTTTAAGGGAATTTCTTTGTGATTTCTTCAATCTCATGCTGAAGCCGATAATGCGCAAGGATGGTGTCAACATGGAAGGCACAGTCTTCAACAAGTACGTTAAGCTGCTGCGAAGCGCAGAAGATATCGACATTATAGGGTGTTCTCAGCATGTAGTTGCGTCAGTCATAGAGGTTTTTACAGGAATCGGATATCAAACAAAACGAGTTCATGCTCTGCAGATTAATGATCCTTCCTGTTCTAGTATTAGACTCTTTCGAAAGAACTATTTGTAGAATATTTGGTCCTGTGTGTGAGGATGGCGAATTCTATGAATTGTACCCAGACATGGACAAAGTCCAAAGTTAGCCCTAACGGCTAAATTGACTCGGTCATATCAAGCGAATGGCCAAAGGGATCTTCGAATCCCGGCTATCAAGCTCGACAAGATCAGAAAAACCGAACCTTGCTCTCAGTCATGGATGACAAAGAGCTGGGACTAGAGAGTTAGAAGCAATATGCGCGGGATCGATGAGCATGGAAATCTGCGGTCTTTTGAACACTCGTTACACATTAAGGTACGGCAACAGTATAGTGGCCCGTAAGAACGCCAGTAAATTGTCTGCAGTCTTTTTTGCTGAGAGATAGCAAGGACGCCGTCGGATTCTTTTACAGAGAAAACTTAACCATCAATCAAAACCATGCGAGAGGACGCAGGTAAACGCGTCCATAAGACAGCAATCGAAGGAAAAGTGTTGCGAAAGAGCATCAGAATTCCAGTGTCAACTATACCAAAAGCCAAGTTGGAAGGTAGCCTTAATAGAACTTCCCTTGATATATGTAGAGCGGAGCTAGACGTACTAGACGTGCTATGGAATATTTCGATGCAACCGAAACATATATTTCTTTTCAGTTTAGTCAAAGCAGCAGTGACTTATTTACTCGAAAGCTTTTTTCGCAAAGCAAATGACGTATACTATATGCTAACAAAGGTCGGATTCCTCCTCGACTGTCCTTCTCTATGTCTGCCTAGGACCCCACTCGTCTGCCAGATTGGGTAAATCGATTTTATAGCAAGGTGTACTTCGTACAATGAAATTGACTTCGCGCTCAGCTTGATTTTTGTGCTGAAAACATTGCTTCTCCACATTTTAGACAGCATACAGAACGCACCCTTTGCTTTGCGAATTCTGCTGTCCACATCCAGTTCGGTACCACCGTTCTCTCAGACCATACTTCCTAGATATAGAAAGTTACGTCCTTTGTCGACTTGGTGTCCGGTATTTTTGAGTTGAGTGGCACTGGTGTTATGTTGAGAAGTTGAAATGCTTAGGACCTTTGTTTTTGCCGTATTTATTTTGAACTCTACTTTGTTTGCCTCTGACTCCAAATTATGGGTCATCTAATGCAGGTCCAATATCCTGTGTGAGAGCAGGTAAACGTCATCAGCGTAGATGATTCTTTTTACAAACTTCTCCCAGGAAAGACGAACTTATAACGATGTGACAGCGCCTCGAAATGCCTGTAGTACCGGCCCATCTGCCAGTGCTGTCATCGTGACATAATTTATGTCACTAGTGACATAATTATTTCGTTGTTGACATAATTTCAAAATCAAATTATACTGACACAATAAGTGACATATTTTAGTTTTCTCAGCATAAGTGACAGAATTTTAATCAAAAATGCGAAACATACATAAAAAATGGTCGACAAATTATAACTTTCGTTTTTTTCTCGAACAACCTGGATGAACAACACTTGGCTTTAGTTGGGATGAGATTAGAGATTAAAAGATTTTTTTGTCATTTGGGCTAAATTATGTCAAGGTGACATATTTTTTGAAACTTTTTCGTTAGGTGAAGGAAGAAAGGTATTGGTTTGGTCTTCGAGTTTTGTGGAGGATTATGTTATGTGACATAATTATGCCAACAAGGTGACATATTTTTATTTTTTATTTTTTTCAAGTCAAGTACAACATTGGAATGCGGTGGTATTTTACAGAGCTATAGATAGATTTTACCTTCAATTCAGGGAGCCTAGGGAAGCTCCACCATGGACCGGGATCGCGGACAGCATTGCTCATAGCATTTTTAAGGTTACTTCCTCTGGATGGATTTTAGTGGCCCTGTATGACAGGTATACCATAGCTCTCGACTGTTCTTAACTCTGATCCTGAGGCGGTAAACGTTACGTAGACGTAACAATTATTAAAGTTGCTTAACAGTGAATCGATAATACTCGTGCAACTTGTAACGAGAGCAATCCATGACACTATGCCAAACTTCATCGATAGCTTTGAGTAACAACAGCGACTACTCACCATGAAGATGAGTGCGCGGGTTATACATATGTATTTGCCCAAAAGGTATATGATTAAGGCCTCCGGGGTACGTTGTTGCTTTTGAAGTAGCTCATAAGATGGTAATTGATAATGCTCTCCGCAGCCTAGAAGCTAAAAGCTATACCTAGAAGTTTTCGGTACGACATCGAAGGAACTTGGTATCTGAGTTCGATATTCCAAAAAGACGTTTAAACGACGAAGTTTAAACTTTTCAGGCATAGCCGTAGGTAACTGAGAAGTTTTCCGTGGGACCGTGAAAAAACATTTTTATTTCTGGGATTCGAATGCTGAACTTCAAGCTCAGTGCTCCAACACACTAACCACTGAACCGCGGCACCCTTATTGTCCGTATTCAAGGGCTACATAAATCAGATGGATTAGGCTCTAAGTTGGAAAGTCCACCTTTAACCACATTACCTAAAAAAGTTCCACAAAAAGCCGATACCAACCACGATGGCAATAAAGTTAGATAAACACTTTTTGTACTTTTCTTCAAATCTGTACTTCCAATCCTTCACTCACAAAACATCGTGAGAACGTTCCCACGATTTCAATTCTAATTCAAAAAGGACTTGGAACAAAAAAAAGGACTTCCGGAAAATTACCTATAATTTGTCCACTGTGGATGCAAAAAACGAAACTCCCCATCAAACAACCTGCCTCAATTGTGCCCCTAAGACAAATCCCATCCAACAAAAAGGGGACAGATGCGGATCCCCCCTAGTAGATTCCAATTGAATTTATGAATCCTTCCACTTACCCAGTAATTTTGAGACAGCACCTTGTTGGTTGAGCATATGTTGGGCGAGATCATAGCCACGCAACCCGAACCGTGATAACTCCAGCAGGCGATGTTGTGAGACTAGAGCGCTTAGAGTTGTCGGTGATGGTGAGCCTCCGGGAAAGAGTCCTGCAGCGGCTGCTGCGGCCGCCACTGCCACACCAGGCGATGGTACCGATGGAGATAGACCAACTAGAAAAGACAGGAAAAAACGACGAATAAAATTTAAATTGAATAAAAGCAAATGAATCGAGAAAAGTGCGAGTGCGAGAGTGAATGAAAAATCACAGAGTGTACACTCGCAAGGATATAATAATAATCCATTGCAAGTCCCCGGCTGTGGCTGGATGTTAATTACATATAACTACCGGCGATTGACATGTGGTTCTGCTAGATGCGTAGCATTTGCTTGCTCAGTTCGTTCTCCTTTATTTGATTTAATGCCGGGGTGTCACCTCGATGTCGATGTTGGCAATAAATCGGATCAGTTGTTTGTGTGTTGGATTAGGCATGTAAGCAAGCGGCTACTGTGAGTGCGTCGTCATCGCGTCGTTGGGGCTAAGAAAAATGTCTGCAAGAGGTGTACTTAGGGATTAATCACATTGCAAAGGAGCATACAGTGAAGTAGGGATTAGTTGATTGAAATTACAAGTGACAGGGAATTTCTTCTGCGGATTTCTGATTTTATGTGGAGCTTTTCTGATTCATATTTAGAGTGATGCAGAGGTCACTTGCCTACGCTGAATTACTGTTTAGAACAGTTTCAATGGCTTTCTGTCTTTGTCATACACAAAAACGAAATTGGCACAATGCGTCAGTATTCACTCATCTTTTGATCACCGATTAAACGAGGAGAAAGTAGGTACGTACGAGTAGGAGCACTTTAAGAACTTTAATCCGTGGTGGACTTGGACCTAAAGCAATAAGCTTCTTCGGCCAGCGCCACCCGTCGCCAGCTGACTCTAGTTACTTACGCCAATTCACTTACGTATTCTTAAGTCGCTCCAGGATCTATTTTTTGTATAATCTTCTGTCAGGATAGGCGAAACTATAACGCTAGCATCCCGAGATGTTTGTAGATCCCTGTTGATTCTACTCTTGAATTGTTGAAAATTAAAGGCTTCTCGAAGTATGTCTCCTGGGAGTAAATTCTAAAGTTTACGTATCCTGTTTTAGAAACAGTTTTGATAAAGCAATGTCCGTATCGTTGCTAAGTGGACGTACAGGTGATGGGCTCCGGTGGCCTGTCAGGTAGAACGCTAAAATATTTTATTTCTAGGGATCTATTGAGGTCTTCGGAACATCTGACATGGTAGTATCTTTAGTACAGATAGGCATAGGTCTGCTATTAGTCTTCGATGAGCTAAAGGTTAGAGATTGGAAGTTAGGGCACAAACTTCTACAAAGCGGATTGCTCGTCTCTGTATGTTGTCGAGCAGATTTGAGAACAATACTGAAGTCCTGGTTTAACTTGTACTTTGTATAGGAGAAGAAGCTGTTGTGCTGTAAAGTTGGTTGAAATACGTAGCACAACTTCAAGGATGTCGCAATGTTGGAATGTGGTCGTACCATGTTACACCCGAGTTAACCTTGATGCCAAAAAGATGCGTGATTTCCTTGTGATGAATAATTTGGTCATTCATTTGGACCTGTCGTTTCTGGAAAAGGCGGTAAATTGGATTTTCTTCGCATTGAAGTCGACTAAGTTTCCTCTGCAAGAGTGTCTTCATTTAATGAGTTGATTTGGCCCCTTCACTCACGATGTGATTGGACGTATTTGCATTCACGAGCATACTGTTAGAGCAAGGCGATATTAGGGTGTTGTCATTGGCAAAACAAAGGCTTCTGTTGTTTGTTGACTCTAGAAGGTCGTTGGTATGGAATAGAAATAGAGTAGGTGAAAGTATACAACCCTGAGGCACTCCAGCGCTTACAGCAAATATGTTGCAAGACACACCTTCGACCATTTGAATTGAACAGTTATGAAAAAAATTTAAAATCTAATCCGCAGAACCCACGAAACTGTCAGAAACTCTTGAGATCCAAAGTTTTTGTCTTGTGCCTATTAAACCTGTAAAGTCAGTATCACCATCACAAGAATATTTTAGACACACGTAATCCGCTCTTTCTGCTTCATCTTAAAGATCTGATGGTCAAAAATAACATCAAACTAAAAGCTGTAGCATAGAACGTAGACTAAGGAGACTGAATGACAACATCTATAAGCAGTTCTTCGAATTTGGTCGGAGCTAAAGAGCGCACGCAGAATTCTCAGGCAAACAATAACGTATAATCCCAGCATCTAGCCGTAGATAGAAGAAAATAGAAGGAATTTGTAGCAACGAAGACAATTCCGGTTGTACTCATATAATATTTCTTGCATTTATCCCGCAGTTTTCGAAATGCAACGAAAACAATATCAGATTTAAATGACGTTAGTGCTAAGACATTGAATTGCTTCTTAACTTTTACGGCTTAATTTAATGCTCAAATTAATTTAAATAATTCAGAAAAATTTATGGTGATATTCCCAAAACCGTCGGCGAATTCTCGTCGTAAATATTGGAAAATGAATATTGAAAAATTGCTTTAACATTTTCATGCTCAAACAATAAAACCCACAGGCTTTACATAAAATCCAGCCTGGCGAAGGTGATGTTAGGTTCCTTAGACCATCATTTAACAAAATCGAGCGCCGTGAAGAGGACGCTTACGGGAGTAAGTGATACGAGTACCTTGACATTTGCTGATGCTCCAGAAAATTTGGGGGAAGATATGTGCCTGAAAATGTTCATGTCATCAACGTAGATAGACAGACAAGAATTGTTTTATTCATTTATTTATTTACATTTAACATCATTTATGGTCAAGATAAAGATTATAGGCCCAAGGTGGCTACCTTGAGGGACTCCCGAGGTAACAGAAATCGGGTCAGATACGAACGATCTAAAGAGGACTTTATACTAGCGATCTGTCAAGTAGGGTTTGACCCACGAAATGAACGCCGGCTGAAAACCAAGAGCTGTTAGTTTCAAAAGGATAATTCTGTGTCAAATTTTGTCGAAATCGGTAGCAGCTGCATCTACTTCTTTGAAGATGGGTTTGCAGTGAAAAGACATTGTATCATAAACAATGGTTTCGGATAGCTTAGGAACGCAGGAGAGTTTAGCTACGGAAAGATAGTTGGTTACTTCATTCTTGCGGCCTTTTTTATGAATGGGAAATATATAAGAGTCTTTCCAAAGTTTGGGGAAAAATCCCTGCAAAATATAATGGAATGTTGAAATAAGGTGGTAATGGACTGAACTAGATATTTTGAATATTTTTTTTTTAGAACTTTTACGAGCAGACCATTAGGGCAACAATCCTTTACAACTAGAGTCGATGATATCTTTATTCAGACTAAGGACGTTTGGGCACAGTGGTAAATACTACCGACGTCATGGTCAAGTTCAGGGCCGTGGTTGGCTGAAGAAATGAGTAAAAAAGTTTGCGACTACATATTTTAGGGCCTACTGAAAATGCATTTCAACTTTCTTGACTGTGGTAGGATAGCTATTAGATTTACTTTTAGTATTGATAAGGTTGTGAAAACTCTTAGGGTCTGAGATTATATTGTATTCCATTTGGTTCAGATATTCGTTATAAAGTGCCCCGTGAGAATGCCAATAAGTTGTCTGCACTCTTTTCTGCTGAGAGACAGCAAGAATTCGACGGATTTCTTACAGACGTCCGGGAGCATTCATTTGGTCTGCCCGAATCATGGAGAACCGTGCCACACACGATTATGTTTATAAAAAACCCTATCGTCAATGGTGGCCCTGACCTCCTCTGAGCCTTGCCTTGCAATCTCATCGGAGATCTGATTCTCCATGAATCTCCAGACAAGATCTTCCCTCCCGAAAAAAGAACAACCTCGGTTTTGAGAGGATTGACCGAAAGATCATATCCAGAGCTATTTGCGCGTTGGCACAGATAGTCTCTATGCATGGTCCGACAGAAAGTACGGTAACATCATTCAAAATTTCGCAAAACTCTACCACGAGAGAGGTTTCTAAGAAGTGAGCGAAAATGACAAAGATTATAGAAATACAGTCAGTGTAGAAATTCATGAAAGACCGTTAACAGATAACCCGAGAAGGTGACTTTCTATTTCTCCTTACCTACCTGGTATCTGCTGGTTTATATGTATGCCTGTGAGAGCCTAACACGTTTCATTTTCTTTGACGAATTAATTGGTCAGGTGAATCAAGAGTCCCCCAAATATCATTACCGCGAATGCTTTCACCATACATAACATTGCCATCAAGAATTTCAGTTAAGGAATCGGCCTATTTCTGTTTAAAACTTCGGCATCCCACATCTGTTTATGGTGTTGATGAACTTTATTATTTGTAAAGCCAAAGAAACTTGTTCTTTCCTATCTGCGTTGGTGCGTGACTAGGAAGATACAACAATACACTGAAAAAGATACGCATTCAATACTGGGTCATCTAGAGCGGATGTGTGTACAGCAATGCCTCCAACTGAAGAGACTTTATAGCTAATCGAAAGTGTTTACGCTAAAGAACCATACTTCATATTTGACTGTGCACACGAGTAAAAGGGGAATTCTTCTACGCAATTGGAAGCAACTGGCTTAAGATTGTACTGTTGCCTGAAACCACTTTTCAACCATTGACTCAGTATTCGGCATCAGTTTGTTCAATTGCTATATGGACCTCAACTTCAAAAAAAAAAAAAAAAAACAATGCAATTTGTTTAATTATTCAACAATATTCTTCAGGAGTGCAAAGTTGATACATCCGGAGATACATTTATTAACCAACGCTTTAAACATTAATTTCATGCTCCCCCTTATAAGAAAAGACTCACACCGCAGTAGGTTTACGTGAGTTCATCACCAAAAATCACCAAACTCATCGTTTACGGAATAATTTACCGCGATAGCAATAAATCAAAGCATCACCATCATCTTGATGATCACCAATCTTGGTCACAGAGCAAAAATATCCGCCACTCTCTGTCTGTGCAGAGTCCATTCCACAGTACATATGGCCACTTTTGGCCATCACAACGCGCAGACACCACCACGAAAGAGGGACAACAATTGAGCATACACGTGATAGGTACAAATTGAATGTGTTTTCCAGTCATGACACCAAACTGGACACCGCGACACAACATCGTCGCATCCTCTGTCCACCTTCTAAAGTCGGTCTGCAGATGGACGTAATTTGTTCCTCATGGCGGGAAAGTCTGACACGATGTTGATAGCTTCTCTTGATGATGGTCGTGCGACATAATAGTACTCAAAAGATTGATCTTTGATCATCAGTTTAGGTATACGCCAGTTGCCAAAGAATCCCCGCAAAGAAGGAAATTCCAGCAGAAGACCCCGGTGTACAAAAAAAAAAAAAAAAACGAAGATACAAACTAAGAAGATACGTCTCTTGACAATCCAAAGGAATCAACATCACAAAATCGTCATTTGTTCGAAAAACACAAAAGTGTCAAATGGTACATCAAAGTGGCGGAGTAGTCTCAAACCAGAGGCAACGGGAAAAAAAAACGAAACAATTGCTGGTGGTGGTCTTCGTTGTCCTGAATTCTACAGATTCCACAAGAGTGCTGAAATTAGCACCAAAACATGATGGGACTGCTTCATCGCCTCCTTTTACGTTCCGTTGAGGTTCCGTTGACATTTTTTTTTTTTTTTTTTTTTCGTGCAACGCTGTGTATGATGGAAATACCTGAGCTCCCGCCATTTGATGGTATCTCTGTCTTTCTCAGTGTTTTGGGTGCTTTTTTTTTTGCTGACCATCACCACCTCTTGGTAGCAAATTTGTGGCTGAATTCCAGAAAGGAATTCCATGCCGATACTTAATTTAAATTCCATAAGCTGCAAAGTGGATTGCCAGGAATTACACAATGTTTGTTCCGTGGGGTTCGTCCGTTCGTCCATTTGGCTGGCTGACCGGGAATAGTTTCCTTTTTTTACAGAGTCAACTATAATTCTACACAAAAATTGCGAGCATCCTGGTACATGAAGATTCAACTTAAAATGCAGAGACGCGTCGTAACCGATTAGGCCGATTAAGTTAATGGCAGGGACGGGGACAGAATGCACGACAGGAGCAGTATGAAAAAATAAATTAAACCTACCATTTCAGTGGGTTTGCCAATAAATCTTACCGCAGTGGGATTCTGTATTAACGAGATGATTTATGCGAAGAAGAGCTTCAACTGTTGCGTATGACCGGGGAAAATGTGCTGCAACTGAAGACAGGTGAACTGTCATAAAAAAAAAGATACAACTTATGCTGTTCGGTTGGAGTTTGTTGCTTTTAAAAAAAAAAAAAAAAAGATTGCTGTGTGAGCATTATTTCATGCTTAACAATCACAATACGACCGCAACGAACGGTAAATTGTGTAAAGCACTTTTTGTTAAATTGACAAAGAAACTCATTACCATTAACTTTACGAAAACAGTAGCAAAAGGAATGAATAAATGGTTGGATATAAATGGATGCTGACAGAGAACTTCGGAGATTCCATCCATACCTTGGCCCTAGAGCCGTTCCATACGCTAGTCGAGTTCAAAGTCAGACTAAACGAATGCTCCGGAATGTCTGTAAAAAAAATCAGCGGCATTATTGCTGTCCCTCAGAAATAAAGACTGCAGGCAACTTAATGGCTTTCTTAAGGGACATTTCACTTTTGCCAAGGATTCGAATGTGGTAGGCTTAAGTGACACCACCATCTGCGACACTTGTTGAGAGAGCGACTATACTGCGGAAGACGTCTCCTGGCATTATCCTGCATTTTCTGGTCAGGTAACAGGTGGCAGATACCATAAGCTCCCTACCACTGAATCGTTTACTCTTAAAAGGGGGTTGCTGCTGGTAGTAACGGGTGACCAGGTAGCAATGATATTCGGCGCCGATTAGCTGAATTGGGCATCGCCAGAGAGTCAACCAGGCTTATTTTGCGGTTGGATTTGGGCCTACATCAGTATAAGATTGTGCTGACGCAAGAATTGAAGCCAGACGAACGTAGACAACGCCACGAGTTCGCAAATTGGGTGCTGGAAATGTTGGCCGGAGATTCGGATTTCGGCCAAAAAATCATCTTCTTCGACGAGGCACATTTTTGGCTCAGAGGCTATGTCAACAAACAAAATTGCTGTTATTGGAGCGACCACAATCCACAAGTGTTCGACCAAGCAGCAATCCACAAAGATTGACTGATTGGTGCGGTTTATGGCACGGCGGCATCATCGGACCTTATTTCTTTCGAAAAATTAGGAAGGAGACACAGTTACCGTCAATGGTCCTCGGTATAGAGTGATGTTAACCGACTTTCTGTGGCCAGAGCTCGACAACGTCGATATATCCGAGCTATGGTTCCAACAAGACGGCGCTACATGCCATACAAGCGACGCAACGCTCGAAGTGGTGAAGGAGAAATTTGTCAACTGGGTCTTCTCATGACGAGCATTCATCAATTGGCTACCACGATCATGCGACTTAACACCTCTCGATTATTTTCCATTTAAATTATGTGCTATTCCATACATAATGGCATGAATGTAGCTTCAAAATAAAGCCAGAATCAATTTGATATCTCACGCCGTTGTTGTTTTATTTACATTTATTTCCTGTATCGAGTTTGAATACTCCAGTGGAGTTTTCTCTACCCCAACGAAAAAATAATAATAATAATGATAATAACAAATGCAACACACATATTCTGAACTTTTTGTAGCAGTAGATGAAGTAAAGAACTCCGTTCATTAAACAGACAAAGAAAGAATGGGGAGGGAATACAGAAAAGACTTCAATTTTTATTGGAAAAACATTGGATCTTTTAGTATCTCAATACTCACTTAATATCGAACCGTTCTCCGATCTCATCCTCATCCTTTTGCTCTCTGTGATCACTTTTTTGTGAAAATCGCTCTTAAGTGCATCTACAAATATGGGAATGAGGTCCCCCCTCGCACCTGTCACACTCAACCACATCCACATCCTCGCTGACAACTAGATTTCTAAATGGACTCTGATTCCCATCCCTTAGTCCCAGCTCTTTCAAAAATCCTAGGATCACTAGCCCTTGCCCAACACACAATAAACGTCTTACAATGTAAATCATATCACATGCTGTGAGTGTGTGTAATCGTGGAATCACCTTAAGAACTAAACTCCTAAATCAAACAAATTACTGTGTAGCGAAGCAAGTTGCGCAATCTAGTTGCTGGCCTCCATGCTTCGATGACATGTTGATTAATGAACCGAATCCCTGGCTTTGGATGCGCTCTTCTCCGCCCAAACTAGATTAATGCCCACCACCTATGTAGGCAGGTCGGCATACGAGGACATATGCGAAATTCCATCTATGAATCCCTAATTTATGACCCAAGATGAGGACAGCGGTATTTCGGGTACTTTATAGTGGACTTATAGACGTCAAATGGGAAAGGAGTCCTAGATCCGGTCCATCCATCAAATCTATTGTCCCCTCCAAAGCTAATCTTATCTTGTTTGCTCTCCTTTTTTGCATCACTCTTCTTGAAAAGTGAGTTTTGCTCCTCAGGTGTTGAAGGTGAAGTTAAAAGAAAAATTCCGGGAAATTTTAACTTCATAAGACCCACGCAGAATAACTGAACCCTAAAAAAGACGACATCCCGTTTCGAATTACATTCTGGTCATGCGATGACATACGCTGTCAGAAGAACTAAGCAGAGTAGCAGCAGCCAAAGGAGACGACGATGAAGAAGAAGTGGAAGAGTCTTTCAGGCCCCTTTTTTGTGGCACCGATTGACACAGTCCGCAGGTAGTCCTTTGGACTGGAATTAAAAGTTCGTGTTAAAGGAAGTGAAAAAGTGGGTTATGCAATGCGCTATCCAAGTGCTTCTGTTAAATACTGTCCTAGTGTGTGAGGAATTCCTGGAAATCTTTGCGGGCGATTTATTGGTGATGAAATTAACAGATTGTGATAGAAGGCCCAGATTTTTTTTTCTTTTTTCTAAACCACGTGGGATCGTTCTAATTGTATGATGATGGTTGATGCATAGTTCTCGACGGTCCGTGAATAAAATTAGACAGAACTATTCGTTGGTGATTATACCTTTTGGGGAGCTTTCAATAATCCAATCTTTGCCGAGGTGCAAAAGTTTTAAACGTGTGATAATTCCTTATTGAACCTATGATGCCATGCTTCGTTCCTATAGAGTGGCTACCAGTCAGAGCCATGGTGATACAACATAGTTTCTATGAGACTACTCTTAGCCAGAAACTTAGAGTAAATCTGCCGTTGCAAACAAGGTTCTCTCAAGCATAATCTGCCAAAAGTTAAACCCATACACCAAAAGTCGGATGGAAATTATCAAATCGACTTCAACCCTTTAAGCATTTAAGAAGAACTGGTACCCTCGGTGATGGTAGTAGTAGTAGTGAATCTTCCGAGAATAAATAAAGTACAACGCTACCACGTCACTACCCTAACTATTTTGAGCTTCAGCGCTGGTTCTTACTTACTTGCTTACTTAGGTGGCGCAACAGTTCGCGTGAACCTGGGCCACAAACAACAAACCTCTTAAGTTAGCCAGGCCCCCTTCTACTTGTGCGCGCCACCTAAAGTGATGTCTTCCTCTACTGCATCGTCCCTCCGAGTTAGATTCGAAGACTCTGCAGACCGGAGCGTGTGTGTTCATTCGCTATACATGTCTTAGCCATCTAGAACGACCAATGCGCAGTTTTTGCAGGCTCCTATAGTTCGTCGTTGAACCTCGTCATTCAAAGCCCATCCACACAAACGGGACAGAATATCTTTACCTCTTTCAATATAGTCCATGCTTCAGTGCCACAGAGCAGGACCGGGATAATCAAGGTCTTATATAGAGTCTCTAGAGTCTCCTTAGTTCTTTGGGATAGGGCCTTACTACTCAATTGCCTTCTCAGCCCAAAGAAACAGCGAGAGTTATTCTTCATTTGATTTCTGTGCTTATATTGTTATCTTATAGCAGTTATGTGATAGCAGAGCCAATTTAAACAAAGTCTCTAACATTCTTGAAGTTATAGCTGTATGATGATAACTCAGACTTAGAATCCCGAAGTTTTCGAAAATAATTGACGTAGCAATGGAGACTATAAGAGTAACCATGGGCGATAACGTTGTAGTTTCTAAACTAGAGTTGAAGTCTAACAAGTCTAGCTTTTAACCAATATCTGCAGCATGCAGCTAAGAAGGCAGCAAAGTCAAAGACTTCCCTGGCAAGGATCATGTCAAATATCGGCTGACCAAAACAGAAGAAGAGATTGATCTTAACAAGAGTTGCGGCATCGACAATACTCTACTGCTCCCAAATGGTGTTGGTGAAGACGAAGTCGTACAAAAAGAAGATGGGGGCAGCTTACAGAATCAACGCGCTGAGAGTTCCGAATAATTTCCTACGACGCGGCATGTACAGTGGCACAAGATCTCCAAGATCTGCCGATGTCTGGAAATTTGATCGATTGTGGACATTCCTGGCCTAAAACCACACTGATAGGGGCCAATCACCTGAATGGCGGTTGTATTTACCTTTGCTAGTTATGCGGCTGCATGCGCTCTGCCAAGGGTCCGAACATCCCACGTGCAGATCCGAAGGTCGTTGTATTTATTTCTTTTGATGGGAGGCTTCGTAATTATTAATTTTGTCCATGCGAGGGAAGATATTCCGACGTTGAATGTAACTGGGATGCGAGCGAGCGCTGTCATTAGTCCGCTGAGAACACCTCCGCCACCATCTCTTCTTGGGAACACTCTGAATCAGTTTTCAATATCCTTATAGGTCTGACCTACAAATATGTCGAAGTAGCCAATATAACTAATTAGATCAACCTGACTGGAATTGTAGACGTTACCGTTGATTCCATCTGAACAATTATTCCTCTGCCGCCTTGATCCACAGAAGGGTGTGTTAGAGGAAACGTTTCGCAAGGGTTTAACCCCACCATCTTTCGCCAAGGTACTCGGCACATTGGGTTCACCGCATGGAGGTGAAAATAGGAATTGGTAGACAGTGGATGTGGATAAGGTTGCTTGCGTCTTCATAGATTGCTCATGTCTACCCGTTGAACACCAGCGCTGGTTCACGTAAGTATATGTTGACAAAGAGCACTTATACATATAGTTGCCAGGCGTTGATAGAGGAAATCTATGCAGTAAAACAATTCTTGAGAACCAAGACTTAACAAATAGTCTTTAAGCTAATTCTGCTATGTGGTCGAAAGATCAAAGGGGTAAAGGAAAACTGCAAATCAGGACTGTTCTCGTGTAAAAGTGTTTCCTACTGGAATAGAAATTAAATCAGATAATCTGAGGCTATCCCTTTTATGGAATGACTACAAGCCAGCCTTGATTGCATATCTTGTCGTAGCGGAGGTGCTCTATTCTTATCGAAGACTGGCCATAACGATCTAGCTGTAGCATATCTATCTAAATGACACCAGTGCCTATTAGCCTTCTCGATGGATTCTATGTCTATTTCTCTTTAAAGTGTACTAAGCGGTGTACTATCTTCGAGTAGGGCCTGCGACGAATTCATTCCAGACCCGCTTCTAGCCAGTTCATCTGCTTTTTCATTTCTGAAGACATCCCTATCCTGGTACCCAGCAGAGAGTCACCATGTTGACTGTTGATATCTCATTCAGTTTTTTAGATAAATAAATAAATACAAATTCATTACAAGTTGGTTACTGAATTCCTTCATAATTTTCAAAAACTTTACGGAATTTTCAAAATATTCCACCCAACCCTGAAGTTTGTTCAAAGAAACAAATTATTATGGTCAAAGTTTTAGAGAATTATAAAGGATTCTTCAAAACGTTCGACTTTACCTCTAAGTTTGTAGCGAAATGTTAGACAGTAGGTCATCTCTTGAAAAAAGCTGGCTTTAAAAAATCATAGATCTTCCAGTGAAAACACCAGGTAACCAAATATGTACCCTCAATCAGAGCCACCACCGAAATACAACAACGATAAAGCTGTCAATATTTACTTTTGTGTTTCACTTATAACAGAGACCTCCTTCTGAGTTGTTTCTTCAAATAGCACCCCATTCGAACGTAGTGCTTCTACTTGATTTTAAAGTAGAAAAATTAATAATCATCGCTCATAAATGTAACCCAATACGGTTTCTGTTGTCATCGGTCCGTCCGTCTAGCCGATGGTAGCTTGTTATAGCACACAGGAGGAGGAATCTCCTGGTTCTTGCACTCGTTCGATATGCACATTCACACCCTTCGAACTGGTTAATTCGATCATAATGTCAACTGGTCATGGAATATGCTTTGCATCCAGTTTATGTTGGATGGTGTAGTATAAGTGGCAGGCCTTTCTTCATCTCTCCATTCCTTCTTATAAAGCTGGAGGAGCCATGGAGTGTGTCATAAGTTGGGAAGTCGGGTTTTTTTTTTTTTTTTTTACTTCTTCTTCTTCCACTGAAGTGATGGCTCCATATTCTCATTTTGGTTTCATAAATTTTGTATAAACGAGTATCGGTTCTGAATCTGAATAAGTTGTGCACAACTAAAAGAGGGAACAAGTCTAAAAGATAATAAACACTTCAATGAGGTGCGAAAATACCTGTGAACACATTCATGAACAGGTATTTTTGCAAATCGCTGAGGAAAACGAACTCATGACGATGGGGAAAGATACAACGACAACGATGTGATGAGATGATGATACTCGTAGTGGCATACGAGGGAATACGTTTTGAGAGCCGCGAAACAAAATTACACGGTGAACAAATGCTTTCCGCTCATTGAGCTAATTCATTGAAACATTTTTCAACCGGAAAGAGGTAGACAGAGAAAGGGGCAAATAAATGGGAAATTTTGAGAGGATTAAGAACAGCGAACAGATTTTAAAAATACAATATTTTTAAAGAATTCGTGGGAAATAAACGGTGCTCCCGAAATCACGCATTATCCCAGACCGCTGAGGCCAAATACTCATTAGAAATCCACAGAAATAGCGACGAATATTCACTAAGGTCAACGAATATTCACAGTCAGAAAGTTGCTAGCTAGGCCCAAACTTGGTAAAATACTAACAAAAGCCCCGCAGAAGTGGTATCATCCAATAAATTATAGTTCGCAAAATAATTAGGAAGGGCCACGACAACCTAATAGACGAGCTCTCTGGCTCGTAGTAGAGCCACAGGTGCTGGGAATGTGGAAGAACTACTTCTGCAGAATGTGTAACGGCGACGAAGACCAACGATGATATTCAAAACTTCCATCCACCTGATCAAAACGAAGGGAGGATAGCAAAATCTAAGCTAAAATCCAACAAGGTTGCTGGACCTAACGGCTTACCGGCGGCGCAGCTGGAGATGAGTTGGTAAAGAATATACACCAACTCATTTCTGGTCAGATAAGCGTGTAGCTGATGAATGGAATCTCATTATCCTTTGCCCGAAAGAAAGGAGACCCACCACAACTACGCCAACTACAGAGGCGTCAGTCTCCTCAGCATTGCGTACAAGATATTATCTGCCATATTGTGTGAATGCCTGAATCCTTGGCCCCTATCAGTGCGGTTTTAGGCCAGGAATGTCCGCAATTTGGAGAAAACTCAAGTAGTCCAAATCGATACTCACCATCTCTTTATCGATTTTAAGACAGCCTATGACAGCATTTATAGAAGCGAGCTATACAGAGCCATGTCTAGTTTTGACATCCCTGCCAAACTCGTCCGTCTGTGCAGGATGATGATGGAGAATGCTCGCTGCTCCATCAAGATAGGTAACGACATCACCGAGACCTTTGATGTCAAAAATGGATTTAGGCAAGGTGACGCGGTGTCATGTGAGTTCTTTAACATAACAAGCCAAATACAGGAAAGACAATCTTTCAAACTGTGTAACTACTTCCGTACGCTGACGACATCGACAAAACAAAGTGAACAAGAAGGGACACCCAACATTGACGAATCGAACAGAACGTTACTGTGAACAGCTATAACTTCGAGCCTGCTACAGACTTTGTATACTTTGGCTATGTCTCATCAAACAACAACATCAACTCTTGCTAATCGCTGTTTCTTTGGGCTGAAAAGTCAATTGAGTAGTAAGGTCCTATCCCGAAGAACTAAGGAGACTCTATATAAGACCTTGGCAATCCCGGTTCTGCTATATGGCGCTGAAGCAGAACCGGATGAAGATATCCTTGGTCGTATCTAGAGAAAAATTCTTCATAGCATATTCGCTACCGTTTACGTTGACGGGCTTTAGAAGAGGGGATTCAACAAGGAACTATAAAAGCTGTCAAAAAACTGCACATTGGTTGATTGAGATGACTAGGGCATGTAGAGCGAATGGACACCAATACTCCGGGTCGCTGAGTCTTCGAATCTAACCCAGAGGGGCGACGGACAAGTAGAAAGGGACCTCAACCTACTTGGAGTGCGCAACTAGAGGCAGTTGCCTAAAGACCGGACTAACTGGAGAAGTTTGTTGGTCGAGGCTCAGGTTCACCTCGCACTGTAGCGCCACCTAAGTACATCATGTTAAGAATCCTGTCACTTTTACTTTTGTTGGAATTGTAGTGGCAAAATCTGAGATCAAACGGTTACATACACTTTGTTTACCTCAGTGACCAGCTTCCTCCTTCCTCCATCGCACTCATCTCATATAACATGCGGCATTGCGTTATTGTCGTTCCCATAATTTGGTTCCTTTCAACACACATTATTGCACTGTCAGTGCGCTCTGGTTATTAGCTTGGCTGCCCTTAATTCGAATTTAATTATACAATAAATCGATTGATTTGGCTTTTGCAAGTGCACCAAACCCGTTCATGTAAAACTGATGAGGCTGCTTGCTCACGAGGCGTAAATAAAACACCAAATGTGGTTGCCATATAAATTATTCGCAATCCTTTTGCTCGCCCCCCAAACTCCGCCTCAGCTCTTCACTCCCTGTGTAAGTTTTAATTATCTATTATACAATCAGGCATGAGAATACACGAGTGTTTATACATAATATGGCTTACTCCACCTTGCATCGATTTGTCTGAGGCCGGTGTATCGGTGGCGATATAAATCAAAAGCTTTTTTGTGCGTCCAACATTGTTAGTCTAGTTACAAGTTTGGACGTGTGAAACAAAGGAATCCATCATATGGAAGCGCGCACTAATGACATAGTTGGCGGGCGGGTTTTCTACTTTTTTTTTACCTCGTATTGTGTTACAAGTTTTGTAAGTTATGGAACGTTGCGTTCGGGTGGTTTTAATGTACTGACCATGTGTAGACTTGTTACTGACGACTGTAAAATATTTCCCAATGACAGCTCGAAAACAGATTACTTGAAACGTTGACAAATTGTTCTCCAGTAACTCAACACCCCTGGCAACCCTATGCGATATAAAATTCACTGCACTTTGGTGCTTGCACATGTAATTTGCTTACGCATTCAAATTAACCGATGAATGATGACGAATAATGTCAATCCAAACACACACAATCCGAAAGCACAAACAATTTAATGATACGATTTTCTAATCGAATTTTAATGATTGCTCTTCGAGTCCTGCAGCAGTGGTCATGTCCAACAGTGCCACTATGTCAGTGACTTTATGTCTATCTGTGTTGCTGTGGTGTTTAATTAAACTACACTGTGACATTGCAGAGCAATGACAACCCCAACACGGCTCTGTGAGAGCAGTCCACATGTTTGCGGTTTTCGCATAAGCCGACAGGGGGACCGAGGAGGTGGTGCTGAAGTGTCACGCATTTTATTTCTTTTTGAATTTCTTTTTCAGTATCCATCCTCCCCAATGCGTGGACGTGGATGCATTGCGTTACGCACAAAGGATAGGGTATTATGGTGGGAGGAAATGCGTTGTACGACGTGTGGTTGTGTGGTACGATTTTTAGTATCTTTCTGTGGCCATGATTTGATTATGATTCGAGTGTTTCCTATGCAAATGTGCGGAATTGTTTGCGTTTTTAGTATTTTATTTCAAAAGGAAGGGGCGGTACCATGAGATTTAAACAGGTTAAGATTGATGATGGTATGGCGCATCGATGCGTTACGCATTTGTTAAGTGTAGCTTCGCTATGTACTTTTAGATACATATTCTATCTATGTTATGTCATTAGCAAACATGCTTTTGGGAAGAAATAGGTATTACTTTACACAAATGAAAAAGCTTCATAACAGTCACTGAACTGTTCATCTTCAGTGGTTTTATCAGCTTAAAAATACTTTTATGGAATTGTTAATCGTTTAAATTTTTGTTAATAAAGGATAAAGGGTGGTTTTCTTAGAGGTATAGAACATTGTATTGGTTTTATTGGAAAGATAATCTTACGACATTAGTATTCAAATATGATTTCGGGCATATGGGCCAATTTTCGATCACTTTTTCGAGCAGCTGGGGCTGTATACCGGCAATAACGCGGAAAATGTTGACTTTTAAGTCGTTCATCGTCTCTGGTTTATCGGCATAGACTAGCGACTTCACATATCCCATCAGAAATTAATCCAAGGGTGTTAAATTACACGATCTTGGAGGCCAATTCACAGGCCCATTACGTGAAATTATGCGCTCATCCAATGTTTCCTTCAATAATTTGATTGTGGCGCATTCTGTGTGGCATGTTGCTCCGTCTTGTTGAAACCACAGGTCTTCCATATTAATGCCATTCAATTGCGGAACGAAAGAGTCAGTAATCATGGATTTAAAGCGATTTCCATTGACTGTAACGTTCTGGTCGGCATCACTTTTGAAGAAATATAGACCAATGATTCCAAGACCCCATAAAGCTACCAAACAGTGATTTTTTGTGAATGTAACGACGTCTCAATAATGGCTTGTTCATTTTCTTCACTCCAAATGCGGCAATTTCGCTGAACAAAATTTTGTGGTAAAAATGAGAATAAGTTTCGAGAACTGAACCACGATTTTCGAAATAAATTTGCACAATATGCAAGCGTTGTTTTAGCGTAAGCCTATTCACGGTGAAATGACAAACCAAACTGACCAAATTCAGCTGTCAACTGTGAAATTGGCTGTCGCTGGAAAAAGTATTGCCAACTTGAAAAACAAACCACTAAAAAAAAAACACTCATTATTTAAAACTAAGGGAAGTGGCTAACCGTTTAAAGATGAATTTAATAAAAAATCCTGCAGTGGTTTTCAAAGGTCTATCTGTGAACCACTGTAACGTAAAGTGCCCTCAGTATTAGAGAAGTTAGTCCTTGGGGATTTTAATTCAAGAAAACACGATGCCGGGTAACATGATGTACATACACAACACATTTATAAGTAGGTGGACTAGACAGCTTTTGCAGACATCATTGGAGGGAACAAATACTTTTTCTTTATAGGGAATGCAAGAGAGTTGACCAGAGGGAGGACTTGAACCTATCGATATATTTCATTCCCATTTCATGCGAAGTGAACAATTGTTCCTAAGACGGCACTAGACGATGTTTTGGTCATCAGGTTGCTATTGCCTTCAGGGATGTTAGCCTGTTTTTCAGGTGCAGAATTTGCATAAAATCTTAGATTACAGTAGTTTTAGAATGTCTATGTGTTCTTATTTAAATACATCCTGTTTAATTGAGAATAATTTGCTTATGTGGCAAGAACTTGTGAGGAGACTTGATCTACTTTCTTCTTATTCAAGAACTATCCACAGATTTCAATGAATTTTGATTTCTTAGTCCAGATTAGTTTGCGAGGGGGTCAAATACATGTAAGAGTCAAAAAATATACTGATTGTCAATAGATTCCTTCTCCATTCTCGTAGCTCAAGAACCCCTTAATGAATGAAAATTTGGGTTGTTTAAGATATTATTTGCTTGCCTTTTCCCCTACAACATAGGTGAGGCTCATGTCTCCCCAACTGGTGGTTCAAGTCCCTAACCGTGAGGGGACTCCTATGTCTGAGCAGCAGGTAGACTAATCGTTCTCTTCAAATCCAGTAATGGCTAGATTTTATCACGAAAGTCGATACAGTTGTTTCAGCTACTATTTGCTCATTCTTCTACCTCCAGTTTCAAGGTGAAATTTTTGTCAGCACTCAGTTCCTGTTTATTCTCAAAGAGGTTCCAAACGGTGTCAATTTTAGCCAGCTCATCTGATCTGAGTAGTTCGCCCCACAAAGGATAAAGACGATGCCACGAAAGATTGCTTCTTTTCAAAAGGGACTTTCGAACAATTTCCCAAATATGAAGTTAAGATCGAAATGTCATCGATTCCGTCACCTTAATATTCATAAGAGGAGCTGGCAGTTTCTCCCGGTTAATAAACTGTTAACTAGACTGATAATATTGCAATTGCGGAAGTATTCTGGATGTTCGTACTTTCCGAGTGGTATGCACGCGTTCAGATGTCCTAAATATCACATCAAAGGAGTGCTGTGAGAAAGGCTAATAAACGAAACAGGTAACGGCTACAATCGAAAAAGAATTGCCAGAGCACTTTATTCCGAGTGTCTATTAACCTCTCAAGAAGTCCTTAACCAATATTAAACCCAGAAGACCAATGGCAACAGTGTAGCCTCTATAGTGCTGGATTTCTTCAGGCACCAGAACAAAATCACTGGTCTGCTGAGTGCCGCGACCACCAGGCGCACGCACCAGGACAAGAGGGACTTACGAGATCTAAAAGTAGAAGAGAAGCGAAGAACACTAACTTCTTCGAAAGAAAATGAAAGAGATTAAGAGTCGAGACAATAGAGTGGTATTATAGCGGGAATGAAGTCAGAAAAGGGAATAGTGTTCCCACTAAATCACTTTTCCCATGTTCGAGGCGGCAGCGAATGAATTTTCTAGATGGAGTCAACTATGGCGTCAACAATTTCAGTTAGGAACCATTTAGCGCTCACCTTAATTGGGCTACTTAAACATTTGAATTTGAAGCTCAGATCAATAAAGATTTTCAAGACTGAGTAAGGGTATTGAAAGAGAAATGGGCCAACGGCAGCGCTTATAACCCCGTAGTAGCAGTCTGGCATCGCAATATCCCGGCCCCTTGACCTAGGTGTTTTAACTAAAAATCCGGGCCTCCAGTTTGAGGGTTGTACGTCGGAGTAACTGCGATACCATGGAAAAAAACTGGTTACGAAGCAGTCATAAGTCTCGGATAAGGATGATTAAACTATTTACGATCCTCGCAAACAAAATAAGAACAAAGACCTTCGAAAATGCATGTGGAATATGCGGACCCTTAACAGGACACGTGCAGCTAAATAATTAGCGGAGGCCCTAAACTGCAATAAAGCAAATATCACTGCTGGGGTGGGCCGGACAAAAAACGGATGAGAAACTGTGACATCTGCTACAATGAGCAAAAACAGCGTGTATTTGGTTGCGCATTTGTCACCAGAGGCAGATTTAGACAAGAAATCTTTAGCTTTAGGTATATGAGCGAACTCCTGATAGCAACTCGCATTAAGACAAAATTCAGAAACATCAGCTTAATATGAGCTCACGCTCCCACCGAGGATAAGGACGACGTGACCAAAGATAGCTTTTATGGGCTCCTCGACAGGACTTACCACCAATGTCGACATTATGACGTTAAAATCATGCTACGCGATTTTAGTGCAAAAATTGGAAAGCAGAGCATCTTTGAAAGCACCGTCGGAATATATAGCTTGGACGTCAACACCTCCGGAAACGGACTGACGCTAGTCGAATTTGATGCGGCACCTGGCGTTCTCCGGATCAGCTAACTTTCAACCAGATTGATCAGTCGCGATTGACACTGCTTGTACCTTCCGAGCAGTCAAAATTGACTCGGATCACTACTTTGTTAGTGTCAAGGTACGTATGCAGATATCGCAAACACCACAACACCAAAGAAGTATTGTGAGAATATTTAACATCCAACGGCCTTCGCCAATCGAGTATCCCAAAACCTCTCAAGAAGTTCAATGCCGCCAAAGCTAATCGCAGATGAACGCTGGCATCATTGTCAGCTGTCAACAAGCCATCAAAAATGCCGCCCCTGATGTGCTGGGTTTCTTGCATCAATCAAGAAGAAACCCCTGGTTTGATGAAAAGTGCTGCCAAGCATACTCGTACACAGCAAAGCAAGAGGCTTATAAAGCGACGCTACATAGCGTGACAATAGTAACTCTACTCGTACAGGCAGAAGAGAAGGGAAGTTTCTAAGAAAGATCGAGTCAATGGACTGATGTTCGAAAGCAAAAAAAAAGCATGCCAAGGCTACAAACCCCAAACAGAAGCCTGTAGGAATGAAAAGGGAAATCTAGTAGTAGAGTCAGAGTCTGTGCTGAGAATTTGGAAAGATCACTTCTGCAGACTGTTAAACAGCGGTTAAGATCAAAACTGATGATCAACAATTGCGTCCACCCCATATAGCATACTTCAACTCATCTGTAAGATCTGGTCGGATGCCCGACAAATAAGTTGGCCATGGTGTAGTGGGTAATGTATTTGCTCGTGACCCGAACTGTGCAGGTTGGAGCCCGGACGGAGATTAGCAACCACAGCCACTCGTGCATAAAAGATACCAAAAGGAGTTCTGTCTGATAGTACCTATACAATGGACAGAAAATTGAGTCTGAGTGCTCCGGGAATTGGAAATTTTCTTTTTAAAGAAAAATTAATGCCCGACGAATGGAACTTCAGCAACGTTTGCCCGATCCCCAGGAAAGGAGACCTTCTGCACTGCGCCAACTGCAGAAGTATTAGTGACCATCGCATATAAGATCATATCTACTATATTATGTGAACGCCTTAAGCCTTTTATCAACAATGTGATTGGTCCGTGTCAGTGTGATTTAAGTCCAGGAAAGTCCACCATACGAGTAGATCAGATATTCACATTGTAGCAAAAACCCAGAAACTCCAAATCGGTACTCACCACCATTTTAAAGTCGCCTATGATAGCTTCTATAGAGACGAGCAATAGAAAGCCATGTCTAGTTTTGACATCGCTGCCAAACTTGTCCCTCTATACAGGATGACGATGGAGAATGCACACTGCTCCATCAAGGTCGGCAACAACATCACCGAGGCTTTTGGTGTCAAAAAAGTACTACGACAAGGCGACGCGCTGTCATGTGCCTACTTTAACATCGTACTTGAACGGATTGAATTCTCAAGTTAACATCAAGGATACGATCTTTTAAACGACATTGACATAATTCGAAGAACGCAAGTGGTAAGTATTGAAACATAAACGACGAAAATGGGTTTAGCGGTTAACGAGGGCAAAACAAAATATATGGTTTCATCAAAAAGTGACACTCAACATCTGCAACTTCGACAGAATGTCAAATAAACATCAAAAATTTTGAGGTAATTAAGGATTAACAAGTCAAATGCACTTCTAAAACACCGTCGAGATAACAGCTCCAAACTCTCAATCGTTATCACCGGACACTGCGTCATCGGCAGGCATGCTCAGAGACTGGGCATCGTAAGCAATGACTTATGTAGAGGCTGCAGAGACTGGTAGTAGGAGGAGGCTATAGTTCACCCTTGCATGTGCTTCCCTTGCTTTTATCAGAAGGGATATTCTAGGAGAATATAATATTTCTTCAACGACCCGAACGGTCTGAAGAAAACCTAGACTGTCACAATTGATAGGATCGAAATCCTGCCTATCCTAATCCTACTCGAATTCTGTACACGTCTGACGACTCGCTAGGGTATCTAGATAGATAACTGGGTCTACGCTCCAGGCGAAAAACGCACAGTGGTATAGAGTGTGGGAATATCAAGTGACAAACCTGAATATTTTAATCCACGGAAATTTTATTCGAAAACTTTGACTTTGGCGTCATCCATATTGCTATAGTGTTCTTAGATTGGTTTCGAGTGGATATGTTGTATCCAAATTGCATAGTGTAAGACGGATTAAACATTCATAGCTAAAGGCATTAAAAATGTCATTAAACACTCTCACCCTCTAAGCCCAGGCGCTTTAATTCAGGACATGACTGCAAACAAACCTACAATCGACTCCATTTCAGTACAATTTGCGTTTAGCTTTCAGTACAATCGAAATAAAATCTTTTTTTTTTTTTCATTCCTACAACGAACTATGAGTATACCTACAAGCTGTACAGGGACATCGATTTAGTCAGAATGCCTCGAATTCATGGTCTAATATGGCTAGGACATGTGAAGTGAATAGTAATCAATTTTCCAGACCGGAAAATTATCAAATCCATCCCGGAGAGAACATGCAGTAAGGGATAACTTTACCTAAGGTGGAACGAATAAGTGAAAAGGAACTTGGAATGCAAAACTGTATGTGCCTAAATAAAGATAAACTTGTTTGCAAAAGCTTCTTGGTTGAGGTCCAGGTCCATCCCGAACTGTAGTGATATCTAAAGTAAAATAAAGCTCTAGAACCACCTGCAGAATGTGCCGCTTAAGCTAAGCCTTGCCTAAGGTGCTGATGGGTGGAAGGGCTTTATAATTGAGCGTTGATGGCGTTGTAGAGGATTTTTCACAAGTCTTAAGTCATATTTGACTCGTTTAAGTCTTAACGCTCCCAATCTGGTAACTACTGGTACCATCGATGACGGTGGGGTAAGCGATGGACAACAAGATACGCATGCTGCAGCAGTTGCGTATCTCACACGTTAAGTAGATTGAGATCCTTTTGACTTCTTCTATGTAAGTAGTCGTTCTTAAATGGCTTCAACAATTTACTACCAAGTCGCCTTATTGATGTTTAGATGTGATACTCCTCCTATATTCCACATCACAGTCGTTTAGTCAGTTCGCAAATTAAATTTGCACTTACTCGTTCGTTTATAAGGCGAAGGATCAAAACTGAGGGCTTTAAATTCCCCAGCTTTTTGACAGTGGCTTGTGGAAGATAGAACCTGTGAGCAGTGTACTAGTACTAAGAATGAACACCCGAACCCTAAAGACATGTAAGGATAAAAAATCATAGTGCCACTGCAAGAGGTTCCATTTTTGAAGTTAAACGTTTCAGAGAGACGATTTTCGAAGCCAAGAAGGTACAAGAAATAATATATCTATCAGCGCACAGCAAAATGTATCTTATACCTGCAATATTAAATAGTAGGGACAACTATCTATGAGTTTAGAAAAGCACCCAGTGGGGCAGGCGCATATATACTATTTTCATAAGAGCGCGACAGACTTTAATTCATACACTGATTTTGAATGGATCATTCTTAGTCGGTTTCACATACGAGGCGTGTTCCATTGGGCCCGGAAAAGTACTCGCATGTATGCTGCGCAGTTGTAATTTTTCACTAGCGGTCAACGTATTGTGATTTTCCCTTAAAAAAATACGAAATAGATACTTGTCCCTGCTAAACAAATACACGAAGGTGTTTGTCTTTGCTAAAGAGGAAAGTCTTTGATAGTAAAACTAGAACTTGCATTCTGTTCAACATTTACACGCACGTACCTACCCACAAACATCGAACATGGCTACTCTCACATTCGATTCACTGATGCACTCCCGTCGGCAGAAATTTTGTTGTCACCCGCCGGATAACTGGGTCTTACAAAAATTCAAATTCATTCATGGTTCTGTTACCTGTTTATGAAAATTCACCAACATTTCTCAATTCAATTTCTACCCTAAACTAACCTACGAGTATATCTAGAGCTGATTTCTTTTTTTAATCGTGAAGAAAGGTCTTCAGATTTTAGGAAGGAAACGCAAAAGTTTTATTCAAAAATTCTTCATTTTCAGAAGAAATATAAAAAAAAATGTCGAGGCAAATAGACTTTCATAAAGTTTTCTTCTGTCATATTCAATGTGAGCTGTCAGCTGTCAAATAAAATTTGACATTTCGATTAGAACTTAGCAATTTATGTACAAACCTATCTATTTCATTTACATTGGAATATAATGATCTTAAATGCCACTTCGACATGACATTTCGTTCATCTAAAAAAGTGCTACCTGAACTTTGTTTTGACAGGCCAATTTGCATAGTTAACCTCACCACTTAAGCATTACCTAATGAACATGATCTGTCAATTCTCAGACAATTAACACACATTTCAAGTCTCATTAATTCATGAATAAAATAAAATTCTACTCACCGGTCGGTGATGGTAATGTAGGCGGTGGCGGTATTGATGCCCCGCCACCGCTGCCGCCCACTGCTGCTGCAGCTGCCACAGCACTAGCCGCAGCAGCAGCGCCCGCTATCGTCAACGGTGGCCTTGGCGGCTCCATACTCCACGGAGCACTTGGCAATTGTCCAAACTCACTACCGATATTCGAACCAATCAACATGACAGCACACTGACGTTGCACTACAGATGCACATGTGTGTAGAGGTGATGGATTTTATTTCATTCAAAATTGAACAATCTATTCTCGAATACACAAATGTCAAATTTTCATTGACAGCTGTCAAAAATTGCACGAGAAATGTCTCGAAATGAAATTCATATGACAATTTGCCGTAGGTAAAACGAAAGCAGTGCAGAATAACGATAATTTTGTATCTTTTGCTTTTAGCCCGTTTTCGTTAGAGCGCGCACACACAACCCCGGACTCGACGACGACGTGAGTACGCGCGATGCACACACGTAAAACTCAATCGCTGAACTGAAGAGCACACACAGTCAGTGGTTGTGCGGGGACCCTTTCAAGTTGGCTTGGCCAGTTCGTTGGGCGCCCATGGTGTGGTAACACACAATCATAACAACAACACGAACGGCGGCAGTCGACTTCTGTTTGGTGTGGTGGCGCTGCTACCGCGAGCAGTGAGCGCGCACAGAGGGAAAATTAAAAAATCGAGCAAAAAGACAAAAGACAAGAAAAACCTGCAAATTTACCAGAAAGGGAGAATGGGTCAAGTGTAACGTGAGTGAAAGAGAAGTCAAGATGAACTGCCACCCCATTCAAAAAATAAAAGAAAAAGTATTCGTTCAGGGGAGTGGGGCGCTGAAAATGTTGGCACAAAGCAAATCGGCAAAAGCTTAAACAGTCATTGGCACAGAAGAATGACGTAAAGTGGAATAACAGATGATGGTTGGCGCAGGAGTGAATGAGATGAATAGAAGGGAATTAAGAGTAATTGATTTGGTGAATGTGTGTGCAGGGTTTGGTGTTTGTCGTACGAAGAAGGGATGATAACCATTCAAGAAGAAAGGAACTAGAAATTGGAAATAGAAAGAGGAAGGGACAAATTAAAGAGAGATGTCGGTAGCGGCAGAAAGAGATGGCGATGGTGAATTGGAGACGTCGGAAAGACTGGAACTGGATTTGTGGCACATTGAGTGAAAATGGTGGAATAGAGTGGAATTTACCTTGGAACTCGGAGTGGTTTTCCTCGAATTGATTGGAAGTATTTTCTCTGAATTCGAAAAAATGAATTGCGACTGCGGATGAATTACTTTTCGGTCTACGAAGGCACAAGTTTGTTTAAATAATTTTTTGACTATGTTGACGGTGGATAATGATTATTCTAGGCTTTAGACTACCATACGTGATGCACAGAGTAGATAAAATTGGTAGAGCAAGTTTTCCAGGTTTTCCTTTCGCCGTCGGAATCGTGGATGTTCGAGTGGAATTTCGAGGTTCAACGGGTTTAAAATTTATTTATATACTATTAATTTCGAGGTTGGGATTTCACATCCCTTCCATATGGCACCTGTCAAATCCATCTGTCATCTATAGTGACAGGTAGTTAGTACTCCCACCGCTCAACGCATTCAAATTGTTGCATCTTACTACACAAATAATAGTTCTATACTGTCGCAATTTAAGGACGGATTATGGTCGTCATAATCGCCCAAACAATTCGAAACACAATCACCAAATTCGAACAAATAGGGAGTGTTTGTGATGTCGTAAGGCCTGTGCATTGTAATGATGAACTGAAAACATAGCCGCTGTGAGTGCCACCGTTTAGCGTATATCGCACTTGGATTTGTATCTTCATCCGTATAAGGTCCAGCTTACACAACAACTGCTGACCATAGAATGCGCATAATATACGCTGATTGAGTGCTCGAAAATCAAAAATTTGACGCCGATTTTTCGAACAAAATCTTGTTCAGCGATGAAGCCCATTTCTCGTTTGGCGGCTACTTAAACAAAATTGCAAAATTTGGGATTCTTAGAATAAAAATGTGAGCGCTGCTGACCGGCGCCTAGATCGGGCTGTATTTTTTGAAAACGACTAAGGTGCCATTGTTACGGTGAATTCGCTGCGCTATGGTCAAATGATAACCAATTTTTTTTTTTGGCCTCAGCTTAAAGTCATTGTTGTGAGCGTCATGCTGTTCCACCATGACGGAGCTACGTGCCATGCAGCACAGACATATTTGGCTCTATAGAACGAAAAATTTCCCGGCCGATTAATTTCGAAATTGACGACATCAATTGGCCACCAAGATCGTATGATCTGACCTCCTTGGATTTCTTTTTGTGGGGCTGTGGTAAAGATCGTATCTATCTAGACAATCTACTATGGAGCACTTAAAACCAACATCCGTTATGGCCGCAATACGCCAGAAATGTGCCGAAAAGTCATCGGAAATTAACTCACAAGAATCAAAGTTTACAAAAACTCTCGTGGCTGCCATTTAACCGATGTTGTATTCCATACATAAGGCAATAAACAAATTTCAGTGAAATCTTTTTTATTTTACTTTGAATTAAAATTCGAAGCACCCTGCACTTCTTATAAACAAGTGACTGTTTATGTACTTTACCTAGCTCAAACTATGTATCTATAGTATATGTATGGCTTAAGCCATATATCTAAGGACCATTTTGAAGCATTTCTTCGAGTTTACTGGCGCAATTTTGCATAACCATTTGTCAAATTTCCCACAATTAACGGATCACTCATCAGAATTGTTGCCATCTTGAATTGGCCGTTATTTCGAATAAAAATCGAATGGATTTAGCCATAAATACTGGTACACGCATTTTTTGTAATAAAACAAAAACGAGTTTTTCTATAAAACAAACAATATTTAAACCATTTATTCGAAATGGCCGCCATTTGCATTTATGCATTCCTTGAGTCCCTCTGGCCACTAATCGTAGCATGTGCTTCGTCAATTGAAAAATTGTCCACTGCACGGATAAGTGCGCGCTTCAAGAAATCAATATTTGGGTGTGTCGAGCTCAAATAATAAAAGAAATGCCACATGTAGCTTTGAACTCAAACTACGTTATTCCAAAGCAAGGAAAGGCGCCAACGGGTTTTATCATTATTAACGTGTGCCAAAAATAAATACAATACCTATAGAATTGGTACAATGCAATAAATAAGTAAATACGTATCACAAGAAATAATGAATAATAATATTGCACGTACATATAGCTAGAACATTGCACGGATAATTAACGCAGTTTAAGTTTCACCGGGCATTATATTTTTACGTCTAGATTTTTTATCCAACTAACAGCTGTGAAATCTAAAAAGAAATCTGCTCGTACACTTATTCAGGATGTGCTCCATCGTTTACTGTTCAGCGACACAATCGTATGCAGGAGTCTGAGCCAATGGTCAACTGTGCATAAGAAAACCGCATCTTCCTAAATTGGTACGGAAATGATTAAGAATGCACCATTCTCTACGATGTAAATCAAATCCATTGACTCTTTGGCTTGGGTCTGCCACAATTGCTTGTTAAATAGGTCACCTTCCCAAGGCGTCACCTTCACATACTGTGTTGCTACATTCGCAATCCAGGACTATCAGCTTGCAGTAGATGCGATTGATTCCCAATACGACATTGTAAACCCCTGCGACGACGTCATGATACAGGGAGACTTTATCTTCCCCATCTCCAATGGGCCCAGTCTGAAGATGAGTCCCATTTTGTTGCTGTAAACCTTACCTCTGAAAAGTCCTTTACACTGATCTTCTCAGTAACATTAACTTTAGTCCTATCCAAGTTGACAGCATCCACAGTGAGTAAGACGAAATTTTCATCTGCCTCATTCAATCAGTCCCTTTTGTGCCTCAGAAGAACCTTACGTCGGCCCCGCCATGGTATAATAAAGAGCTACGCGCACTTCGTAACAAAAGAAACAAACTATGGCAAGCATTCCTCAAATCTCAATCTGGCTCTGACTTTTCCCATTACCAAGACGTCCACTCCTAATTCTCTGAACTCTGTGAATATCTTTACAGTGAATATATTTACAGAATGCAATCCACGCTAATCAATGACCCCAAACGTTTCTACCACTTTATTAATGCCAAACGGAAATCTGATAGCTATCCATCCACTTTGAAATTTGCTAATAAATCCTTGGCAGGCACGAAAACAATCGCAAACCTGTTCGCTCATTTTTCCAACCAATCGTTTACGGATCACGTTACTCAACCTGATCATAACTACTTGCATTACTTAGATAACTATTTATCTACCACCAACCTTACCGAGTTCATATCTAGCACACTGTGCTAGAAGATGGTAATGAAGTCGATATGTGTAGTTGCCACCGACTTCAGCAAAGCCTTTGACAAAATTCCGCATGCAACCATTCTCCTCAAACTTAAAGCTCTTGGTTTTCAATCGGGCTTTATCTCATTGGATCAAATCTTACTTGCAAAAATGCCGATATAAAGTCCTCTTCTGATCCTATTAAAGCCACATCGGGAGTCCCTCAAGGCAGCCATCTTGGTCCCATGATCTTCATTTTGACAATTAACGATGTCGATTGTATCATCAATGGCTCCTTTTAAAGGGTGGTTAAGTTTTAAGGGCCGATGTTGATTTTGAATAAAACACAAATTATTTAGGAAATTACTGTCATTTCTTTTTATTATGATAATATTGGTATGGTTCAATTATGTATGGAACAAAATATCGGCCAAATGGCCGCCGCGACCTCGGCGGCACACCTCCATCCGATGGTCCAAATTTTCGATGACGCTGAGGCATAATTGAGGTTCTATGCCGTTAATGTGCCGAATTATCTCATCCTTTAGCTCTTGAATTGTTGCTGGCTTATCGACGTATACCTTTTCTTTCAAATAACCCCAAAGAAAGAAGTCCAACGGTGTCAAATCACATGATCTTGGCGGCCAATTGACATCGCCACCACGTGAGATAACACGGCCATTGAATTTGTCGCGCAAAAGAGCCATTGTTTCGTTAGCTGTGTGGCAAGTGGCACCATCCTGTTGATACCACATATCGTCCACATCCATATCTTCCAATTCGGGCCATAAAAAGTTCGTTATCATCTCACGATAGCGAACACCATTCACAGTAACTGCCTGACCGGCCTCATTTTGGAAAAAATACGGCCCGATGATGCCGCCAGCCCATAAACCGCACCAAACAGTCACTCTTTGTGGGTGCATTGGTTTTTCGACAATCACTCTTGGATTATAATTCGCCCAAATGCGGCAATTCTGCTTATTGACGAATCCACTGAGGTGAAAATGTGCCTCATCACTGAAGATGATTTTCTTCGAAAATTGATCATCCACTGTTGCCATTTCTTGCCACCATTGTGACCATTGACGACGCTTGAAATGGTCAAGAGGCTTTAGTTCTTGAGTCAATTGCACCTTGTAAGCGCGTAAATGCAAGTCTTTATGCATAATGTTCATCAACGACGAGCGTGAGAGGTGCAATTGTTGGGCACGACGACGAGTTGAAGTGGACGGCTCTTCAGCCACACTATCGCGAACAGCAGCAATATTTTCTGCAGTACGAGCTGTACGAGCATGCACTGGTGTTTTCACATCTCCTACAGACCCGGTTTGCACAAATTTTTGCACGATTTTTCCGATTGTACGCACATTTGGACGATTAAATTGACCGAAAGAATCACGAAATGCACGATATGCATTTTGATTTGAACGCCCATTTTCATAATAAGCCTGAATAACTTTAACGCGTTGCTCGATTGTGTATCTTTCCATGGTTCAAATTGAGTTAGTCTGAAATTGAGAAATGTCAAATGAAATGCAGAAAAAAACTTGACGTTTAGGTTCACATTCAACATCGGCCCTTAAAATTTAACCACCCTTTATATATGTGGATGATATGAAAATCTTCAGAACCATATCATCTCGTGCAGACTCTCTTTCACTGCAAGATGATTTGAACCGATTTTCTGTCTGGTGCCATAGTAATTTTTTAGAGCTCAACGTCACCAAGTGCCAAGCTATTACATATGCACGTAAGCGTATTAGACCATGCCCTAGAGTCTACTCCATTAGCGGTGAGCCTATTCATTCTGTCCCTTCACTGCCCGATTTATGTGTTCTCTATGAAATGGAACTCAACTTACGGTCTCATATTGATAACATTAACAACAGAGCTAAAGAATTCTCAAGCCCTTACGTTACAAAATCCTTGTACATCACATTCGTCAGACACCTCCTTGTGTATGCTTGCCAGGTATGGTCACCGTACTACGAAATCTATAACTTGCGATTTGAAGCTGTCCAGCGTAGGTTCATCCGCTTTGCCAATCTTGCTTGGGTTGATAGTTACAATTTACCCCCACACGCGCACCGTTTGAAACTAATCAATTAGCAGCCTCTCGATAAACGTCGTGAAGTTGCTGACATCTTGTTTATTCATCAGTTATTAGCTGGTAACATTGATTCCTCCGCGCTGCTGTATATGATCGCTTTCAACACCAACCCATGTAACCTCAGGTCCTCACCCCTCTTCCGTCTTATTCCTCATCGCACCAATTATGGATATCATGAACCAATGTCCAGAATGTTTCGCAGAGCTAATCACTTACAAACCGCTTTTGACTTTCATAATAGCAGAACCTCCCTGAGAAACGCACTTCATTCCTTTAATTCTTCCTCATGACCGTTTGCGTAGGTCTAAGGCTACTTGTTTGTTGTGCTTGCTTCTATTCCATACCGGAGGGCAGTACTACGCCGTAGAGCAAACTAGTGCCATCTCAGCAGTTTTGACGGAAGTTGTACATTCACCCCGGCCAGTACCAGTTAGCCTTAGTATCAAGATGTTTCTAGATCTGGATTCACAACCTTTCACAACCTGTGAGATTCCGTTGTTGTGATGCGAGAACAATGTCGTCTGTGTATTGCAAAATGTTGCTACTCGTCGAAGGCAAATCGTGAACGTATAAATTAAAAAGTATAAGGGCCATCACCGAACCCTGGGGTAGGCTATCTTCCAGTGATCTTCATCGGCTTCTTTTGGGGACCATTGGTATTTGGAATCTGCGGTTAGCTAGAGTCTCGTTCCCTAATGCGATTATTTCCTTACGTCTTACGAGAGATCCCTGTAGTAGTAATGAGAATCGAGTTTGAATCATCCTTATAGAAAGTTGAACAATATTCAGATATTCCAATGGAGATAGCATGGACGTTGTTGTGAAGGCAGTTTGTAAGATCAAAACCTGGAATGTTCCCTCTTTTTGCCATATCTTTGTCTTCTTTAAGGTGTGTTTCCTGCAGTGCTACTACATCTACTTGTAGATTTTTAAACATAGGGGCTAAGTATTCACATTTGTCTCTCGAAATATTGAGTTGGCAAATTCGTATGCTTGTCCCGATATTTTGCTTCATGTAGACGTGAGGAGGACTGATTTGGCTAGTTTGTTTGTTCTCCATTTCATATCGTACCTTAATCTTTTATTGTTTGTTGATTATATCTTATTTTGCTGTGTAGGAGCATCTCGTGATGATTATTGGCTTATGACAAGGTTGGCTAGTCACGAAATAGGGTGAACCGCGTGTAGGTTATTATCTCTCACCCCCGCCAACTGTGGTAACATCCTACAGACCAATATCACTTATATATACCTAACCTATTATGGCAAAAGTGTTGGAGTAATTGCTTCAAAAGAGATTAAGCAAAATCATTCAAGAACGAAGACTTATCTCGAATTATCAATTCGGATCTAGGAATGAACATCCCGCAATAGACCAAGTGCGCTGAATCACAAATAAAGTAGAGGAAGCGCTTAAAGAAAAACAAATCTGTTCAGCTGTATTTTTATGGTTGCATTTCAATAAGGTTTGGCATGAAGGGTTGGAGTACAAATTACATAGAAACCTACCCAAACAATACTACGAAATACTGATGTCTTATATCTCAGATAGATTAATCCGAGTAGGGCATGGGCAAGAATATTCAGAATTGAGAATAATCGAAGAAGGTGTTCCACAGGGAAGTGTCCTCGGTCCGTTTCTTTATTTGTTCTATACGAGATCACGATGTATCTATTCGCAAATGACACTCACATCTTAATATCTGACAAATGCGTCGTGAGGGATACGAACAAGCTGCAAAATGCAGTTAGCAAAGTAAGAGATTGGACGCAAAAATAGCGTATCAAACTAAATGAGACAAAATCAACTCATATTAACTTTATAAATAGGAAGATAGACAAACTTAATATTTATATCAACAACCAATGTGTACCATAAACTAATACAGCTAAGTACCTGGGTATGACGTTAGATGCTAAGTTAAACTGGAAGGAGCACATAAAGAAGAAAAGCGAATGCACTGTTTACTGGAACGCAATTCAGTCCTATCTATCCATTGCATCCAATTAAGGGGATGCACAAAGAAAACGAATGCTCAAATAATTCAAACAAACAATGCGGTTATATTGTTGGCGAGTTCATCGAATTATGCACAAGTCCAGGCTCTTTGGTTTCCATTTAAGGCAGAAACTTCGATAGCTTTACTAGCTGCATTTCTCGTCAAAACTCCCGCCTACAGTAAAACCACGTAACATTTGCCTCAACTTCATTGCATGTACTTTGGGCTGGACATGTTCTATTGGACCAAAACGAAACTCTTGGCGAATATTCATCACTGTTTGGCTGTTGTTTGTTTTGGTCATTAGAACAGAGTACACCGCTACTATTTATCACCTCATCCGGAACAATCTATTCAAGAAGCCACCAAACGTTCAAACCTTCAAACGTTCCAAAACAAATTCCTTCGTGAAATTGTAAATGCCCCATGGTATATACGAAAAAGCGATCTACACCATGACCTCGCTATACTTCACAATCAGTGATTGCACTTCACTCATGCTAAATGGAGATCGTGTTAAAATCATTTTGGAGACTTTCACAATCATAAATATTTTTTATTGCGTAAAAAGATCTTTAGTTCATCGGCAGTTAGCTCGTGCTTAATCGTTTCGGAAATGAATTAATAAAAATATTAAAAAGCAAAGACCCTAAGTGGTTACCTTGGCGGACACCAGATAAGACCTCAATGAGCAACCAATTTTTACATACTGCGTTCTATTCAAAAGGTAGGTTAGGTTAGGTTGCTGGATTGATGAGAGGAGAAAAGACTGGACTCATCCCACTAAGGTCCTTGTAGATCCATTGTGATGCCCAATGGGGGGATTGGTTCCAGTTCGTGTACTGGGTTCTTATCTTACTACTCGTTGGTGATTAGGGTCTCCAACGATAGTGACGATTGTTTAGTGAAGCGTCAGATAGTTCTTGTATGTACCGGAAGTAATGTTCTTCTAAAGTCTTGTTTCTCAAGTGACATAGACTTGGGCAGCGGCAGAGGAAGTGAGATGTATCCTCGTGAGCTTCCTTGACCACCGCAGCCTCTACATATATTGTTATCGTTGAGTTTAAGTTTCATTGTGTGGTTTCTTAGTAGGTTGTGGCCAGTTAGCGCACCTATCAACATTGACAGCGATTTTCTATATTTTTTTTTAGCAGTTTGTTGGTTCTGGCTTGAGGATCTTACACTCACTCCCTCTCTCAGGTTACAGAGTGGAGGCTTAATCCTCTGTACTATAGTGCTCGATTGTGGTCTATTGCAGGCTCTTTTCTTGCAAGTTCGTCAGCAATCTCATTTATATTATACCATACTGGCTGCCTCCGCTTGAAAGACACTGTTGTGATTAGTAAGTCTGATTGAGTTGTGTATGTTTAGTATTTCGGAGAATATGCCGTGTATATAGATATAGACTTGTCCTTTGTTGGTTCATTGGTTTCCCAGTTCTTCTCTACTTGGGAAAGTGCAGGAGAATGGTTTTTCAAAGCCTTAGTATGGTGACGTATAGTCACTGTTTACGTCTTCACCTACGAGCTTCTTTAGAATCTGTGCATGATATTCGAGATTTGAGTTCCAGCTATTTCATTGGCTGATCCTCAGAGCACTTTTGACGACAGATTCCTTCATGTACAAGTCTAGGGATAACATATTAAGAATTGTTTCCATCCATGCTGTCGGCGTTGTTCTCATCGTGCTGGTTGTGCCTATGCATTCTAGTCTTTGTATTGTTGGCATTTGCCTTAAGATTGGTAGATTTGTCTGTAGGTTATGGCGACCAGACTACGTTTTGGTCTCACGATTGCCGTGTTTCCACCACCTTATACCGAAGGCATGTGTAGAAAGCGGTCGCTGCCTTTTTACTATTTCATTGACATTAAGCTTCCAGTTAAGTTTTCTGTTCATTCAAAAGGTAACTCGGAATCCACTGAAGTAGCATCGAATTAATGCCAAATGATCTTAATTTGTTTATAAGAATACTATGACATACTGTGTCTGGCTGTATTGCGACCATAACTTCACGGATGTTGGTTTTTAAGTGCTCTAAAGTTTGGAGATTGTCGATCTTTAGCACAGGCTAACACAAAAAGAAATCCAACGGAGTCAGATGTCACGATCATGATAGGCAATTTATTTCGCCAAATCTTGAAATTAAATGGCCGGGAAATTTTCGTGGCGTATGGCACGTAGCCTCGTCCTTTTGGAACCACACGTCGCTCACATCAATGTCTTTAATCTCAGGCCAAAAAAAAAGTTGGTTATCATTTGACCACAGTGCAGAGAATTCCCTGTAACAGAGGCGCCTTCGTCGTTTCCGAAAAAATACGGCCCGATCACGCCACCGGTCCACAGCGCACACCAAACTGTCACCCGTCGTGGATGCAATAGCCTCTCAACGATCACATTTGGATTCCCAGAACCCCAAATTCTGCAATTTTGTTTGTTTACGTAGCCGCCGAGCGAGAAATATTGATTTTACAGCACCCAATCGCCATTCTGCACATTCTATGGTCAGCAGGCTCTAGTTCCTGTGTAAGCTGGACCTTATAGGGACAAATCCAAGCACAAAATACGCCAAACGGGTTTTCTGCCACTGAGACACTCACAGCAGATATGTTTTAGTTGATCGAGCATTACGATGATGCTCAAGACTTACGACATCGCAATCTCTACCGATTTGTTCGAATTTGGTTGTTTGGAATTGTTTGGGCGATTATGACGACCATAATCTGTCCTTATATGACGATACACGATGCAACAATTTGAATGCGTTGAGCAGTGGTTAAACGATCCATATTGTAAAATGTCAGGGCAAGAACTAACTGCCTGTCACTATGGATGACAGACGGGTTTGACAGATGCCATATGGCAGAGATTTCAAATCCCAAACTCGAAATGAATAACTCTTCATCTGGTTGGATGGGGCAACTGTCCCTCTGTCTAATAATGCCAGCAAATTTTCAAAAATATTTTTTACCGAAATTAAATCTTCCCTGCGTCCCTGAAAATATTGATAGGTATACCGCACTCGACTAGTGCAGGATAATACACATTAATATTGAACGCACTAGAGTAGATATGTGTTAAGACTCATTTGTATCTTTTCTTAGCACGGTTCTGCGTTAATGATGAATGCTCTCTACTTTTCTGTAAAATAGCAGAAAAAAATAAAAATAAATATCCTTCCCACACTGAATGTCACTAATTCAATTAACCCCAGCCGCTCATTAACCAAATTCCTTCATTAAAACTTGTTTCACAAAAGGGGGCGTGCCAATCTGTACTGCTTCAACCGAAAACCACACAAAAAAAAACGAATCCGCAAACCACAAAGCAAACTCCCAACCCAAAGTGTTAATGATCCATTCACCAAAAAAAAAGATACAAAAATAACAAATTCCACTCAAGAGAAAACCCACTCAATTATTTCCGGATTGTTTCTGTCAATGAGTGAGATAGCCTTCCCAATGAATGCGATAGCACGACCTTACAATGTGAGTTTCTCGTCTTTCCAGTTGTGTTATATACTTTTGATATCTTTGAGATGCATATGGGCGGTTCAATAGGATATCTCTTTCCCACACGAATGGATTGAGTAGCTGAATTCATTTCTATCTCATTCTACCACGGAGTAACTGCTAAAAACCACCAATTATACTTCGTGGTACAAAAATGCGTTACGGATACCTAAGCAAAGTCAGATTTTAAAATAAAGGAAATAAAAAATGGATAACCAGAGAGGGAGATAGCACGAACGGGGTGTCAGCCCCCTCTTTAATGGAACATTAGACATTTCTAACGCGAGCCGTTCTTGCATCCACACGATTGCAAGGCAAGTGCGGGCTTCACTACTCTGCTTAATTATTCATTCATGCAGCCCCTATTGTGTCTGGATAAAAGGGTGGCCAAAGTTGCGTTGTTCATAGCCAACGCAGATGGGAAATGTGTTTTCTGTGTGGGACGGACGGAATTCTTAAGGATGTTCGCAGTTTTAATTATGACCCAAGTGAAGAAATGATGAAAATGTGCGAATGAATTATTCATTCAAAGATAAGAATCGAGAAATTATTATTATTTTTTTTTTTTTGTGTACACAGTGAAAGGGGCCCAAAAAATCATGTTTTTGAGGCGTAGTCCATTTGTAAAGGCCGCCGCCGCTACTCATGACCTCACTTGACCTGCGGTATAATTAGCTTTTTTTTAAGAATAATTCCCGTCGTCAGTCCAGCAAACAGCATGTTCCCGAGGCACACACATGGAAGTGGGTTACACACGCAGTAAATCTTCATAAATGTTTACGGCTTAGCTGTCCACTGGGTCGGATTTCCACCATTTTTTGGTGCGATGGGGCTCATGCGAATTAATTGTTTTTGTTAAATGGCAATTGGACCTTTCCCGCGCCATAAATGAAATTTAACGCCTAATGAATATTAATTTAATTAGGTTTTTGTTAAATGGCATGTGGATGTGTGCGAGTGTTAACCATCGACCGAAAGGGATTTCCGTTTGAATCTTTAACTTCTTTCATTTATATCAGGCCATTAACTTTACATTAAGATTGTTACTGGTAGTTTATTTATATTGTTGCTTAAGGGCACTTTCACACGAGGTTTTTTGAGGGAATTTTGCTTCAATGATAGATGGGTTCATATAGTGATTGTTCTTAGTTTTGTGATGGGATTCCATTCGTAGGTGGCAAGAACAATTACGACGACGGAAGAAACGAGTTGGTGTACCTGCAGGATCGTTTACAGGATCACCAAAGATTAGCCTTCTAGAGTTACAAACAGCGTGATATAGGGTAAAGGTACTAGTATCCGGACAAAGAATAAGGACACACTAACAGCTCATGTTGGTGGTTGGATGTTGGGTGAATAGGGATGGGCATCTGATTGGCATCAACCTGGCGATGTCCAGTGTCGCAACTATCTCACACTCATCAATTGTGCTTATTTTACCTCCCCGTGGTCACCACCGGGTACTAGTCTATGTCCATCCGGACTTGACTTGCTGAACTTATAAGTGCGAGTGTTGATAAAGCAGAAAATAAAACAACACTATAATGCTCTGTCGGAGTTGAGTGTCTGCTCGAGTCTCAGAAGTCTAACATGAGCCCCTCAGAAAGAGGACGTACGGCGGATGAATTCACATGGTTGAATCAACGGTGGCGTCAACAGTCAACATGGCAGTTACCTCAATGAGCTACTTCGACGTATTTGGAGCTGAGGTCATTGAGGATTTTCAACACTAGTCAGGGTGTTGAAATAGAGATGGTGGCGGAAGAGCCCTTAATGGGACAACGGCAGCTCTCATATCCCCGCAGCGGGTTACTGACTCCGGAATATTCCGGGTCCTTTTGTCCAAGGGGTCGCAGAAAGGGCCTGGTCCTCCAGGTTGGGGGTTGTGCGCGGGGCTAACAACCCTACCGCGGAAAACCCGGCGACGTTCGGATCTGCACGTGGAATGTTCGAACCCTGAATAGACCGCGTGCAGCCGAACAACTAGCGGAGGCCCTAGACTGCTACAAAGCAGATATCACCGCCATCCAGGAAGTGCGATGGGATGGGCCGGGCAAAAGGAAGATGAAAAACTGTGATATCTACTACGGTGATTGCTACAGGGAACAGAGCAGCGTCTATTTGGATGCGGATTCGTTGTAAGCGACAGACTTAGGCAAGAAGTCTTGAGCTTTCGACACGTAAGTGAACGCTTTGCAACTATCCGCATCAAGGCTAAATTCGCCAACATCAGCCTTATATGCGCTCACGCCCCCACGGAAGATAAAGACGATGCTACCAAAGATTGTTTCTATGAGCTACTCGATAAAGCATATGAGCAATGCCCTAAATATCGTCATATTTAGGACGTTAAAATCGTCTTAGGTGATTTCAACGCCAAAATAGGAAAGGAGGACCTCACAGGATTGTGTAGCACAATCGGAAAGCACAGCCTACACGACACCACGTCTGGAAACGAACTTAGGCTGATTGATTTTGCTGCGGGACGTAATGCTACCATAGCTAGTTCACGGTTTCCTGACCTTAATATCCACAAAGGAACATGGCGGTCACCAGATCATCAAACCGTCAACCAAATTGATCATGTTGCGATCGACGCAAGGCACTCCTCCAGTATTCTAGATGTCCGAACTTACCGATCGGCCAACATTGACTCGGACCACTACCTTGTTGTAGCCAAGGTACGGATGCGGATATCCCGGACGCCAAAACAACGAGAAAATACTGTGAGGAGATTTAACGTTGGACGGCTACAAACGCAACAAACCGCCAAAACCTTTGCCGATCGCGTATGCTTAAACCTCTCGAGAAGTCCTATGCTGCCAGCATCAAATGTCGAAGACCAGTGGCATCGATGCCAAGAAGCCATCAAAAACGCCGCAACTGATGTGCTCGGTTTCACCACCCCCACGAAACCCCTGGTTTGACGAAGAGTGTCGGCAGGCACATGCAGCAAAACAAAGTGCCCACGAAGCGTCACTGCATAGAAGGACGAGAGCAGCTCGTCAGCTCTACGAGCAAAAAAGGAAGGAAGAACATCGGCTCCTCCGGAGAAAAAAGAGAGAGCATGAGAAGCGCGCGATCGAGGATATAGAGAGGTGCTACTCCAGAAATAATGTTCGGAAGTTTTACCAAAAGGTAAAAAGAACGTGTCGTGCCAAAAAAACCCGAACAGAGACCTGTAGGGACGAACAAGGAAACCTTGTAGTAGAGTCACAGTCGGTGCTGAGGACATGGAAAAACCATTTCTGCAGACTGCTAAACGGCGAAGAGGACACAAATTCCGCTGTCAGGCAGAATGAACCATTCAACCTGGACGATGAAAGCCAAGATTTCCGTCCACCTGACCAAAATGAAGTGAGGATAGCAATATCTAAGCTTAAATCCAACAAGGCTGCTGGACCGGACGGCTTAACTGCCGAGCTGTTTAAGGAGGCGGGAGATGACCTGGTGGAGAGCATACACCAACTCGTCTCCAAGATTTGGTCAGAAGAAAGTATGCCTGATGAATGGAACCTCAGCATCGTTTGCCCGATCCACAAGAAAGGAGACCCTCTAAACTGCGCCAACAGTCGGATCATGTCTGCTGTACTGTGTGAGCGCCTGAAACCATTCGTCAACGATCTGATAGGTCCCTATCAGTGCGGTTTTAGGCCCGGTAAGTCCACGACCGATCAAATATTCACACTACGGCAGATCCTGGAGAAAACCCAAGAAGTCCAGATCGATACTCATCATCTTTTTATCGATTTTAAGGCCGCATATGACAGCATTTATTATAGCAATTTATCCCTGCAAAACTTGTCAGATTGTGCAGAATGACGATGGAGAACGCTCGCTGCTCCATAAAGGTTGGAAACAATCTCACGGAGACCTTTGATGTCAAAAAAGGATTTAGACAAGGTGACGCGCTGTCATGTGACTTCTTCAACATCATTCTCGAGAAAATTGTGCGAAACTCACAAGCCAACACCAGGGGCATAATTTTCCAAAAGTCTGTACAACTTCTTGCATACGCTGATGACATTGACATTATTGGCAGAGCACAGCGAGCTGTCACTGGTGCGTTTGCAAGTATTAGTGCGGAAGCGGCAAAAATGGGTTTGGTGGTGAATGAGGGTAAAACAAAATATATGCTGTCAACAAAAAGGGACACATACATCGACGAATCGGACAGAACATCACGATAGACAGCTACAATTTTGAGGTAGTTAGGGACTTTGTCTACCTCGGCTCCGCGGTAAACTCTGATAATGACACCTCAGCAGAAATCAAGGGAAGAATTACACTTGCCAACCGCTGTTTCTTTGGCCTAAGACGGCAATTGATTAGTAAGGCCTTGTCAAGAACCACTAAGGAGACTCTATATAAGACCCTTATCATCCCTAGCAAAAGCGGATGAAGATCTTCTTGGTCGTTTCGAACGCAAAGTTCTTCGAGTGTTTTTTGGTCCCGTTTGCGTTGACGGTCTTTGGAGGAGAAGATTTAACAGCGAACTCTACGAGCTGTACAGCGACATCGACCTGGTCAGAAAAGTGCGCATCAGTCGTCTATGATGGCTAGGACATGTAGAGCGAATGGACACCAACGCTCCGGCCCGAAGAGTCTTCGATTCCAACCCGGAGGGACAACGCAGTAGAGGAAGACCTCGCCTTAGGTGGCGCGCACAAGTGGAAGGGGACCTCAACCTACTTGGAGTGCGCAACTGGAGGCAGTTAGCCACAGATCGCGCTAACTGGAGAGGCGTATTGGTTGAGGCCCAGGTCCACCCCGGACTGTAGCGCCACCTAAAGTAAGTAAGTAAGTAACAGCTCATGTTTATAAAAAAAATTAATACCTAATACCTACTTCAGTACATTTTGTAAAAGAAAGAAATCATAATTTTTTTTTTAATTAAAGGTAGGTATCAGTGGCGTGGCGTCCATACAAGCCAATTCCTTCCTGCTTCCCTTATCAAAAATTTTTATTTTGTCACTTGCCAACCATCATATTCAATTATTTGTTCATCAAACCATTTTTCATTCATAAATCATAACTTTATACACGCTCGAAGATGAAATGCTGCGACCTCTTCGGTTGTTTATTCATTTTTTCTCATACACAAACTCGCACACATAGGCGAGACAAGTATGAACTCCTCTAGCGAGAGAGCGTGCAATGAATTTTTTTGAGAAGCCGTTCCGGCTTACTTGGTATATAGCTAGCGGCTTATGCATTCATTTCTTCACAGTACGAACTTTCAACTCTATTCCTTTCTGGCATATAGTAGAAGTTTATTTGCGATTTCTTTGTCTAACATACATTCGCATATGAGGAAAATAACCCGGGATTTCTCGGCTTCTCGTGGATGAACATTGGTGGAGGAGAAATGTTTTAGTTCGAGGGAGTTTTTTTTTATTGTAGGCAACAAAATAAGCCGACGAAAATCGGGTTATTAGGTGATGTAGTGATTCGAACGGCGTTTGAGGTTTTTCTTACTTGTTTGGTATTTTTTTTTCTTTTTTGCAAATTTGAAATGACAGTTACAAATCGGTTGTGTAATTGTGCGTGATTTATTGAAAATTTGGATGCAAATTTTTGTGATTTTTGTGACTGCTAATTATTAGAAAATTTTAAAAATTTAGCAATTACATATTGGCAGTTAAGTTAGTGTTTTCAATTATTAAATTATTATAAAATAGTGAATGAATAGTTATTAGCTATATACCAAGTAAGTAATTATAAATCTACTCAAGAAGTGCCCCATTGAACATTCTTATTATTCTTAGACAAGATGTCTCTAGTTAGATTTGAGTGTTGTTTAACTGATTTTCTTCTAAAAGAAACCCACGAGTTCAGTAAGCTTTCTTTTTTGTAATAAAAAAAAAAGTTCTAGGTCGCTCGACACCATCAATGAAAATTGATTATACGCCAAAGGATGGGTATCAGAAACATTTTCATGAGTCTTGTCTTGGCAGTTGTAAATTAAATAGAATGTTTTGTTTTCGTTGTCTTTTTTTTCTAATTCTCCTAGCGTTTGGAGTCACACAGGTTTCTTTGATATAAACGATTTTATTAATTCTTCCAGAAAACATATTCAAACGGAAAAGCATATACGCAGCTGCTTGCATTTGAAGGATTTTAGCGAATATCGCATGGAGACTTCTTTAGGGAATTCTTACGAGGCTCATAATAGAAAAGTTAATCGCGTTTCATAGACACTGTAGTTCTTCTAGTAAAACAAGAGCTGGCATTCCGGGGTATCAGAGACTCGATGGCAATATCATTCGCGTATAGTGAACGTCTTATTTAATTGCAGAGAAGATATTATAAAAACTTTTGAACAGATTTTATGTGAACCAGGAGAATGGGATAACGATACTCTAGTTATGTCCGAAAGTTTGTTGTACAAACTGCAGGACAAAGAGTTCTGTTTTTTATTGCATGTTACTTCGGTCATATTTGCAAAAAACAGATATTCTTTTTAGTTCAGTTCAAAATAAACAAACTGACATAGAGCTTGCGAAGCAAGAGATCGAGGGTTCGAAAGTTTTATACACTACCCCTTCACTCAAAAAGCTTGCATTTTAATATGGAAATGCTTAGAGATACTTTTTCTCAAGCTCTAAAATTGTGTGAAATCTTTTTAACCCTGCCTTTGACTGTGGCCTCTGTCGAAAGATCTTTTTCGACTTTAAAAATAGTCCACACTTAAGAAATTCCCACAAAGAAGAAAGACTCTCAGACCTGGCACTTTTATCTATCGAAAAGCACCTTCTTTTAGAAATTGAAAATAACTCAAATTTGTATGAAAGAGTTTTAGCAGAATTCGTAAAAAAAGAATCGTAGGATAGCTTTAGAGTACAATTAGGTAGTACATAATTGTAATTGCTAAATTTTTTATATTTAACAACGCTCCAAGTTATCAATAACTTATATAGATTATTCTGCCCAGAACGGCAGAAGCCACTTTTTTTATGCGATGAGGTCATTGTCTACGTAAATTCCAATGACTTAAAGTATAACAAAGGTGGCTTAGATTGCATATCTTAAGTCTGTGTTTCGAATAAGCACCAAAATGGTAAGTCTTGAATAAAACATTTTAGTTAAAATTTTTTCGGCTTCCCTCTCTTGAAATTTCACCCCACGCCACTGCTAGCTATATTTGGATTTCGTTTCATAAATGCCCGCATCCATGTCTTACCTGGTCTATCGTCCTTGAATGGCGTTTTTTTGTTTGAATCCTTTATTATCTTTTGCACGGTATTCAGCAAATTATCAGTTTTTAATGGAAAGCCACATTTTAAAAGATCAGCACACAACTTGGCAATTTGTTCTTCCTCTTCAGCTGTTAAGTAGGGATCTGGACCCATTTTAGTTTCCTTTTCACCGATTAACCTTTTATTTTTCAGCCTGTCATGTAGTGTTAACGACATATACCATATTTAGCTGCAGCTTTTCGAAGACTTATTTGGTTTGACCTTATATCCTCTAAGGCTTTTGAAATTCATTCCTTAAAAGATACCTAGGAAGTTTAAAGGAATAAAAACACTTAAAATTACATTCAAAACAAAGGTGTCCGGAAACTGAATCTAATTTTTCAGTACCTGGACACATATATTTTAACTTAGGTAACCCTGTCCGAATACTGAAACATTGAGAGAGAAATGCAATTCTCTTTCATTAAAACACAAAATATATTCCAAACTACAATTTAAGAGCCTAAGAAAGAGATTTTTCATTTTCCCTCATATTTTCAGTATCCGGACACTGTATCCGGTAACTAAAAAAATCTTAAATTTTAGTTTTAGTATCCGGACACTAAAAAATATTTAAAAAAAAAAAAACTTTTTGACTATTTTTGTTATTAATTATCAAAATTTATCATATTTATTCAAAACTAACAATTTTCTTTTGTAAAAAATTAATAAAGAGATTTTAATTTACTTACTTTTTGCAAATGCTTCCACTATTTTTTTTCTTAAATAAAACCACTTCAAAACCTCACCCTCTAATGTCGGACACTTAACTGAGGAACCAGACAAAACGACGGGCCACCCTCTGATCCGTTGAAAGAAATTCTGAACGCGAAGAACAATGTGAAACGAACAAAAGAATTCTCGAACGACTCAGTAACGTCGAAAGCTTCTGTAGGGCTAATCTTATATCTAAATCTAAGTAGATATGAACTCTTTGCTTAAAATTATAACATGGAATGCAAACGGACTCCTACAAAAATTTAACGAATTAGAAATTTTTCTAATGAGAGAAAATATCGACATATGTTTGATCTCTGAAACACATTTAACAAGGGAATCGCAAATAAAAATAAGAGGCTACGCTGGTTATCACGCCTATCATCCTTCTGATAGAGCGCGGGGCGGTTCGTCCTTATTCATTAAAACTAACATCGAACACTCGGTCGATATAAACATAGAGCTCGAAAAACTTCAGTTGTGCGCGGTGAGGGTTAAAAATAAACACTTGAGCTACAACATAGCGTCTGTTTACTGTCCGCCGCGATGCTCGCTTGAAAAAGACGACTACTTTCGTGTCTTCAATGCCCTTGGTTCAAATTTCCTTATTGGTGGAACACCTTCTGGGGTTCAAGATGTACATCATCTAAAGGAAAAATTCTCTACGAAGTGGCAAATGAATTCGGTTGTTGTTTTTATTCGACAGGAAAAACCACCGATCCCGATCTTATCGATTTTTTCGTTTCAAAAGGCATTTACGATAAATTTATTACAGTCGAAGAAAGTTTTGGTCTCTCTTCTGATCACTCTCCGGTAATTTTATTACTTGGTGAAGCGTTGATCAAGAAAGAAGGACCGCCAAGACTTACTAGCAATAGAATAAATTGGGAGGGCTTTAGAAATGATTGCGAAACAAATAACACCTTAAATGTATCACTTAAAACTAGAGGACGAAGTTGATCGTTTCGTGGAAGCAATCCACAGAGCGGCATGGAGAAACACTCCTTCTAGAAACTATAAGATTAACCGCAACAAAAAGTATCCAAGTTAAATCATTGAACTGGTGAGGGAGAAAAGATAAGCACGAAAGAAATGGCAAATCACTCGTCCACCGCAGCATAAAAAGATCCTTAACCGACTATGCAATCGCCTTAGAGATAGTATTCGGGAATTTAAAAGCAATAAGATAGCGACCTACCTTGAAAATCTCTCCACTGGAAGAGAATCAAATTATTCACTTTGGAAAGCGATAAAAGGCATCCGGAAACCTCAAATGCAAGCGCCACCAATTCGGAAAAACGATAGAACTTGGGCCAAGAGCGACAAAGAAAAGGCGGAACTTTTTGCTTTGCACTTAGAAGATACGTTTAAGCCATTCGACGGAGCTTTGATAACGCCCGACTCCCTAGTCACGACATCTGACAACTTTAAAGGATTAAAAATCTAAAGATTAAAAAAGCACCGGGTTACGACTTGATAACGGCGCACGTGGTCAAGGAATTACCGAATAAAGCTCTTATCAAACTGCTATATTTGATTAACACTTCGTTCAGATTGCTCTACGTTCCGAGACAATGGAAAGTCGCAGAGATTATAATGGTCCCGAAACCAGGCAAACCTTTGAATGAGAAGAAATCATATCGGCCTATTTCCCTATTGCCGGTTATCTCTAAAATATTCGAAAAACTATTTTCAAAACGACTACAACCCGTAATCAACGAAAGACGTCTCATTCCTGACCATCAATTTGGATTTAGAGTCAAACATTCTACAATCGACAAAGTCCACAAAATAACTGACGTGATTGAGAAAACTCTCGAAGAAAAAAAGATTTGTTATGGTGTATTTCTTGACGTCTCACAAGCTTTCGATAAGGTTTGGCACGAAGGTTTGGAGTATAAATTGCAACGACTACTGCCATGGCAACTCTTTCTAATTAATAGATATTCATCGGGACCTGGGAATTCCTAGCGTCATCGAAGAGATAACAAATTTTGCTCGTAAACACAAAGATCGTGTTCACAGCCATTGTAACAGTACCGTCATTCAACTACTTGACGCGAACAATTCAATTCGTCGTCTGCAAAGGACAAAACCTTTTGACCTCGCGTCATAGTATATGCCGGTCGTGAAAACAGCAGGAACTTTCATTGGAATTTAACCTGTCTAAAGAGCTACATTCTTTTTAAATTACATACGAACATCTTTTTCCAAAAATCACGAGTCTCGTAAGCGAAAATAAAACTGCTGGATAATCGTCGGCTTAGTTGTAGTATTAATCTTGAAGAGTGGTGTTTTTAGTGAGTAAAAATCTCACACTACCATAAGCACGCGCGGTCGGTACTTATGGTGTCTTTAGAAGATTTTCACCCCCTCGAAAAAAAAAAAAAAACTTAACTGAGTGTTTTTCATTTTGCTAATTTAAAGAAAAAATTCTCTATAATTTTTTTTAGATTTTTTTTTAGATTTAGATTTATTTATTTTCTTCATAACTTAAAGCTAATTTATACATTTTTCTTCAGATATAACGGAAAATAAGAATGATCATTCCGTAACTTCAAAGTTAGTGTGGAATGAACATCGATTTCATATTAACAATTATATTGTAATATGCGAGCTACGGCTCGAGTAGATAAAACAATATTCTGTGAAATTATTTCTTTATTTTCTAGTCTATAGAACAAACAAGGTCTCTGTCCTCTCAAATCACTTTATCTCCTTTCGATTACTTAATTCACAAATCCAAACTAATTACTTCTTCTTGTTAAATCTCAACTTTCAATTTATCACAAAATTACAACTTCGCCCATTATCACTTTTCTAATCTCTTCGCCACAGTTTAAAAACTACTGCTCCATTTTGATCGCCATCTGTCCTTATATAGCAGAAGTTTCTGATAGCCAGAAACTTCTAGTAAATTCTTCGACCACTGGAACAAGAGAAATTCCAAGATGACAATCATTCTTGCAGTTATAATTCCCTCTCATCCGTGATATTATCCGTCTCTTTCGTAGACATGAACTGTGGAAACCGCAGACACGAACCTCGAATGAAAGGACACTTCGAACCAAAATTCTGCCAGAATGAAAAGACACTTCGGAATTTGCTGAAGATTAGGATAGCAAATCACTTTAAAAGAACGATTCAAGGACATCATAATTGACAGTAAATAACCAGTCTTTAACCTTTTTTAGAAAACCAGTAAAATTATTGGTTGTCCGGACAGAAATTGGTAGTCTATTGAAAATTGAAGGGGCTATAATGGTGTAGAAGTGAGAAAAAATGGATTTGTACGCGAATGGAACATTGACAAGATGCATGGTATTTACACGTAGATTGTATAATTGTGAACTTCTGCTAGGAATATTTCCGCTTTGCTTAAAAAATTATTTTAATACTTTAAAAACATAAAGGTGTCTCATTGGTAGCATACGCAGTTCTCTAAATAGACGCCAACTCGGAGTTAAACGATTTTTATTGCAAATAATTCTAACTAGATGTTTCTGAGCTATAAACAAGGGTCTGAAAGTGTTATTATACGAACCACCCCAACTTGCTATACCATATTGTAATTTAGAATGAGCAAGGCCATAATAAATTAATTTTAGTACTTTTGTAGAGCAAAACTGTTTGATAAGATACATTTTACGCGTAATCAGGAGAATATATGCTTTAATGGTATTGATATGGTCTTTCCAGTTCAAATTATGGTCAATTAAAACTCCAAGGTATTTGTAGTGATGCACAGATTCAATGTTAAAACAATTATTAGAACAAGATGAACTATAAACAAAATTACTTTTTCCACAACTATGAACAGATAAACAGAATTTTTTACAATCGTGTGCATGAAAACATAAATTGAAATCATTTAGAACATGATTCAATATTTTGAAAGACATCAATTTTGTCTTCTCACTAACGATCAATTTATGTTCCGCAAACCAAAGTCTCAATGTTTCTAGATCTTCCGAAATCTTCGCTATACATTCGTATTCTGTACCAAATTGGTATGTAAAGGCTATGTCGTCTGCATATGCAGTGGATATTTCATTTAGATTTAATTCAAACAGAGAATTAATGTAAATTAAAAATAATAAAGGACCAAGAACTGATCCTTGTGGTACACCATTTTTTAAAACACGAGAGTTACTAAAATTTCCATTCACATTAACTTTTTGTTCTCTACCTTTTAAGTAAGAGGTAAACCACTTATGAACTACTCCTCTGAAACCAGCATTATATAGTTTTTTTTAGAAGCAAGTTATGGTCCACCATGTCAAACGTTTTTGTCATATCAACAAAGAGAGCCATTGTAGATTTGTTTTCGTTAATACTTTCATACAATTGACTGCACACTCTGAGTATGGCATCTTCGGTTGATAATCCTCGTCTGAATCCAAACTGATTACTACTAAAAAAATTATTGCTTTCTAAAAAAGATACAATGCGTGATTTCATAAGTTTTTCAAAAATCTTAGAAAACGATGGTAGTAGAGAAATAGGTCTGAAGTTCGACATATTATTTTTATTACCTTTTTTAAAAAGTGGTATAACTTCAGCACCTTTAAGGTGACGAGGGAAGCAACCATTTTGAACACTAAGATTGAACAAGAAAGATAAAACGTCCACCACATATAAACCTATTTTTTTAAACAATATACTCGATATACCATCACTAGTACAAGAATTTGTATTTTTTAAAGACAATATAGCTTTATATATTTCAAATGAATTAATTGGCCGAAAACTAAAACTGTTTATTTGCGTGTTTTCTGTGGTTATTATGGAGCAATTACAACCTGTCGGAATCTCCAAGGATGGTTTCAGTTTCTCTGAAATTTCGGTGAAGTATTCATTGAACTTGTTGGAAATGCTAGTAGAATCAGTATAACTTAATCCATCTATCTCTAAACTATTTATTTCTATTGATTGTTTACTTTTTCCTAAAATGCAATCAACCACTTTCCACTCATCTCTTACATTACCTCTGGCTCTTACAAACGAATCAGTATAATATTTGTTACGCGTTTCTTCGATACTTTTGTGCACAGATTTGCATAGATTAACATAATATTTTTTTAGTTTTCTGTTGTGAGAATGACTTCAACATATTTTTGCAAATTTGTTTTTCCTTTTTATCTGTCATCCACGGCTTTAAAAATTTATTTTTACTTGAGTTTTGCAAAGATAACGTAGTACAATTTTTAATATGAGTTTGCAAAGTTGTAAGGAAGAGATCGAAGGCGGTTGATGGGTTACGTTCAGAATAAACTGGCTCCCAGAATTCAAATTTTAAACATTCATTTAGAAGGCTATAGTTTGTGAATAATTTTGTTTTTGCAGATGTTTTGCCGTATTTTAATGAGTTATTACTTGAACACACAAGTGCAATCATACAATGATCTGTTAATTTCAGATCAAACATAACACCATTAAACATATTTTTATTTATTTTTTGAGTACGCATAAATAAATGATTAATGCACGTCCTAGTAGAATCGATTACATGGGTAGGTTCATCAATAAAACTCTTCAGACCATTAGACGCCATAAGAAACAAATAGTTTTCTGTATCTTTATCAAGTTCATTTAAAATATCAATATTGATATCACCTATTATTATTAAGTTTTTCTCTTTACAGATACTTAGAGCATCGCTTAATTCGTGAATGAAAACACCTTTAGAAAATTCGTGCAATCTGTAAACACATAACATTACATAGTTCAAAACATCAGCACTACGAAAATTAAGCTTAAAACAATCGACTACATAACCATTTTTCACATAAACTGCTACACCTCCAGCTGAATAAAGCCAGACCTCACTCAAAACAATAATGACAGATAAATTTGCTATCGACTCAAGATGTGCTACTAAAGCTGAGAAGTTTTTTCTATTGCTACGAATATTTTGATGTAAGCAAAAAATGTTATTACAACCAGAGGAAATGACTGGGTATTTACATGTATTAGGGACTAAGTACGAAACAGAATAAAGAGAATTCATAAATTAGTAAAATCTTCAGCACAAGTAATTCTTACTAAATTATCCCCTTCCTTCTTCCGCATATAAACTGTCCCATTCTTAGTCCATACATATACCCTTTTCTCCCTTAAGCGACAATGCAGAATTTATTCATTCTGGGAGATATAAATCTGGATATTTTGAGTGAATCCTATGTTGTGTTTAATTATATCTCTTCTTTGTCGGCTAATTTTTGTTTTAATGAACCGACGAGACTAACTCAATCTACGCGAACCTGCATTGAACATATTTTTGGTAGACTTGATCAAAATTCAAAATTATCCCTCATTTGTTCCATTTCTGATTATAAGATTTCGGATAGGTTTAATTTTTCAGTGTGACAAGATCAATCAAACAAACAACTATACACCTTTGGAAAAAGTAGAAACTATCAACTTCGTAGCTCTTAACGCCTGGTGCAGCAGTAATTACCGCACGGGACACCGAGGGCGCCCAGAGACGACTGAATCAAGTTATGAGACGCGTGTACTCCTGGATAGAAGACCATGGACTTAGCCTAGCGACGGAAAAAACGGAAATAGTTCTGCTAACCAGAAGACAGATCCCCACGATAATTGATTTTCAAATGGGGTCGCAGATGGTAACAACAAGGAAAGCATTGAAGTACCTCGGAATAACACTCGACACGAAACTGACGTTTTGGCAGCATATCAAGTCGGCGGCCGATAGAGCTGCAAAGACAACAGCACTATTAAGTAGGCTGAAACAAACGGAGACTGCTTATGTCGATTACATACGCCATTCTCCTGTATGGATGTGAGATTTGGGCCGACGCACTCAAACAGGAGAAATACAGAATGCAGATGGCCGCAGTACAGAGGCACGCAGCACTACGGGTTGTAAGTTCGTATCGAACGGTGTCGGAACCAGCCGTCCTCGTAGTCGCGGGAGTGACCCCAATTGGTAGAGAGGAAGTACGTCTACGACAAAAAGGCGGAAATGGAGTGGAAGCGGCAACCGAGGAAGCGAAGGATCTCACCAAACAGCAGTGGCAGGAGAGATGGAGCATAGAAAGCCGAGGAAGATGGACCGCGAGGATCAGTAAGAACGATGCCGAATGGAAGGAACGGAAACACGGCGAAGTAAATTACTACGTCACCCAGTTTCTTACCGGACATGGGTATTTCAACGCCTACCTCCACAAGATAGGAAAAACAAGGAGCTCAGCTTGCCACTACGATGACTCACAGGTGGACGACGCAAACCATACGTTCTTTGAGTGCAGCAGATGGGAAGCCGAAAGGAGTGCGTTGGAATCGCAAATCGGAGTTATCAGCCCAGACAAACGACGAAAACGCACCCCCACGCACCGTAACAGGAGATAAATAAAAAAACGACACCACTATGAAGTAATGCGAAAGCGGTCCCGGAGTGGATGGTGTCAAGTTGAAAAAGGGGTTAAAGGTGGTTTTTTAGTGGCGTAAGAGTAAGTCCCACACTACTTGAAACAGAGCGGGACTGTTTCTCGTGAGCATTAGCGTTTTCCACCATTCCCCTGGCAGAAAAAAAAAACCCCTGGTTAGTACATGAAAGTTGGGCAGACGTATACATAATGCACTTAACTTTTTTTTTGTAGGATTTTAGAAGGGCATATTGCGACATGCCTTACTGTAACAAATAGTCGTAGTAAATTAAAGAGACTTGAGCCATGGATGTCTATAACCTTTCTTAAGAAAATTCGAAATAAAAATAAACTTCGAATAAAATGTAGAAAGCATCTTACTAATGCTACTACTGAAATACCGGCTTTTGATGAAGACTACTACATCAATAAGTTTCTACTAGCAAAATACAATTTAAAAAAAGAATGGGCATTTGTAAATGAACTTCTTAATAAAAGAGTATCTCTAAATCACATCCGGAATTCCACTGAGATGGCAAATGCTTTCAATGAGTATTTTACTAGTGTAGCCTCTAACAAACTTTCTGAAGCGGGTATTACCAATACCTCTAATCATTGTGAGGAGAACTGTTTCAGTAGAAAGAAACCAAGTCCGTAGTTTCTCCTATGAGCCAATCTCGTCTTTTGAATTGTTTAAAGCAATTAAGCTGTTGTTGGTCAAATAACTTTATTAAAAAAAATTTCATTTAATATTGTTGATGTATTGGCTCACATTTTCAACAATAGTATTTATTGCTGATTATTTCCCGACTCTTTGCTGAGGTTATACCTATTTTGAAGAAAGCTGATTGTAAAAATCCCTTCTTTCCGTGTTTTCAAAACTTTTTGAAAAGGTAATAAAAACTAGAGTTGTAGGTAAATCAACTGAGGAATCACTGTTAAAGTTTTGCAGCTATAATTACGATAGCTTAAATAACAAAAAATTTACTGCCGCGCTTTATATTAATATCACAAAAGCGTTTGACACCGTAGACCATGAATCACTAGTAAAACTAGTGAAATTACAAACAAAGCTGGCTTCAGAGGATTTATGCTAAAGTGGTTCTCATCATATCTTAAGGATCGGATACAAGGGGTAAAAATTGGAGATAAGTTCAGTCAAAGCTTGAATATTCGGATTGGTGTACCTCAAGGTTCAGTACTTTACCCCATTCTTTTTTTGATATACATCAATTCTATTTTTAGCCTAAACTTAAAAGAGTTTGCAGATGACATTGCTTGTTCGTATTCTAATCATTCTGCTCTAGATCTAATTGGAAATATTTCCCACGATTTAGAACAGCTCAGACATTGATTTAGTAGGCATAAATTAGTCTTTGGTGATAAGGCAAAAAATCATGTATTTCAATTTGTTGAATAATGATATCAAATTCCCAAAATTAAAGTACCATACCACCAAGTGCAAACATTTATTACTAAGTCCTGATAAAAATAATGGCTCTAATACATTTAACATCGATGAGCTGCTCATCCAAATGCTTTACGATTGAAATATCTACAGTTTTTAAGTACTTGCGACTGGAAATTGATAGCGGTCTTAATTGGAGTGCTCATACAGCCTCACTTACGTATATATATGTACATATGTATTTATTGAAGAATAAATTAATTGAATTGAAAAATGTTTATTTTGACAGCAAATGTGCTACTTTTTTTCTCAAGAATTTTCAAATTACTGCTGCCACTAAAAAGTTTTTAAAAAAAATCTGATTTTACTACGCTCATTATTTTCCACTTGCAGTTGAAATTAACTCTTCGTAGGTGCCTTTGCCCAGCTTCTAAGAAAGAATATGAAAAATGCGATATCGATTCAATGGAGAGGTGTTAAAACCAGAAGGTAAAAAGAGCATGAAGCCTATTGGGATGCAGAAGCAAATCTAGTAATAGAGTCACAATCTGTGCTAAGAATTTTAACAGATCACTTCTGCAGAATGTTAAACAGCGGTGACGATGGAAACTCCACTGTCAGGCAGAATGCTCCATTCAACTCGGATGATAGTCAAATTCAGTCCACTAGCCCAAAGTGAAATGAAGATAGTAATATCTAAGCTTAAACCCAACAAAGCTGCTGGAGCCGACATTATAACTACCATGTAAAATGGCGGAGTTCTTATTTAAGACAAGACCATACAAGACCATTTGCATTTTTTTTTTGCTCGCTACTGTGTATGTACATTTCAGATTCTTACGTTTTAGTTGTTCTTAGTATCTTCAGTTGTATTTTTAGTTTCCTTTTTTTCCTTCCTTTTCCAAATTAATTTGCACAATACGATGCACGCTGGTATTCAATCGGATCACGAGTGAGTTGGTTCGGAAGTAATGGCGGCTTGTTTCCTGACTGAAAAAACCTCTATGGTGCTGCCGCCAATGAGTGGGGTTTTGACACTTAAGTGCTGCCAAGTTTGGCAACAGTGATACAGCAGTAAAAGTGATGTATCACTTTAAATAAAACTGCTTCCAATGTCAAAATTAGGAAAATTTCTCCTTTTACTTCATTTAATTCCATTCAGTCAAAGACGGAATTAAATATCTTCCTAAAGAAAATAACCAAGAAGTTCCTGTACCGAAATGTGCCAAGTGTGATTCTGTAGGACATGCTGCTAATAATAAAGACTGTCCATTATTTCTAAAGTAAATTGTGACCAGATAGCAATAATAGTTTTTCTAATTATTATGATTCTGCAGCTGTCAAAGTTATCAATGATATCTAGCTGTCAAAATATCCAGTAAAGTTTGCCATTTCATCATGCATCGTTTGACACTTCCCGAACGTGTGAAAATTATTAAAAAATATTATCGAAATTCCAGTTGTAAATAAGCAACGTGAATTTCGTCGTGAGGTTGGTCGTCATAATGGCTTCAGTGCACAGGCAATTCGTCGCACTGCGGAAAAATTTGAGCATGAGTACACACTTTTGGACCTTAAGCCACCAACCAGACAGAGTTCGGTGCGAAGTGAAGAAAACATAACCGCCGTAGCGGGCAGTATCAAAGAAGACCCAGAAATGTCGATTCGGCGCCGATCAGCTTAATTATTTTGCGGAGATTCGGATTTTGGCCAAAAAATCATCTTCTTGGACGAGGCCATTTTTGGCTCAGCGGCTAAGTCAACAAGCAAAATTGCCGTTATTGGAGCAACCACAATCCACAAGTGTTCGACCAAGCATCAATGCATCCACAAAGATTGACTGTTTGGTGCGGTTTATGGCACGGCTGCGTCATCGGACCTTATTTCTATCGAAATGAGGAAGGAGACACTGGTCCTCGGTTTAGAACGATTTTAACCGACTTTCTGTGGCCAGAGCTCGACAACATCGATGTATCCGAGCTGTGGTTCCAACAAGATGGCGCTACATGCCATACAAGCGACGCAACGCTCGAAGTGGTTAAGGAGAAGTTAGGCGACTGGGTCATCTCACGGCGAGCGTTCATTGTCCGCCTTGACACGTCAAGTTCTTAGTCTACGCTACCAAGCCAACCACTTTGGTTATTGCCGGAATAACGCCGCAATTATTGGACCGAGTGATCAAAAATTGAAATTGAGAAAAGCTTCTCATGACAATTTCACTCTCGGATGTTTGTCAGACGGTCGCGAGAGGTGGGACCGCCAGACAATCATTTTTTTTTTTCTGATATTCGAACCTTAAATCTCACGCTCAGTGGACGCGCATTTAATCACTGAGCCACGGCGCCCACAGCGAATTCAGATCAGAAATCGAAAGTACTTAGAAACTAATTAAAACTAATTAATTACCTACCTACCTACTCATTAAATAAATTCTACTCATCAATAAATTCCCACTGGCAATTCAACTGCCATCGAGTGCAGCATTCACAACCAATGCCCATGTCAAGCTTCAGAAAAAAAGGCAAGTCTCCGCCCTAAAACTAGTTAATTTGCACCACGATTTCAAGTAATTAAGGTGAATAGTCCAACTATCCGCCCTGAAATTGCCTTACTAGTTCACTTTAATGGCGGTTGACTGCATTCTGTATTGTATCTACGAGTATGCTGTTCAATTGTATCGCCCCATCATCTCTCACATCCCATAGATAGACAACCAACGCATGGTGTCCAATTGCCCATCCAACCGTTCTCGGCTCCCCTGTGAGCAATGGTGGCAACTGCTTAACTGTTGCGCACTGTGCCGCGCCACGATTGCTGCCAGTTGATTCAATCAAAATGGCAGCCACGACTGCCTGTCTCTGGATTGTCACTCAGTGCGCGCAGATTGCAGCAATTGAATGCGAGTGCTTTGTGTCTATGTATCTGGTTCTATGGTTAGCTAGCGGAATGCTGTTTGAAGTTGAAGTGCCAATAGAAGGCATGCACGCTGGTTGGAGTAGGGAGCGGCTAACGACGGTGTGTTCACATTCCGCCATGTTGCGTAGTCAGTAGTCAATTGAGTTCCTTTTAGAGGTGCGAACTACATTCAGGTATTTAAATTAAGTGGCTGGATGTTTTCTACTGGGATGAAATGTTGCTGCAACAATGATGCTGGGCTGAAGTGGGCTGAGTGATATTTTGATGATGGCTTGTTAAGGAGGAGGTTTAAAATAAGAAATTAATGGGAAATTAGAACTAATCAATCGAAAAAGAAAGATTAGTCGAGTGTGTAGTAAGTCTCAGATGAAAATTAGAATGTTTAAACAGCTTTGTGCGCCATTGCTGCAGGTAGAATGGGTACAAATGGAGTGGAAACCTCTCATGAATGCACATTTATAGTTACGAGTAGGTACTCTAAAACATTGGAACCCCAGAAGTAATGCTAGAACTCTGTTTTTAACGGGCGAAAGACAATCTTCCAAAAGTACCTAATACAATTTAAACCTCTTCTGCAATAGTCAACATTTTTAATGGACAGAATATATAGACTATAGGCTTTTCAAGTCCTCAGACTTCTACTCCCAGACGCAAGAATCGATGTCCGGGTTTGCATTCAAAGAAGCCACTTTTCACAATAAAATGGGACATGATTCCCAGAGCAAGAATTGCGTTAATAGTTGAAAAGTTCTTAACTTATAGGCTTTTGGCGGGATTTTTAAACGGAACATACTACCATTTTAACTGGACCGTGAAGCTGACGCATACTGCAAGCGATGGGGCAAAGACAATAAAGTTAGGGATTAACACACCTTCTCCTCCCTAGGGTCCTCAACAGCCGAGTATACAAAATTATATAAAAGGTCGCAAGGTCCCTGATTAGCCTTCATTGTCAGGGCACAAGACAAAGGTTATTAATCAGCTCATCAAAATGATACAATAAATAACTTCAGGACATTCTGTAAAAACATCGTATCTACCCCCACCTCTTACTCGAAAAGTGCTTAGCGGTAGCGTAGAAGGCCCAAGTATTGAGGACTGGGCAATAGCAACAGAGATCTGTACAGAACAGTGACTAGACTAGCCATTAAATACCTCCTAGCTTCAACAAAAAAGACTGAAAGCGACCATGCCGCACCTCCTTGAACTAATAAGAACCAGCTTAGCTGTCTGGTCTGTATAAAAACCGTGGAGAATGTGTATAAAAAGACACCACCTTACCAGAATCCTGCAGATCATCAAAATAAGCACAACTATAGGCTGACCACAAGGAGGAGTTCCCCCAGCACTAGATTGTAGATGGTTGGCTGAGGTGGTATCTGGTCACCATATCACTGCGGGCACTATTGAGCCTATTGTGATTTCCTCTATTCGTAAAGCTCATTCAAGGTGACAGACTATATTCTTCAGTGAGCTAGCAGATAAGTGTTCTGGTTAGACAGTCACAGTACTCATTCTTCGTCTTCGTTGTACATTCTGCATATGTTATCTTGCACTATCCCCATAGCCATGAGATGTTTTTTAACTCGACAGTGGTCTGTGAGGAATCCTGTGGCTATTCGAATCTGAGGCTATCACTTAAACTTAGGTTTTTAAAACATCGACTTAAACTGCCAAGGATACGCCGAGGACATATGTATGTAGTTATCAGTGCGAGCGAAGTTTAATAAAATTGCGACGTCACACAGAGTGGTATGATGAAAGATAGACCCTACTAAATCGAATTAGAATCGACCTACAACAGCAGCTCCAATATTTAGGTATAACGCTAGATTCTCGAACAAGCTTTGGTAGCCAAAGCTGCACGGTCACTCAATGTAATTCAACCCCACTTAAATGTGTGCTCACTATGAAACCAAACTCGTCAAGAAAAATCCTTGAAAAAGTGCAAAGACTGACAGACACTGTCTCACAACTGCACTGAAGGACTTACGCATTCTTATAGTACTGGAAAGGATCGCTAAGGAGGACATATTAAGAATAATCAAAGGAAAATTAAAATGCACTGCACCCAAAAATCGGAAATCGGGCTATCAATCTTGTTGGCATGAACACTATTCAGCCTGATAGGAGCTCCAAATTCGGCAGTTGACTATACCAGGCCAAGGGTGGCTATGGTTAGTGTACCACTGGAGGCGCCCCAGGGTTTAGAAGCAAGTATCTGGAGCTGGTTTTTGAGTTTCTGTCTATTGTTTTTCTTAGATATTTTGGTTTCTGGGTATATGGAAGTACAACACTGTTAAATTGGACTTCCAATGATCGGTAAGCTAATTGGTTGTTTAGATGGGAGCACGATGACTCAGTTTTGGTTAGACTTTGTGTTAGCCTTCATTTTCTGAAGTATTTTCCAGTAATTCGTGATCTTGAGCGTTTCTTCAATAAATTCTTTATTTATAGCTCTGTATGGTAATATTGTAGCTAGGTTGTCTGCATTAGCGATTTCATTGGACAGCGTTTCTGGCATATCATGCGTGTACAGGTTGAACAATAGTGGGGTTAGAACTGACCCTTGGGGTAGACCGTTGTTGTGTTGTCTGGCCTTACTCGCACTGATGTTGATGAAAACTTGAAATGACCCATTGCTGGGCATATTGCTTATGAGGTTTGCTATTTTGACTCGAAAGTTTAAAAATCATGCCTGTGCGTCAGTCAGACTAGGTCATAAATCGCTGTAAGGTCCACAAATATAGCACCTGTTTTCAGATTATTTTCGAAGCCAAAATCAATATGATAGGCTAAGGCCAGGACCTGATCTGTGCAGCTGCGACCTGATCGAAAATCAGCCCGTTCAAGTGATACTATTTCGTTTATAACCCCTACGAACCTATTATAGATGAGACGCTCCAGAGGGCTATAGGCCTATAGCTAGCTTTCCCATTTTTTAAAGTCGCAATTATATTAGTTTTCTTAAACTTTTCCCGAAAGTAGGATGTTGGTAAAGAATTTACGCAACCAAGTGTTTTTTTCTACAATTTTTTTTATAAATTCTGGGCAAATTACGCCAGTCGCTACAGCTTTGCCAGATTTGCGGTTGGCAATGGCAGCTTCTAGCTCAGCAATTGAGAACGATCGACAGTGTTCAGAATGATATTCCGTTGCCGACTTTTTTTCCTTTAATGGTTTCTTGATGAACCTTGCGTGAGCTTTGCTGAACTTGACTTTGGAGGTTTCCATAACGAGATGAAGTTACTGCCTCCTAAATTCCGAAGTAGGCCTCAAACTTTCTTGACAGAACGTGTGAAGTTCAAGTTTTCCGTTGTTTGCTTCCATCTAATCAAGGGCGATCTATCGAGGGATTGCAGGAGTTCCTCTGCAATTTCCGCAATTGGATGTAGCGAATCGCAGATCTGGGTTGAAGTTCTTAAGCCACCTCCTTGAGTAAAATGTTTCTTTGTCCTTGGCATCGGAAATTAGTGATAGACGATGTGTTTCTGCCCAGTCAGCCAGTTTAGCGCCGTTTTCGTCATTCACTTGATAATTCCACAGAGTTCAGTGTTTGTTCAAATCCCCGGCATAAAGTGCCGGGTGCGGAAATCATCTCAGTAGGCGCTGGTATTCTTGGAGGTTTGTAGATGTTTACAATTGTTAAGCCAGAAACCGAGATTGCTACCAGGAACAGATTACCGCAGTCTTTGGTTTCTTCGATGCTTGCTTCTTTTATGGCAGATCTTACAAACGTAGCAATGCTGTAGGCTTTGTGGTGAAGAGCTCTTACGAGTTAGGAATGGGAATAGGAAGTGAAGAGATGAAGGTACCAAACACTACAATGTTTCAGCAGGCGTTCCACAAGGTTGAGTACTAGATCCTCTTCTGTAGAGTATCATGTATGACAATGTTCTTAAGTTGCCAATGCCTCCGAGAACAAAAATTGTTGTGGATGACATCGCCATTGTGACCGTTGCAAATCACGTTCACGAAGTAGAATCGGCAACAAATGAAGTGAATCTGACTGAAGACAGCAGGATTAGATATAGCGGAGTACTCGTAGAAGACGGAAGCAGTTCTAATCACCAGTCGCAATGCTGTAGAATACATTAACTAGCGCATAGGAGACCAAGTGATACAATATAAATAAGCAATCAAATTCCTAGTTGTTATGATAGACAATGCGCTAAACTCAAACATAGTCGTAGAGTCTCATTGTCTAAAGTTGTAAGCTCAGCACTACTGTACGCATCTCTAGGGTGGGCTGATGCTATGGCAATAAAATATTCCAAACGAAAATTATCGCCGATGTGTAGACTCAGCGCTCTGAGGCCTGTGGAACAGTGTCAGAGGAGGAGGCATGTGTCGTTGCTGGCATGGTGCCAGCTCGAAATGAAACGAGTATAGAAGACTCCCAAATCGACAGCAAGGAGGAGTTGTTAGAATGGTGGGAAGAGCGATCTCAATGACAAAATCAATGGGATAACTCTACAACAGGAAGATGGACAAACAAACTTATCCGCAACATAGAAATCTGGGTGCAAAGGAAAGTAGGATAGGTGAACTACAAGATTCGGACAGGAAAGTTCGCCACTTTGTCCGTGCAACGATAACGAGAAACAAGATGCAGAGCACGTGATGTTCCACTGTCCACGCTTCAGAACAAGGGATAGCAACCCTTGAGGATACAACTCATTGAGGATATGATCCGGTCCGAGAAAATCTGGCGCAAAGTGAATGGACTTGTAAGCAGTGTCCAGATCAAACTCAGGAGTATCGAATGCGAATTTTAGTGTGTGAGGATGTGGTTTAGTACGTAGGCGTATTCCTTTCATCGACCATTCAGGTTTGGAAATCGTGCATGCCAGTAGCCCGGGCTACATCCCAGCTGTAACACTTATAACCTTCCGCTGCTTCTTAAGCTTCTCGCAAGTCTTCCAATGTCGTCAAGAGCAAAAGTCCTATTATAATAAGCAGCGGATGACATAGCAAATAATTCCGTAGATGCTGATGTCCACATTCATCTTGCTTTCAATTTGAACTCACATCGAAATAGATATATCAAATGTACTTAACTCAAGATCCACTGTTACTGGGGCGCATTGTCTAGTATAAGTTCAGTGTACGAGTATATAGGTTTATGACCAAATACCTCCCTTTAACCACATAATTTCCGACTTTGGCATGCGATGTACCTCAACCAGACGGTGTCCCATTATAACCATGTACCTACTTCCATAATCAATCAATACATTTGGCTTGCAATTCGTACATCAGAAAGCCCTAAAGTGAAAGCTCTACATTAACCACACGTCACAAAAGATGCTACCTACCACACACTAAAGTAACCGAAACAATTATGTACCTCAGTGCAAGATGGTTGACTTCCTTATACCGAGCAAGCAGGCCCAATGCGTTGGCCAATTATATCCAGATCCCTATCATGCACCAAAACCTGTATCATACTCCACATACTCGTATCATCAACGGCAGTATAGTTTCGCTAGGTGCCGGTATCGAATGACATTCGCGGTGCGATATTGACTGACAGGAGCACAAATACTCTCACACAAAGATCCTTGAGCTTCATCGAACTCTTTCTCATTTTCCAGCGTGTACCTAACGATTCTGTCCCGCTGAGTTTCGATTACTCGCGACTTGATGGCTTCGAACTATCGCGTCTACGGCCATTTACGCTTGATGCGAAGTGACAGCCCACCATTTGAGGGGACAGCATTGCGCGCGATCTTGTTAGGGGCATTCCACGCTGTTGCGCGCACGACGCATCGCGACTCGATTGTTGCCTGCCACTTTCGAGTGCAGCAGAAGCACAACGCGCTGATTGCAATCGACAGTGGACAAGGGAGTGCAGAGTGGTCCACAACTTCCTTATATGGATACACAGCGGAAAGGCATCCGCAGCACCCCATCAACATCACCATCGTTCGGGATTGTGCTGCACTTATACACGCGAGGCACACGGCAGACATTGGCAAAGCCACCGAATTCCGATTGCCATTTAGCAGATACTTAAACCTACCAAATGGAGGAGTTATTCGAGGACTCTTCTATTGGGCGACAGTGCACTTACACGGTACGTGACCATTCCAAGAGAGGTTTACTTTTTTATTTTATTTTTTGTTACTCCTCCAGTCCTCTGTTGTCAGTTTAACATCACGAAAATCACATAAAACAGTGCCGAACATTTTGTCCATTTCTTTAGGTGTCGTGTCCGAAACCAAATAGTCGACTTTCTGCTCCGTGGTAGTGGTAGTGGTTGGTGGTGGTTGCTCGTTGGTTTGGCTTCGCTTTGGGCTAATCTATAGATAGGTTAAGTTACAGTAGGCATTTGTTGTTGACAACTAGGAAAGGCGACGCGACAGTGTTAGCGACCGCCATTTGCACTTAAGGTTTGAATCTGCTTTCGGTTTTCCCGGTTTATTTTTATGGCCGAAGAAGACCGGCAATGTGGATGAATTGCTTCTGAAGTAGACATGACGATTGGTTCTAGTGCTGGTGGTGTGGCGTCCTTTTGGGTCACACATTTTCGGTGGAAGTGCTGACATGACAAATTAATTCTATTCCGATTCCGATCGGAGAGTTGTGATAGCGAGTCACGTAAAGAGGAATAGTTTTGGCTTTCTGTGTGCTGTACGGATACCAAAATGAAGAGAGTGTCAGACTGGCAAGGGAAATTTTTATTTGGCGGAATTCTAATTTAAGGACTTTGATGTTTGTTTTGTATTTTGGCTGTGTGAAGGGGTTTATAGTGTTATCTGTTGGGTGTTTGCTAATTTATCTAGTCAAGGCCATGTTCTGAGGTGTTGGCTATGTTCTGACCTATTGTTCAGAAAGCAATGCAGATTATAGGGGCATAGGCTAAGGTATTCCGTGTCTAGTATATAACACAAATCAAAGTGTTGAAGTTAGAATTTTAGCTAAAGACCCTTTACTACTGGTGAGGGGAAGGTTAAACTGAAACTCTTAATATTTCTAAGTATGAGCGGTATGGATGTGTTCCTAGGGCTTTCAGACAATACCTCTGTAATGTTCCTAACTGAAATGAATGCTGGGTAGATGCTACTAGAACTGATGTGATGGTCATCGAATCTTGTTAAAGTGTACAGTTTTTCCGTCACCTTGTAGAGATATCTTCTGGACATTAAAAGTATACATCCTGTCCAAGACGTAAATCCAGCTGTTACCATTGTTTAGCTAAATCCATACACGGGATGTTTTGATACTGCGTAGCTTACATTAAGATGACAACTCCATTTCACATCTGCTGACATTGGACCGGCGATTAAACATCGGATGCTGTTATTGGAATAGATATCTTTCGCTGGTTCTTATGCACTTGCCCAGCTCCTCCCTTGTCCTTCTGTAGTAGGATTCTCGTAGTAGATTCACTGTTAGATAATCCAACGATGGTTCAAAAAAAAAAAAAAAACCTTTTCATTTCTATCGGGAGTCGGAACGGGTATGGCCTTGAATAGGTCAAAGCCGTCTGTCTTGACTAAAGGGAGTCTTATGTCGAATATGACATTTCGCCAGAACTCGAATGCTTTTCGTCTTTTGCTACAGATAGCTGTGGAGGCAAGTGGTGGAGAAGTTGGCGTGGTGCTATCACCAGAGGGTTAATTTGGCAATTCAGAATGCCAAATGGTAGGGAATTTTGCGTTTGTGGATAATTCAACATTGCTAAGGTCGCATATGCTGACAATGCTAAAAACTTCTTTTCTGCATCGATCCTCAGGTTCTTTTTGGAGCGCTTGCAGTTGTGTATGGTTTCAGTATTTTTCTGTAAAATATTACTCGCTGATTCTGCTACCGAAGTCTGATTTTATATCAACTTGAGTAGGTGATTCTCATTTGATTGTGTTTCCTGAATTTGTTGCTCATAGTGTTCAGCATATGGATCGCCCAATACCCCGAAGCTACGGAACCAATAAAGTCGAACGGAGATCATTTTGATCTAACCTTGAGTGAAGCAGCTCCTTGGTTAAGCAGGAAGTCGTTGATGGTTTTTATGATCGGCAGCTGGTGATTGAATTGATGAAATATATTGTGGAGTCAATACGTCAGATTTAATTTTACAAAAGTCATTCATATTCTTCACAAGTTCCTGGAATCCTTCAAATTCTCTCCAATAGTTGGTCACTACCAATCTTCTGGAAGTAAATTCCTGGGCGGTTTTTGAATGGAGCAATCTTTACGGAATTATTTTCTTCGTCTAAAGTCAATGTGCAACCCTGTCCCAGAACTATCATAACCAAACTGGGCTCAGTCTACAAGTCGTTTTCCTTTTCCTTCTTAAAGTGTTTGGCCTTTCAATGATATGCGTCGTTGATTGATCCTGGTTCATTGGTTCTGAACTCTTCATCGTCAACCAATTTTTGGTATAGCTTTGTGATTATTCCCTTGATATAGTTCTTGTTGCAATTCTAGTTGCAGTTTGAACACGGTTATCTTTCCCAGGGTGTGTTTCCGTGATGCGGTCCAACCAGCTGTTGGGGGTAACCGATCTTCCTTAACCAAAACGATGTCGCCAATGTTGATGTTCGCTTCTGTGCCCTTCCACTTCAGTCATTGTTGAAGATGTGATAAGTACTCTGTGGACCAAATCTTCCAGAAATCTTGAGTCAATCAGTATTGCTGTGCATACTCCAAACTTCCCTGCAAGGCATCGTATAGTCGTCGATAAATCACGGTCAACTTCCGCATTCATCCATGCTGGTGTCTCACGGGCTGCATTTCCATCTCAAAATCTCCCTCGCTGAATTTTGTAAACCAACGCCTGACTGTCCTTCCATTACACAACCCCTCGTTAAATGCCTGGTTACTTTTTTGAGCTGCTGTCGCTGCGTTTAGTTGCTTTCAAATTTGAAAAGGAAAACATAATATACATACATCTCTAGTACTAAGCATCTCTGTAAAAGGAAGAAAACATGTAATTTAGTAAAAATAATTTAGCATCCAAATTTAGATCGATTCTGGGTGGCAAAGGTGGGAGTAAGGCTAGAAAACCCAACAACGGTCTACTTCAAGGGTCAGTTCTAATCCCACTGTTGTTCAACCAGTACACTCATGATATGTCGGAAACGATGTCTAATAAATTCGCTTATGCAGACGACCTAGCTATAATATTACCATCCAGATCTAGTATTTCTGAGAAATTACTTCAGAAAATGAAGGTTAACAGCCAGCCTAACAAAAACCGAGTCGTCGTGCTTCCATTTAAACACCCAATTAGCTTACCGACCATTGGAAGTCCAATTTAACAGTGTTGTACTTCCATATACCCAGCAACCAAAATATCTAGGAATAACAACAGATAGAACCTTGGCATTCAAGCTGCATTGCTAAAAAACTGCAAATAAACTCAAAACCAGAAACCGGCTCCAGAAACTTGCATCTAACACCTGGGGCGCCTCCCCTGGTATACTCAACTGCCGAATTTGGAGTTCCCATCTGGCTGAATAGTGTTCATGCCAAGAGAATACATCAAACTGATAAAAAAAACCCAAATCTGCCAATTCACGAGTTTACCAATGACAACGACTGTTTCCGTTTAAAATCACGGAAACTATCAATGAGATTAGAAGTTAGGCTCTAACTTCAACGTCAAAGAGGAACGGCCAAAAGCTTGGAGGGCATTTTCAGCATCAAACAACATTATTGTCGACCCTACGATCTATGTACCGGGGTTCCACTTACGAAGACCTACATAGACTCAATTCGACAGGATAAGATACAAACACGGCCGCTGCGCTGATTTTCTACACAAATCCATCAAGTGCGCATGCTTGTGGCGTCCGTCGCTAAACCATAAACCATATTGAATCCGATTGTCTATTGTAGCATAGAATAAAATTTGTGTTATTGAATAATGAATGAATCTTTTATATTTCGCTTCCATTAACCTTTTCTATCTTTTAAAAGGCAAATTTAAGGTAGATCTTCAGATAAGCATCTGAATTGCACAACTTTTACATTTAGCTCCTCAAATGTGTTCGAGAAATATTTCTACTGATTTGAATTTGAGCAATGTTTTTCTATGAATGTCTCCGAGTGATGTCTCTCTGAGACATCTTCGAAAATTGTTTCGTCATATTGAGCTGAGCCTTTCGTTATACAACTTTATACGACGAATTGTTTCAAAATCACAACTCCATTGACTGACACTTAATTTAAATGCATCAAAAATACTTTGTTGAATTCAATTGGAGCGATTAGAAAACTTCAAAGGAACGTGCATAACATTTTGTGCAGATTTTTCTCATCAAAATTCATTCCTAAACGTTAATTACGTTCGCGCTCTGGTTACCTACCATCACCATCCACCATATAACCTAACCACCACACTACACAATGCAACTTTGTTAGAAAAGAAAAAAAACTCATTCCCATCCATTCAGTCACCCTGTATCCAGCCATCCATCGCTTTAGGCATGCAAAACTCAGAAGCGAACAAAAAATTGGAAAACATGGCCTGAACAGAATTACCCGCTGCGATAAGGATCTCGCTTTCATTGTTTCCTCGACTACTGTACTGTTGGTGGGTGCTGTTTTGTTGCAGTCAATGCAGTGCAACTTGCATGTGTACACATTTGCATGCAGGCTGTGGCGGCGCAGTAGCAATTATAACGGTTCTCTGCGGCCATTTATATTTATGAGGATTTCGAATAGAAAACACTGCTCATTATACAATGAACATTGTTAGAGTACTCTAACTATGCCTATGTGTATGTGTAGTCGTTTATTTAAAGGTGACCTCAGTGCAATTAAATACTTCAACTATACCATTCGCCATAGATTCGGGTGACTTGAGATCTAACGGTGTTGTGAGATTCCATCTTTTCATAAACAGCCACACAGAGATTATCTTGGTTCAGTCATAAGGTGACGGTTGGAGGTTGAAAGCAAATTTAGCATGAGACCGCTCTAGATGCATCCGCTCAGCGATTGGTATGCTTTATGAAACTGAATTCGATTAACCTTAAACGGTTGGATAAGTTGGCAATTGGAATGTGACACGTTCTTTGTTCATTGTTCTTGGAGTTGGCTTGTGGTAGGCTATTGGTGGTTTCACTTAACTTTTTTGGTAGTTTTTGTACATTGCATTTTAAGTATTAAAATCTACTATTCTGGGCATGTAACAGTATCTATGTAACGTTTAATTGTTACAATTTTGAAACAGGTAACACAGATTTGACATATGAAGTGAACAGTTACAGAATTTCTCAAAAGTTGCTTAAGGGTTGCGGAAGAATATCACTGATTTTACTTAAATGGTAAAAAACACACTCATACGTAGTTTTTGTAACGTAGACTTCTGTTACATAGCTGAGTGCGGAATATCATTTAAAGTAAGTTACGTTTTTAAAATAAATTAAACTCTTTAAGGAGTTATAATTCAGATAATCGTTACCGTATGAGATAGGACTATGAAGCTCCATTCCGTACTTATCTCGTCACAAGATGACCTGCAAAAAAAGGATTACAAATAATTGGAGTGCGGTTCTTTGACCCATTTCCTGATTATTCAAAGAGGTGCATCTTCACAGAAACCGCGAGATGTAAGTAGGTAAAGCCGATAGCGTTTTTTTGACTATCATGATGGAAGATAATATCTTTAAAGCCGTCTGCTGGTTTATTTTTAAATTACATGTTATTTTGACACTGACAGCTCTTTCGCGCTAAAAAAAATTGACACAAACTCAGTATCATATCTCCGCGGTACGAAATGAATCGGCTTATGCTTGAACAACGTTGGGAAATATTGAAAACTTATTTCCAAAGTGAGTGCTGTGTTGCCGAAACAGTGCGAATTTTGAAAAGAAATTTCGGTCGAAATAATGTCCCAAGCCCGTGCTTGGTGTACGGAAGTTTGTGAAGAAATTTCGTGAGATTGGCATGCTAATTGATAACACCAGTTATCCTCGTGTTCGTCCTGTGCGCTCAGCCGAGAATATTGCTGCTGTTGCCGAAAGTGTGCGCCAAAACTCGACAATCTCAAATCGGCCTTTTTTTTTGAAGATGAACAACGTTACGGTTAACGGAGAGTGCTACAGGGGCATGATAACCGATTTTTTTTTTACCAGGAACTGAAGAAATGATCTTGGATGGTCTCTAGTTCCAGCAAGACGGCTCTACGTGCCATACAAGCCGTTCAACAATCGATCTATTGCGCACTAAGTTTAATAATCGTGTAATCAGAACTTTTGGTGATGTTGCTTGGCTTCCGCGGAACTGCGATTTAACGCCGTTGAACTGACAATCTAGAAATGATTTAGACACTTCAGCACAATATTGATCGAGCTATTTGTGAAATAAAGCTCCGAACCATCTAAAATATACTGTAAAATTGGATTGACAGGATGGGCTACTGCCAAGCGAGCCTCGGCAGCCTTTTATATGAAATTAGTTACCATTTGCTGAACAAATGCTGTTTTCTGTCTTCTCGGAAAGAGCCAAGAAGAGTATGATAGACAGAAAAGCTTAAGCAGAAGTTTTGACGGCGTGGAAGAACACCTCTTCAGAACTGTGGAGGAGATACTATCTGGACCAACGGATTTGTGTATATTAGGACCTTTGAGTACTTCTGAAACTGCGAAAGTTGCTGCAAATTGAGCAGTAAGCAGATTGGCCTTGTCTAAGGAGCTGACAGGTGGAATGTCATTACAAATGAACGCAGGGATGGCAGACGAGGCAGAATTTTTAATATTTTTGACGAATATCCAAACAAATGTACTACCATTGTAGGATTTTTCGCCTCAATTTTAGGCCATGTAAGACTTTCACACGTTGAATATGGTCATTGCAGTCTTTTCTGGCTTGTTTAAACTTCTTCGGTTTTTCCCACATTTGTTGGCCTTATACTTACTTCTTTCAACTTGTTAACCTCTCTAGAACTTTGGTGAAACCACGAGTTTGCCCACAGAATAAAGCTGTTAGGAATAAAGTCATTCATAGCTAAGAGAATAGTGGCAGTGATCATATTAGCAGCGGCATCCGCGTCGCTATCGAGGAAGCATAGCGACCAGTTAAAACTCCTAAAGAAGTTATTAAGGCCGCTCCCGTTGGCTTTCTCGTATTGCAATACTTTTCTTTAACTGAGTGGTCAGAGTACGAGAATTTAGCCGGTACGATATTGTTGTCAGACCGGCCTAGAGGCTCTGAAACATCAATGGTGTATTTATCAGGGGGGGATGTAAGAAACAAATTCAGAGTGTTGGCGGAGTGACTTTCAGTTTCCGGTGTAGGTGTACTCGTACGCTCACTCACAAGCTGAGTCATGTATTCAAATAGAAAGTGAACTGGTGGCTGATTTTGATTTGAGGTGGCATGCCGTAATTCTAGAGAGAATAATGAAATATTTTATATATCTTCTTGACCTACACAGCAGATTCCATCTATGTAGGTGGCAATACAAATTCTTAGGTACACAAGTAAACAAATTAAGCACAAATTCTTTCATCAGCATATAGATTCATTCCCACAAAGAATTGACATCTAAATCATTCAAAATAAATCGCTCGCTACCTTTCGCCTTAAGTATGTCACATCATTTCCCAATTCGTCACTGTCTATCCATATGCTCTCAAAGACTTCCGACGAGCTTCCTCTACCTACTCCAACAAAATGAAATCCAAACAAATGAGACAAATATCTAAATCCCCATGCATCGGGTCAATTAATTTCCATCCACCATCTCTCCTTCGAACCACTTTCCAATCATCGATTCTCCACGGTTCGTTCTGCTTTATTCAAACAGCTACCAGGTAGCATCATCATTATCATCATCAAAATTCCATAAATCTCCTCCCGCACATCACATACTCCGGCCATGTGACATGTCAAAGAGAAAATATTTTGACAAATCGTTGCCACTTAATCAAAACCACAGAGAAGATCAATAGTCCGCCCTAGGCAGAGATGTCTAACGAAAGTACCAAGCATGTAAAATGTTTTCCACCATAGAGAAGCGGGAAATCTTACACACACACCGTGATGACAGATTATTTGACATTAATTTAGGACTCATCATCCCGTGGGTTGACATGTTCTTGAGAATTTTTTGTTGTTCTCTTTCGGTAGATGGTGAATGATATGGAGTCACCATATCACCTCAGGTGCATCATCTCCATTCATATGGGTTTCGATCACGATGATGATGTGTAGCAAGGACGTGCATGGAGAGTTAATTTTTTTTTTTTTCTTATAATCTTTCGGTGTTTGTTTGTCATATAATAAGGATGTCATTATTATCGTCATCGTTCTCATCGACAAGGACGATGTGTATCGTTGAGATTACACGAATTGATAATGACTAATTGTGGGCTATTAATATGTTTTAAGGAAAAACGAGATGAAGAGAAAAACAAATCATGTGACGTCCTTGACAGGTTTTATAAATCAAAGGGGAAAAATAATAACTTCTGGAATCTTCCTGATACTTGTGCTTGTGATGTTTCGTGTAATTTACGCGCTTAGATAATATAACGACAGCGCGTTCGATTGCTAATGAAGATGAGTCTCGGTTAATCATGTTCTTCCTTTTGAGCCGTACTTCGTGATGTTGCTCGATTTGATGTTTGTCCTTAAGGCATTTGCAGGAGATAAATGGGAATAAATGCGGCAAAATGCTTAGATAACAGTGAGAGCAGTATTTTTTATGTTGCCAATGAATGGTACAGTTCGGTTGGACCTTCTTCGGATCTCTTTATGTCAGAAGACTCATAAGACTGAGCAAGAAAGAAAAATGTAGCGGGCAGATGGCCCTAGACGTGGTAGGCCAATGGTGCACTATAAACAAATTTTCGGTTAATCCTCTCCAAACTGAGGTTGTTCCCAACCAGTGTCACCAAGTATTTAGGAGTCAAAATGGAACTGAACTTATCTGTCAAAATATGTTGCGTCAAAGACTGGCAAAGCTAACTTTAATTTAAATAACGCTACAATCAGGGGTGGACCTGGCCCTCAAACAATAAGCCTCCCTAGACAGCTCGATCTCTCACTAGCTGCCTCAAGTTTTAGGCACGAAGATGATCGATTTTACTCGACCAGTGCTCAGATGTGTCACCAAATATGAAGGAGTCAGCTTGGATAGTAAATTTCTCTGCAAAAATATGTTGCACCAAAGACTAGCAAAGCTAACTTTAATTTAGATGACGCTACAATTCGTGGTATATCCGGCCCTCAAACAACAAGGCTCCTCACCCAGTTCGATCTCTCGCTAGCTACCTCAAGTTTTGTGCACGAAGTTGGTTGAGATTTCTCTACACGTGTGTATGACGATAAAGGCAGGATCAGTGCGGAGAATTGAAGGCTTATCAAGACGAAAGCGCCTACGGGTATCCTTTCGCACTGCCTGGCTAAATCCACTTTAGCGCCACCGACCTTAAAGGATGGTGGTTGGCATTAGACTAGTGCCAAGTTAATAAATTGCAGCGACGAGAAGTCGGCGCACTGTAGCCTGGTGCTAAATTGAAAGCCATGATAAAGAAGGAAATTCATGTTCAGCCAAGAGCTAGGACTTGGATCCTCCAAGTCCTACTGACCCAATGTACATACTCTGGCTTATTAAGATCCAAAATCCGGACCTTCCTACGCAAAACTAGAGGGTAATCAAGGCTGGTGAGCCAAATGAAACTGGAATCTAAATTAAACTAGGAATGCTAGTGCCGCCAATGCTTACCACACTACATGCGGCAGCAGCAACACTAACCATCGAGATGAGTCTCTATTAGATTACTTAATGGAAACTAAGCTAATTATATGTAAAAGGGGATCAGATCCCATCTTTATTACTTACAATAGGCAAGAAATTCTCGATGTGAATTTTGTCACGAACTCATCTAAGTTAACAATCGGCCACTCCATAAGCTCGTAAAGATTATACCTGTTGCAAAATAACTTAACTGGTGAGCCAACCGGTAAGTATCAAGTCTTATGAAAAAGCTTAACAACGGACTACCGCAAGGGTCGGTATTGGCACCAACCCTGTTCAACCTGTATATCTACAATATACCACCAACTTTGTCAATGTATATGCCAATGACATCGTTATAGCCATCCAACATCAAAATATCACAGTAACCGAAAGTATTTTAAAAGATGATCTTGAGGTGTTAAATACATAATTTAGAGGATGGCGTCTGTGTCCAAGCATGACGAAGACTGAGGTTCGCTGATTTCATTTAAACACTAAATTGGCATCTTTACAAGCTATAAGCTAATTACCATGGCATCTTTCTGATTCAAAATCCACGCCCAAAGTACCTTGGAGTGATGCTAGATAGAACATTATGCTATAGAGCTGAAAAACTAAGGACAAGAATTAACATCATGCAAAAATTCGCTTGGACATCATGGGAATCTAGTTCTTCATCACTTCGGTCTGCCATAATCGGACTTGTGTACTCCGCAACTAAGCTAATACACTAAATAAGCGGGGTGTTTGAACTTCACCAAGCTGTGATTGTGGAACTGAACGAAAGCTCTATCTATACCTAGCTTCATTAAAAAAACAAACGGAAACTGGTAAAGAAACTTTGGAGCTAAGCATGGATACCCACTTTGTTGATAATAAAATAGAAATAGGCCACTCTGTAGAATATGATAGTAAAGTCCTATTATTGGTGCCTAATGATTTTGTCACTATTTGAAAACTACATTGGGCAGTGCACAGTTTTCACCGGTATAAGCCCCTGGCTCCACTTAATCTTTAAGAGTTGTTTAATCTTTGGCTACACCCCCAGTTGCTGGAGGAGAGTTAACGCGGTCTTCATAACGAAAGCTGACAAGGCCTCCCACACATCCCCTAAAGACTTCCGTCCAATCAGCTTATCTCATATAGAATTCCCAGCATGCGTTTGGCAAGAGAAAATCGGTGGAGACTGTCCTTCATTGACTGGTAGGAATCATTGAGAGATCTTTGAGATTGAGGGAGCAACAACGTTAAAACAGCTGCACTTCTCAGCCTAAATGTTAATGGCTGCCTTTGCTATTGGATCGAGCCAATGCTAAAAAGCAGACTCATTCATGCTGAGCTGGAGTGCTGTCTAACGAAAAGGTCGGTTTCCAGAGGTACTCCTCAGGGCGGAGTATTATCGCCACTACTATGGCTCATAGTAGTGAAACCTGAGGGAAAGAGGGGTACAGATCGGGAAAGTTTTCTCTTGCAGTAAGAGATATGATTGAATCAGCTCTTTATAAACTCGTAAATTGGACTGACAACTTTGGTCTTTCAGTGAAAGCTGAAAAGACCGATCAGGTTCCGTTCACAAGAAGATACGAGGACCCCCCCAAAGCTAAACGACACGGAACTTCAATTCGTAGACCATGCCAGATACTTGGGGTCATTCTCTATAGAACCGTACCAGAAGGTCCTAAGTTGCCCTTTATTCCTGCCGAAGGGCTTTAGGCTAATCTTCTAGCCAAACACAATATTTATAAAATAAAGAGCTTTGTCTGCTACCGCTACCGAAATTAACTTGTTTAGAGGAAAACATAGCATTTAAGGTTTCTGATGCTGCTAATCTGGTACTCTTTGTGGTATCACAATGGGCGTTGCTATGTTCCACATAGCGAATGAAACAGTAGTCACGTTATTTCTAGAAGAGATGATGTCAACTGGCTGTGCAATTTAACGCCCTTGAACTTTTTTCTGCGGAGCTATGGCAAGTCTTTGGCCTACGCCAATAAACTAGCAACAATTCACGACCTGGAGAACAATGTCATTCAAGGAATTGGTGAAATCAAGCATAGTTTAGTCCTCTTCTATCGTCAAAGGCTTCGGTGATGTTGTTACCGACCCTGATAGAGCAGCGTGCTACATAGACATACCACTTTGTGACATCTGATCTACGGTGGACTTTCCTGGACTAAAATTTCACTACACAATTAGGTAGTTGATAAAAGGTTGGGCGTAGTTCAGACAGTTTCCTTTCTTGAGGACTGGCAGAGTGCTATCAGTGAGTACCATCATGGCAGATGTACTGTAGACCTCAATAGAATGATCCCTAGAAATGCGACATTTGAGCGTTCTACTAGGCAAACGACCAGGGCCCATCACATCCATGCCCACCTAGCAACTGCGCGGATATCCCTTTATCAAAATTCCTTCGTCTATAATACAATTAAACTTTGGTATTTACTCCCAATAACAGAGATCTACATCTAAGTGTTACAGGTTCGCCTCTTCTGAGAGATGTTTATAAAAAAAAAAGTGCAAGGGTGTTTTCGCCAAAAGAACCCTATGGATATAGACAGCAACGTTGAAATACTTCTTACCATACGCATCGTTTGTATGGTATGTCTCTGCTGGATGGGAGCTAGAAGTATTGGTGATCATCCGCCCCTTGATATTTATGTCATTCTGAAGGGAGATGACTTCTGCTACAATCTTGCAGAATCTGAAGTTATAATTCCATCCGGCACAATACTACCACTGCACGAGAACTACTGCGCAAATCTAAAGTCGACTTTCCTCGTGTTCCGGATTGGTTCTGCGTAGAATTAAAACAATCACAGAATTGTTGTCGACAACAAAAGGCAAACATACTGTATTTGTCTTCTAAACAGAGAATTATGATATTAATTTTATTATGAAGCCAGAGTATCTGCGTCTGTAGCTATAGCCAGGCTGGACCTAGCTAAACCACTTGATCATTTCAAAAAAATCATTCTGAATTCGGGTGAAAAGTTGAACTCACAGAGTTTTTTTTAGATCCCAGATCACAATGTTTACGTAAATAAGATCCCCGATGAAGACGGGACTTCCGAGGACCTGAACCATGCCTGCATCATCGATCGGGGCTCCCATAGAAGATTAGTTTTCCTATGAACACAACCGTAGATCGCATGACTCTTCACGATGTAGGAAAACTAAATTTTAATAAATTTGTTGCCACACTTATAGGTAGGAATTGATGTAAGTACCTGAACGTCATAGGAAATCCTTAATCTTATGCAAGGTGCATACATTTATGACAAACTTCCTACTTTCAGATTCCTAGTATACTTTCCAGGACGTAATGTAACAAAACCTACCCTAAACTAGCAGATGCTCTAAATATATGACAACCCATCCAACCTGAATGTAAAGTGAATCATGCAACACGCGATCTACGATTCGTATATTACTAAAATACTTCCAAATCCAACCGCAACTGCTAATTGTTCACCTTTATGCCTTGATCGGGGGTGCACAAGAAAACAATTTTAATTAATATTTTTCGGTAACTGCGTTTGTGACAACAATTATCAGCGTCATTCGCCCTCAAATCGACCGACGACGATAACGACAACGACAATGAAACCCAAATGTAGTTCCTGGATGTATCTGCTCGTCACAACTGAAACTATGATCATGGGCAAATAGAAAATAGAAAACAATTAGATACCAACACACAATAGATGTCGTGACTGCAGCAAATTAAAGTAATTTTTTTTTTTTGGAGATCGCGAGACGAATAGATACGAATTAAATGAAATTAGGTAGCCTGCGCCATGTTTTCGTTTGATCGATCCCGCAGATGGTAATTTTCGGTTAAAGATGACGAGTTTAAGATTTTCTCCCTCCAAAAAAAAAAGATGGCGCGGGAAAATTCGGTCAACGATCGGGGCAGCGACAAAAGGAAGTGGGCTGAGCTCCGGACATATGCGTTCATGCAGGTAAACTATACTCTCAGAAGCAATTCGGCGGTCTTCGCTTGGATGGCTATGTTTCGGAATCTTTTAGGTTAATTGATAGTCGGTGAGTGAAAGCGATCTGTGTTTGATGTGCGGAGACGCAACAACTGATGGTTGACAAAACGGTGACAGTTAAGAAAAATGTTATGTCTACTGGTGCTACGGTTGAAAATGTGACAATTTGTGATGTGATCGTCGCGTGATCTTTCGTCACGGTTGAGTTGTGGGGGCTGAGAAGGTGAAATGGTGTGCAAGAGAGATTTTGGGACTCAATTGTCATACATTTCTAATGTGATTTCACAGCCATTGCATCAATTCTGAGGAACAAAAGTTTGAAGATAGCTACTTTTAAACTCTGGTAACAGGTTACTAAAGTAACCAAGCCACAGATATCTTCAACGATCCTCCTTCAGTAAAATGCAGGAATATGGTTGCAATGGTTGCTGAATAAAGCTAGCATGTGATGATCTTATGTGAAACGATGCAAAGATCTTCACTATGAGGTACTGATTGCATAATGTGAAACGATCTAACAGCTACAGGTATGAAGATTAAAACAGCTATGTTCTGACGACGAACAGTGTAGTGATCGCATTTCCGAAACTTAACACTCGTACGGTGGTCGTGCTGATAAATCAAAGGATGATCATCCTTTGGACTTATAAGTTTCTTAATACGTTAAGATATACAGATCATAAAATAAATATCAAGGCAATGACAATCAGTATGTTAATGGATAACTAATGTTCTGATGATCGAAGTTCTGAAGTTCAATGGTAGCTCGATCAGTATTCTAAAGACTGTGTGGTGATCAATCCTAATCTCTGAACTCGGAAAATTACCGATTTCTGGATCAATAGTTTGATGAACAAGGCCCTAAATTGAAGTTGCTACATTTAACACTGTCACGATCCTTCAAACTTCAGTGTCCTGGAGATGACTCAGGTGTAATGAGAAATGGGAGTATATTTAAGAGGACACTACAGTGATCACTAGTTTAGTAATAAATGCTTCGAGGATGAACAGCCCGAGGATAAACTATATGACGATTAGTACTATAAATATCAAAAGTTAATTTACATCCAAGACTTGAGTGGTCAAGTGTTTAGTGATCACTGATCTAGATCAAGTTTCTTACGAGCACTGAACTCACATCCAACTCTCGGCAGAAGTTTGCCGGAGCTATGAGAAACACGACTGTGACTGTCAGCACTATAGCGATGACAAACTTTGAGGATCACTACCCTAACGATCAATACTATGAAGACCCACACAGAGTCTGAATTTACTGAAGATCAGTGATCTTCTAATAAAGTTTCTGGCTATCCCCACGATCATATTAAAAACCCGGAAGAAAGTTGTTCAACGGAATTCTCCAATCTTCGATCCGCATTTCAGCAGAAAGTTCAACTTCAATCAGTATTCCAATCATAAAATGGATGCCACTCGATTAGAGCCTAAATTTGCATGCAAATTCGCGGTTAATCTAACTACAGATTTACATCTTACTTTCGTATCTCCGCATCGAATCACATCGTAATCAAGGAGCATTCAACTTTCGAGTACATACCTCAGGCGTCTGAGATTAAAATCCATTCAAGTGATTCTCTATCACCTTCGGATGGAATCCTGTCAAAGACATTAAGAGATCTTATCGATCCGAAGGTAATCCATTACTGGCAATGTCGTGTCCATCTACCCCTCGTAGTTGCCCAGTGGTGGACAACGATCGATACTAACACTTATCTTGGTTTTACGACTCTGTGCGAATAAATATTGCACACACTGGTTGAGTAGTGTATAGGGAGGTAGTGTCCAGTCCCAGCCTATGGGTGCCACCACAATTTCCAATGATATAATGAAAGTGGTCATTTACGTTTATTGGCACATCTCTGCTGCTACTCCCCCTTGGAAACCCGAGGCGTACCGTGGCTTATCCCAAACAATTTTTCTCCTTTGCGAGCTGCAATCCGAAATGGAGTGCACAGTGTGACGACAACAACACACACTCATACAAACACGCGGTCAACAAACTACACCCAGGAGATAAATACTGAATTTATGGCTTAATTTGACTTAAAAGACCAGACCACAACATCCAAGTCCATTCACAAGTTTTGCTCTTTTGGTCCACTGTCTGCGTTGCGCTTGGATCTGCTGCTCTTACTCCCTGTGCGCGAACGAATTAATTTATCGGTTAATTTCGTTCACAAATTGCGCGCACATGGGCGGTTGGTTTGGCAAGAGCTTCTGGATGCCATCGGGGGTTATCTAAGCGAGGGATGCGATGGAGGAACTACGAGATTTATGTGTGACATGGCTGGGGGGGGGAATACACTTTTCCAGAAATTAGAGTCCCTACATCGACATAAGTAGGATGCAGTTGACTGATGCTGGGTGGAGTAAGATGTGCTGTGCAATGCTTACGATGTGCAAATTGTGTAGCTTGTTAGATGTCATCGAAGGGCAAATGGAATAAGATTTCAAAGAAAATGAATGGGAACAAAAAATATGATAGCAGGTGAGGTAAGAAGATAAATTAGACTGGCTAAGGATGCATTAAGACATTTTATTGATTTTTTAATCTCATCTGAGAAAAAATATACTTTCGTTATTTTTCTAGAGATTATGTACAAGTTTGCATTTTTGTTTATTTTTTGCGGCCCAGTAACTCCACCCTTCTGGACTTAGATACATTCGGTTTCGTGTGTTGAAATTGAACACCTTCGTGCTCAGCGGGTGGTTGCATTTATCGGATTAAGTCTCGTTTGGTTATGTGACCAATGCGTATCGCCGTAAGGCTACTTATTATCAGCGTGACAATAGCGAGGTAGTTCTTCCATATTCTTTCATATAGAAACGTGGGAATTTTGTTGGGCTTAACGTGTAGAAATGACGTCAAAATTTGTATGCCAAATCAAGCGGAAGTGTCAGAATTAATATTTGTTTTAGACTGTGTGGCTTCCATGTTTGGTATTTTGGTGTTTAGCTAATGTTTTACTTATAGATAAAGTAGAAGAGAGGATGGTGTAGTAAAAAGAAGGACATATGTACTTCATATCGTATTTTTAAACGGAAAACGTGCTGTTAAACATGCAAAAATGGAGATAGCTATCCAGCAGAGCTATTTCATACTAAACTAAAGACAGGACAATAGTAAGCTTAACTATACATATGTGACTAAACACTCGGACGTGCGGAAGTATAGCAAAGCAAAATTTCTCACAACATGTAATAAATAGGATGGGCGTATGGTTCTTTATACATCGGAGTGCCTCTGAAAGTAGCCATGAATGAAAATTAGCGGAAAAATTGATCAGGTATCGACCTAACAAAAAGCCCTGTAACCACAAGAATCACAATCCTTTATGAAAGACAAATTCGCGAACAAAACATGATAATCCTCGGAGGAAGGTAATTTGGCTGTAGGCTGCTTTAAAGTTGATCATACAAGAAGTACCTTGGAATGGATGCATAACCGTGACACCTTTTACGTTGCCTGCAGACTTAGCCAAGAAATCTCCCAAATATGCGCTCAAACATTACAGAAGACAATGGACAAGGAGGCATGAAAATACCTCTGCTATTTTGAAAAGTAAATTCCTGGAGTGGTTTTTGACTCCGTTTGTATTGAGGGAGTGTGGAGGACAAGATCTGTACAGAAAAGTTAGAATTGATAGCGTGAGATGGTTGGGGCATGCTAATGGACATCAATGTTTCATCTAGCAAAGTATTTCAATAATCCTAAAGGAACGACGCGGTAAAAGAAGACGTCACCTAAGGTGGCACACACAAATGGAAAGAGACTTGATATGCAGAACTGGTTGCAGCTATCCAGGTACAGAAGAAAAGATGATAGGCTTATTGATCTGATATTTGGGATTGATGTGGAGCATTTTCCACAATAGATATGAAGTCTGACTTGAGCCAGTGAACTTTTGCAGAAGACATCAGAAAACAAGAATGTTGGCCTTCGCGATCAGATATTTAGAGCTGTTTTTTACAGATGGTCTGATTGTATTCTGTGTAAGACCTTTAACAGCTTTGGAATAACTATAGAAGTGAGTGTTCATTAAAAAGGTTAAGGGATTGGTCCATTAACCATCCAATCTTTCTAATTAGCTGGGCTTGTCGGACTATGAAGTATGATTGAGGGACTGGTAGAAGACGCTTAAGGGAATATGTGATAGCATAACACTGAGGTCAAGGACATTTTTTCGGCACCAAGTTGAAAAGTTATTCAGGTCAGCTTGGAGTCGGTGGGTGTTGATATGTATCTGAAGTTTTTTATGACATGAGTGTAGATGGAAATATTTGAGTCTTTAATCAGTGGACCCAGGTGGCTACCTTGTGGAACTCCGGAGGTGGCTGTAATACGGTTAGATACAGAGGATCCAAAAAGCACTTCATATTGTTGTGCCTGCTAATGAACCGCGAATCAAATCTAAGAGCTTTTAGTAGAGTGTGAGATTTTATCGAAGACTTTACTAAAATCGGTGGCAATTACGTCAACTTCTTTACCATCTTCTAATGCCCACAGAGTCGTACTTGACCATAAGCTAAGCTAGAAGCTCAACATAGAGCAGAGAGTAAAGAAAGCCGATGTGCCTTTGTACGGTTGCAGCAAATCCTTCGGCAAGAAGTCTTATGAATGTATACCGCAGTGGTACGTCCTATTCTTTACTATGAGTCACTAGTCTGGTGGCCCGAGCTAAGAAGAGACTACAACGAGTTAATCAAGAAAGGAACAACAGGGGCCATGAGAACATGCCCTACTGAAGCGCTGAATGTAATACTGCACCTTTTACCACTTGATCTTCATATTCTATACATATCAGCATGTAGTGCGGTCAGACTAAAAAAAAACGAAGTACTGGTGTTTCAAAACGTATAGTCGCAGCAACATCCTGGATATACTATCAGGGGGTCTATCAGCAACTAAAACCGACTACACAACAGCCAAAGTTAACTTTAGCAACATCGTCTTGGTCAGTTTCCCATTCAGAGTAGACTGGGAAAAGGACCAAGTGAAAAACGGTTACGAAATCGAAATTTTTATGGAATGCTAGATGGGGGCGGGGATTTTCTCCAACACCCTCAATATATCAAAATCATACCCGCTACCGGATTCATGCAGCGCCTTTCAGGCGAAAGTTCTTGCTGTACTTGAAACTTGCCGTCCATTGAAGAACATCAGTACACCCTTCAGAACCATCGTTATCCTCATTGATAGTCAGTCCGCTACCAAGGCAACTGTATACGAAACGTCTTCCTCCAAACTGGTGGAACAATGCAAAAAGGAACTCGCCTCGTCATAGGTTCAGGATCAGTCTTCTCTGGGTGCCGAGACACAGCAACATTGAGGGGAACGAGCGAGCTGATGAGCTAGAGAGGCGGGATCTTGACAGATCTCTTACAGATGTGGTTCGCATTCCGCTGGGGGCTCTCAAGGGCAGTATCCTCGCGCATTTCCTTTCAAAGGGCAATAACCGATTGCATGGGATGCGCAATTGCGTCATATTTAGGCAGATGTGGCCCAACTACAACTGGCGGAGAACATAAGATCTACAAAACAGAAACTGCATATATTGCTAGAATTGTGGAGATTAGTAAGGCCACTGGCAAACCCCACAAGCGGACCAGTAGGGATGCAGTAAAGTGGGAAGGTTGTGATCCTTCTACTCCGGATCATAACTTCGCCGTAAGAAGAAGAAGAAGAAGAAGTACAGGCCACTGGCCCGTTGAGATTCCAGCGGTCAGACTAGACATTACATCCAATCCACATTTTCGCAGCTGCAATACTGCAAGCGAGATAGAAATTGTCTACCATTTCCTCTGCAAGTGTCCGGCTCTAGGTATTGCCAGACAGCGCACACTAGGCAAGCCTTTCTTTGACAACCTAAAGGAGATTTCAGAGAAAAGTATTGGAGAAACTATCAGCTTTCTTAATGCCACGGGGTGAATTTTATGCTTCCTCATCTCTAAAGTTTATCATCCGAACAACACTCAATAGGTCACGTCAGTTTGGGACAGGCAGTACGGACGGGCTTTAAAAGGGATAGGAGCTTTAGAGCGTTAGATAGACTTGGAACTTCTGGTGGAGGTAAATGCGAAAACCATTTAGGGACGAAAGTAGTTGCTAAAGTTGGCACGAGTTGTTTGGAGATGCGAACGGCGTTTAGAGCTAATGTACGAAGCGAATGAGGTTAAATCGTTTGTTACCTGCAGAAGAGAAATATGAAATCTATCATGAAACTGGGTGAAAATTTTCATTAAGGCTTGCTTATCAGTTGGGAGATCTTCCTGAGAGATCGATACTTTAATGTTTTTGTTGATTTTTCGGTAAATACAGGTGGAGTCGGGTTCATCGTGCAGGTAAGCAAGGTATAGGCGCACAATATCGTAAAGCCTGCGATCCCTTAAATGCGATGGGACGTAGCAACGGATCTAGAAAGGCAGAGACGTTCATTGGACACGTATAAGTCCCCAATTAGAGGTTTTTTTTTATGCGCAAATGGATGTGGAAAGATACTAATAGCCCGCAAAATCGAATAATCGATGCCAGGATTGCGCCTACTAATCCACACCCTGCACACTTCTACCACTCTTCCCGTGGAACTGCCGTTAGGTATTACTTCGCGGGGCTGGGTAGGAATTTATGCTATATCATCTGCATTTTCCGTTTCGGCTCTTCTTAGTCTATCGACTCTTCTTAGTACTCGCTATGAAGGTACAGGTCTTCAGCCAATTGTCCCCTGACCTCGTCATATGACCTATTAGAAGCTGTGGGCTTGGCAGGTTCATTCTTCCTTCGCGCTTGCAGTGGAATACTACGTGCTCTGCACCTTCCTCTTCATCTGGGCACTCTGGGCAAAAGGGTGAGCTATTGTGTCCAAATCTGTGGAGATATTTTCGATAGCCGCCGTGCTCGGACAGGAACTACGTTATGTGGTAGTCAAGTCCCCGCGTGCTCTCTTTGTCCAGATCCTGATGGTGGGGATCAGCTTGTGGGTCCATCTATCTTTTGCCGTGTTATCCCACCTGGCTAATGTTATCCTTTCTTCTCGTTTTACTCTCCTGATAGCGCCAGCTTCTTGACGTTTGGCGGTTTGCTTAAGGTAAACCCTTTGCATCTTGTTGGCGAGAATGTCGTTGGGGATCATACCGGCAGTAACAGAGGCTGCTTCGTCCGAAATTACTCGGAAACCGCTTATAGTTCTGATTGTGCAGAGCCTGTATGCAGACGAGAGTTTCCTTCTTGTTTGCTTCGTTGTGAGTGCCCCCGCCCAGACCGGAGCTGGGTATAGAAGGATTGAGCTTACTACTCTGGATAGCAGGATCCTTCTGACGTATCCAGGTACACCGATGTTTGGCAGTATACGGGATACTGCTGCCTGCACCCCGCATAGGAGCTAAAATTAGGTATAGGTTAGCATCTTCCATGTCTAATATTATTATTATAATTTGTGTAGGGTTGTCTAATATAGAAAGCAGAGGATCTATCGCATCCACTAGAGATTTAAGTGGTCCTTGTGAAGTTCCAACTTCTACTATAGAAACAAACTCAGTGGGATCCTATACTGTCTTATTTTTCTTCTTTCTTGACTTTTCGAATAAAAAACTCAAAACGATAGCCTTTTTGCCCATCCGGTTCAGCCAGGAAGACCTCTCTAGATCTCTCCAGCTTATCTAGGTGTGTAAATCCTTACCTAAACATTTCGCATTTTTGTTTGTTCTGGGTCGACTCAAAAAACTCAAAAGAAAAAGGGCAGTGTTCTAAAGATACTACTATAGCCATGAGGTAAATACCAATGGAAATAACTTCAAGAAGTTTCTGGGACTACGTGACTTGTCTTAACATCGTCTTACCTCATTTTCGTATCTAGTTCCTGTTTACCTACCTTCTGATCGACAAATCACTTTAAATGATTTTCACTTCGGTAACTTTCCAAAACTCCAATCGTACAACAACACCACAATCTAAAGCTTAACATAGTTTTGCATGATCTTATGCTAATATAATTGTTTCTCTATTGAAAAATCGTTTGCGCGTGCCTACCTTTGATGTGACCGATCAACCTATTGTCTCATTTCCGCTTGTCCTCAATATAGGAGATACAAAATAACAAGCCTCGCAGCGCAACATTTGTGATTCAAAAAATTTGCGCATGCACCAGCCTAATCCGCCATTGGACCCATTCAAAGCATATCTATGGAGAGTTAGACCGTTTAGAGGAGACACACTAAATCACAGCTTAGCCAGTCGTTTCCCTCTATACCTCTGCGCCCCAGGAGGAATAGAGCCTCAACAATGAGCCCCATTATGTGTTCCACTATTCCATTCACAAATAAACTACGAGAAGAGAGAAAAAAAAAAAGAACTCAACCGCATTTGCATACAAACAATGTGACTCCGCTCACATTGTCAACAATTAGAGGTCCAAAAAAACCGCAGCTGTCTAATCCTGATTAACACAAAGAAAATTTAAATTCTCTTGCCCACGTGACAACACATACGGCCGATACACACATGAATTTCATTATTTATGTGGAAGTTAATTAATTTTTCATTCGATAAAAATTGAATCACAAATTAGATGGATGATGCCCCTCAGTGGGTAGGTATACTAGGTAGCGGAAGATCGCCGCGTCGGCCACTCTTAAAAGCATCTCTAGCTGCAGTTAAACGAGTCACAAAAAGCTTGAGCCAAGACAGAAATATCTCAATAATGTGTGTCCATCGGGCGGTGGGAAGATTGTAAATAAAATTACCGATAGGGAAATGTCAAAAAATCACCAGCGCCATTAACATTTGATAAATTGTAGCCCCCATCGTCGACACAAAGTGATTCAATAAAAATCAATCTGACAGATTGACATCGGTTTGTTGGAATTGCAGTGTTGGAATATTGAAAAGGTCATCAGCAGCGTGGTAGGTGTTGATGGGCGATTGATGGCATTCGATTTCTCGATATATGATGTGAAGAGATACTCGCAGTGATGAAATGAGGTGACGCAATTTTAAAACACTATGGCGGCATTCCATGGACGGTATTCGAGCAGATACAAGGTAGGTAGTGTATTGAGAGGTTTTTAAAATACGGATTTTTTCAGTGAGTGGATTTGATGTAGATGTCGCCGCAAGGTGTGGTCCGACAACACAAATTTACCCGATTCTCTGATTTATCGGTACGGCATCGGTTTGCTCGGTTTTCGAGGGACACACTGGATCGTGTCGATAAGTTTTTTGTTTACACGATTAGTCTCAGCTTGGGATTTAGCGCATAAACTGCTGATAGCTGAGATTCATGTGACGACATGATTTCTCCACTACGCGGACGATATCTACTGCATGATTCTATTCAAAAATATATCAAATGGCGAGTGAATGTACGTGGTTTCCTTATTTTCTCAATAACTGAAAGTACAGAGTACAGGTTAAACAAAGTCGGGCGGAGCGCATACATAGATAGCAATAAGAAGATTTCATGCATTACTATGTATCCATCGAATCTACTACTGAAAGTTCGATCCGAAGCACCAAACGAAGCACCAAATGTGGCCAACCCGACCGCAAGTTGTGAGATATTGGATCTCCTAAGTAGGCGGAGAGAGCTGCGGTTGAAAGTGTAAGGTTCCACAGCATTCGGGAGAATGGTTCATTCGAGCCATAAGTGGTGCTGTGGGTCCCTTTCATATTAAAAACGGTTTACAGCAGGGGGCGGTGAATTCGCCGATCCTGTTTAACATCTACACGAGTTATCTGGTGAGTTCACTCAGACACGCTATAGAGTGTGGCAACGATTTAGTGGCATATATTATAGATCATTTCCTAAAATCGAGGTCATCAACATCCTTTTGCAGCTTGACTTTGATCAAATTAAGGGATATTGCGACGATTGGAAGCTCAAAATCCACTTTCAGAAGTCGGAAACAATCGTATTTAGAACTCCAATGTCTGGTGCCTCTAGGAATACTAGGAAAAACTGAAAAAAATTGGCCATTATTGGACAAAACGGACAGCCATTGGCAGTGAGAAGCGTAGTTAGATATCTCGGTGGACATATCTCTCTTGACATATGGATGCTTGTCTTGCCGCGGCCAAGAGGGCTTTTGTTCTGACAAGGAGACTATTTCAAAAATGGTCAACTTGCCTCCAAGGTGAAGGTCATATGCTACGTGGGGTTGATAAGACCAATCATCGCTTATGATTGTCTTTTGTGGTTCAATATAGCACCTAGTTATATGGAAAAAATTCGGGTTTTGGAGACACAATGTCTTAGGACTTGTCTCCGGTTGTTCCGAACACCTGAATCCAACTATATAAAATACTATCCCAATAAGGCCCTATACGATGGGGCTCAATTGAACAGGATTGACACTGTATACAGGCATTTGGGCTTTTGGCACTTCTTCGTTCTGAGGCACATTTGTAGCCGATCTGTTGGATGCGGGCTGAAATTCATCCGGCCAAGGTTGCGCAGGTCCGAGTGTCCAGATGCGTTGTCGGACTAGTCAAGCTTGTCGTTAGTTCACTACAAAAAGTTATCCACCAGGCACTACGTGAGGGTGATGATCATGCGATTTTGCCCACCCGATATTTACCTAGAAATACTAAATATATTGTGGACAGATTTCAAACGCTCAATTAAATCTAAGAATCAAGGCCTCTGTGTACCAATGACTAAAGGAATAAATCCAAAGAAAATTACTACTGCAAAAGCGATTTTGGTCGAAAAAAAGGTAATTCTTTCTCTCCCCTCTGCAACTCAAATCGACGTTTAATTATTGTCTTAATATTCTCCAAAGCATCTGCTTCGAATTTCCCCATTAGTTCCTACTTAAGTAGCTCTAGTTCCTAATGCCTAAGTTCTTCCTCTTCGTCGATGACAGGTGAGTCGCCTTTTCATATCTTCTGATTTTTTTATTGGAAAATTCCTTCCTTGGCACGCGATTGACCACAACAACCGCCGCGCCGTTTAAAACAAAAGCCATCTTCACCTGCTTCATAGTGCGCGCGGTCGCGCTAACTTCTTCTCCTCCTAATGCACTTCTAACAACCCCAGAGGGCATAACCAAACATTGTTATTAAATTAAGATTCCATCAGACCATCATCAACAACTTAAAAGAAGAGTTTTTCACTTCAGTCCAATAGTGACCGCGATCCAGTTTTGAAATGATCACCCTTAATCACCACAAATACCGCGACCGCGACTTTGAACCCTTTTGTCCGCTCCTTTTGACTGTGTGGTGATCCTTCTGCATGGTTATCTCTTTAAAGTTGATTATTATGCTGGAACGGAGGAAATTATTTTGGGCCTACTAATGGACAGACCAGCCACCACCTGCTGAATAAATTTTCGGTCACCCGTGAATGGAATCATTAATTACCGCATGATTTTGAATGAGAAAGTGATCTTTGTTGTCGGGCAGTCATCAGTGTTGCTGTTAAAATTCTCAGTCAATCTTATGGCCATAAGTCACCGAGGGAAGTAGTGGTGGTTCGCCCTAATGAAGATGTTAAGAGCACAACGCAACATACTTTCTCTAATCTGTGACCATTATTTGTCGGTCGCTATCTGAGTATCTATGAGAATGCGTCTGGTTCGAAGAGGGATTTTCGCCTCTTCAGTGGACGATCATGGAGCACAAGATGCCGCCAATTGGCTAGAGTGTCTCTGAATGCGTCTAGAGTGTAAGTTAGAGATAAGTTGGATGCTTACATTGCCAGTGTCGTTTGGCTCGTTTTTCAGAGACAAAAGATAACATGGCTGGGTTTTTTTTTTTTTGTTGGTCTTCAACGTTAAGTGCGTGTAAGAAATTAATGTAACGATGTTGTTTGGTAGTAGGAGAGGTTGAATAGAGATATTCCTGGGTAGTTCTATGTGATTTCTTACTTAAAGCTAGAGATAGTGTGGAACATATCGGTTAAGTGTCACTAGGCGTGGAATATATGCGACTGATTAGGTGGGTTTTGGTAAAGCCGCCTTGTTGGAGTAATTTGTTGCTTTTCAAATATAGCTAGGTACCTTGGGGCTACAAGGGGCACTGATTATAATGTGTTGAATGCGAAGAGAAGAAAGAATGGAAGTTACCATCAAATAGAGATCTTATTCATATTTGATTCAAATTCATACTAACCTTAATCCATGACGAGTTCAATCTCTTTCTTCTTTACTCTAGGATCGTCTTCTGAAATAGGTAAACGAGCTTCTCGATAGTACATAGTTCATCTCGTCGATTTGTATTTATCTTAATCTATAAGCGGCCTGGCTTGACCTCAATAATGATGAAGACGATGAAGATACCTATATGAGAGCAAGGGTGCCTTCTTACAAGTACTTTACCACTCGTCCCGGGAGGGCTGATAAACGTAGCCCGCTAAGTAACAACTAACGATATAAAAGTGGCCTCGGTGTAGTGGGTAGTGTGTTCGCTTGTGACCCGAACTGTGCTGGTTCAAGCCCGGACGGGAAAAGCAACCACAGCCACTCGAACATAAATGAGAATCAAATAAAATCGAATTTTCTCCAACCACTATACCAAAAGGAGTTCTGCTTGGTAGTACAATGGACTTCGTGTGAGTCTGAGTGCTCCGGGATTTGGAAATTTCCTTTAAAAAGAAAAAAGAAAAACTAACGATGCAGTTCGCCTAAAAGAAGCAAAGAGGTGGAAATCTAACGCATGCGGCCACAACTCAATACTTAATTCAGTAATATATGTCGATAAAGAAGGCTAACTACTTGATTCTTCACATGGATTTCAAACAAATTTCTAGGAAGGCCGCTCTTCTATGACCTGTACGAGCTGGAGGCTGGCTGTCATAACAGGGGCATGTTGTATCGTAGTAAGTTTAAAAACTATTTCATTTGTGATACATTTAACCAGGCAAAGTCTGAAAACGAACAGAAGCAGGAGGTCAAATATTTAGGAATGACCATCGATAGAAAATTCTTTTGGAACAAACACGTAGAGGAAGTAGCTGTAAGAACCACTCGAGCTTGAGGTGGATGCATATCTGCTGGATGCACACCTTTATTGTGAGTCTTATAATCACTTATATAAGTCGGTGCTTTGGGTTTACATATATACTTCTCGTACTATAGAATCGCAAAAGAGATAAAAACGTATCTTCCTTAGAGAAATATTATTTTATTAAGAGCTTCACCATGAATCAGAGCATAAAGATAACAGGATATGTCTTCCGGAAAGGGTTAAGGATACAGAGGGAAAATTAAGAAAGCTAGTCTATGGACAGAAGTTCCAAAACTGAAACAAAAGCCAAATTCTACTCTTTAGGCTCTTCAACTGAAAAAGATCCAGGACTTGTATCAGCTTAAGGAAATAAGTCCACGGATGTTAATTCTTTATCCTTACAGTTCAACGATAGCTAACAAAATTGTCATAGGGAACTAAGACCAGCAAACGACAATTATAATTTCTAAGAAAACTTGGTTGGTAGAGGAGTCAGAAAAGATTTTCATAAACTGAAGTGCATTATACCTACACTCTTTTATCTCGGTTTACATTATGACGACGTCTGACTTCGTCGATCTCGAAATAAAAATGATCTCAACCAAGCTATGACTATCTCATTTCCAGTTAGAACGGACTATCTAGTGGTCATCTTATTTGGGCTACTTCGACATATTCGAAGCTCAGGTCAATAAGGATTTTCAAGACTGAGTCAGGGTGTTAAAAAAGGAATGGCGGCGAATGAACCCTTCATGGCAAATGGTAGCGCTTATATCCCCGAAGTAGGTTACTGGCATCGGAATATCCGGCATCTTGTCTTAGAGGTTTTAACTAAGGATCTGGTCCTTGTGTGGAAATTGGAGATAACTAGTGACTTGATTACTTACTTCTTCTTAATTTCCTGATATCCCTCTTGATTCACGGTTGGTAGCCCGGAGCAGATTCAAAAGATCTTAGAATCTATAGCTACCATCATTGCAACCATGCCATACTCCAAACATTGGATGTGACAAACTTTGTGTGTCGACTTCAGAGAACGAAACCTTTCGATGTAACCGCATACATATACATAATGACGGTATCAGCAGATGCTTTTGCTGGAAATCGAATATTTTTTTTGCTGAAGCTTAAACTACTTGAAAAGGTATATAACTTAGTTGCAGTAAGCAAGAAGAAGGAAGGGTGTTTTAGTCAGTCGAAATCGGACACTGAGATCTGACACAACTATGAGTGTACACGGTGTCTCATAGTGTGTATGAAGATTTTCACCTATAAATAAATAAATAAATAAATATTTTGACGCTAACAGAACAATCCAGGGCCTGGCCTAGCTTCTCACAGCAACTTGTGCTGTGCGCCTTACGAATGGTTGGGACTTACAGTTTTATGCCGTTTCCGAAGGGCAAATTTTTTTCGATTGAGAGAAGCTTTTCATGACAATTTTACTCTCGGATGTTTGTCAGACGTTCGCGAGAGGTGGGACCGTGAGAATGTTTGTTTTTTTTTTGTGTTTTCTTTGATTCAAACCTTGAACCTCCCGCTCAATGATCGCGTAATTAACCACTGAGCCACGACTTCCACCTCTTTTTTTCACCTACCCACGCAAAAAAAAAAACAATTTTTCTGGAAAAAATAGTTAGTTTAATCGGTTCAAAAGATACTCATACAAGCGGCATGCGCAGTGGCTGGAATGGTGCCACGTTAAAGAAGCCGAACGGAAATATCTTGCCAACGAGTCGAAGTGACACCGAAATACCGCCAAGAATTAGCCTCGAAGAATGGCAAGAGAGATAGGACTTTTCTGACAAAGGCAGATGGACGCAGAGATTGATCTCGAATATAGACCCTTGGATCAATAGGAAGCATGGAGAACTGAACTTCTATATGACGCAAATGCTTACTGGTCATGGATATTTCAAAGCCTACCTCCATAGATTTGGACACGAAGACAATCCTTATTGCCTAGCGTGCACGGAAGCAGTCGAGGATGCAGAACACATCATGTTCCACTGTGCACGATATCACGAAGAACGTAACTTGCTGGCGAACAGACTGGGTGTGGACTAAACACCAGAGAACACCACACTGTTATTGAGTACGGGCTCAGTTCCGCCTTTGAAAGATTCCCACCTCCCAACGCAAAAAAAAGCGGGCGACAGACACATAGCCAGAAGTAAAGACAAACACTGTGTTGAATCCATTAGTGTTCCGTTTATACTCGTACTATTCAATCACTATTTCGAACCCATTTTTCCAAAATTTAAACATAACTTCGTTCCTAAAATTTTGTCCGCCAACTTTTAAACTATATTGTTTAAGTGAAGAAATTGTACGAGTAAACCTTAAGCTATAACTTTTTCTCCTGTAATATTTTTTTTTTTTTTTGTTATAACTGCCGTACTTCCCTTTCAAATCAATAAGTAATTTTCTTTCATTTACGTAGGTCTTATTCAAAATCTATGTAATTACATCGCAATCATTAAAAAAAAAAAACCATAACAATGCAGAAAAATATTTAAGAAATGGAATTATCTAAATTGCCCCCGGCGAACAACTACAACACAGGGTCTCTTCTAAAACGAATTGACCGCATTGTTTTGCCTCATTCTTACACGGTTACAGATTTTTTTTTTTTGCGGACAAATACTGCAACTTCGTGCCCCTTCCAGTTTGGTTTTTGTATTTTATTTGATTGTTCAAAAGAACAAAAGTCACGCAATGTGCACTCGAACTCTTGCTGAGGCAGGTAGCAATCACAACTATCATGGTAAATAACATACCCAACCCAACATACCCTCCACTTGAGGGAACGATGGTCTTTTAAGTTCTGTATTCAATTCAATTTGCTGTTTTTCTGGTAATTTTTATTTTCTCAAAGGTTATGAACCTTGAAGTGAATCTATTGAACCCTAGCAAGGACATTGCGTTTCGGTTCATGGGATAAACGATTAATGCGAGGAAGATCTCATTCTGTGTGATGAGTAAATTGAATTGAAAGAAATTAATCTAAGTAATTACATGCCTTAGATGGACTTGCCTTTGAAATACAGGATTTCAAAGGAGGAATCGCTTTTTTTCTGTACCATTTATGAAAAAAGTGGATCTTTAGGATTATAACAGATTTTTGATGATTTCCGATCTAATAATTTCAGATTTTATAACGATTATGGAGTCAATAAATCATTTGCTAATTGTTGCGGTTTATTCTTTTTTTTTTAAGGGCTTGGGAAATATTTAACGGATACAGAGTATCCAAAATATAAAAGGTGATTCAATTAGAGGTTAGAATTAAAATTTGATAAACTGCTGATATTTTTATGTCAACATATTGTGAGACGTTTAATAAAACATAGCTGGCCTTGTAGACTTCAGCCATTTTGATGAAATCTCATCCTTTAGCTCTGGAATTCGTTTGGGGGTCATTTGAATACACCTTCTGCTTCACAAAAAGGTTGAAGGTGTATGCCAATATTTATGCCCAAAAGTTTCGATTCAATTCAATTCAATTGTGTTCTTTATTTCACAAAAAAGTTTTCGGGCATATGGGCACCGCGACTGGCTTGAATGGAGCACAGTCTGTAAGTCCAATTTTGGACCACTTTTTCGACCAGCTTGGCTTTGAAGTCGTCCATCGTCTCTGGTTTATCGGCATAGACTAGCGATTTCACATATCCCCATAGAAAATAATCCAAAGGTGTTAAGTCACACGGTCTTGGAGGCCAATTCACAGGTCCATTTCGCGGAATTATGCGCTCATCGAATATTTCCTTCAATAAATTGATCGTGACGCGCATTGTGTGGCTTATTGCGTCGTCTTGTTGAAACGACAGCTCTTCTACATTAATATAATTCAATTGGAGACCGAAAAGTCAATAATCGTGGATCATTGACGGCATAATTTTTGAAGAAATATGGACCAATGATTCCACCAGCCCATAAAGCATACCATTCATTGATTTTTTGTGAATGTAACGGCGTCTTAATAATGACTGGTGGATTTTCTTCACTCGAAATGCGGCAATTGTGCTTGTTGACGTAATAATTCAACCAAAAATGAGCCTCATCGCTGAACAAAATTTTCTAGTGAAAAAGAGGATGAAGAGCAATCTCGTTTTCGGCCCATTCACCGAACATATGTACGACTCACACGATGGTCAAGTGGCTTTAATTCTTGCACAAGCTGGGTCTTGTAGCTTGTAAACCAAAATCATTTCGCAAAATCTTGGACATAACTTCAATTGCTGTGCACGATGGCGGGTCCTCCTCAATACTACGTTCCACAATAGCAACCAACTTCTTCGGTGCGCACAATTAGAGTATGCGTGGTGTGAAAACGATCCATGGTTATTCGAAATACTTGTTCGGATGGACGATTATGTCGACCGTAAAATGAATGTAGCACACTGTAAGTTTCGCGAACTGAACCACAGTTTTCGAAATAAATTTGCATAATTTGCAAGCATTTTTCTGGTGTAAGTCTATTCATGGTGAAATGGCAAACCAAACTGAGCACAAATCAACTGTCATCTGTCAGCTGTCAAATTGACTGTCGTTGGAAAAAGTATTGCCAATTTGAAAAAAACACTATTAATGAAATATATTTTTCTAATTGCACATAAGAGAAAGCAAAAGTAAGTGCTAAATATTATGCGATGGACAAATATTGATACATCAAATATTTCCTTTTCTAAGATGGACATTGCACGGTTGAATCAAAACGATAATTTGGCAATGCTACATGAAGCTGATGTTAGTGACAATGATACTGATAGATAGAATTGTGAATAATTTTTGTACTGCACTTAGAAGAGTGACTTTTCTGTCTCATTTTTTTAAAAAAGGGGATCTTTATGCTGTCTTTCCACGCTGATGGCGCTGCTTGGGAGTCTAGGACTTTACAGTCGGCTCTTCAATGTGTCACCTTCATATTTGACCATTTCATTTGTAATGTGATCTGGACCCGGTGACTTTGTACTGTACTGTTTCTGGATAGAAAGTATACAGCGGGCTAGAGTCTGAGGTATGTGTTGTTGAACTGAACGTGAAGCTGTCTTCTTCTTGCTGCCAGTGGTGGTATTGTAAAGGTTTTTCTAAATTAGTGATACTCGTTGACCGATTTCTTGACGTTTTTCAGCATGCCCCAGATTTACTTCTGGTCGTTCTCCATTTCGGATTTAAAGTTTTGTTGTAGTTTGGTTACATTCTATTGGATATGTCAAGGCCACCGTACCCATATGTGAAAATCGGTCATACCACGGCTGTGTACATCTATAGGGTCAATTTTGGTTGCAAGTCCTATTTGTTACCGAATGTTTTGTTACAGGCTTAGAAGGCTATTCCTTCTTCTAGGATTAGCTTCCAGTTGAGCTTAGGATCTAGGATAACTCCTAAATACCTAGCACTGGTCGATAGGGAGAGTGGTTGACCGAAGAGCGAAGTCAGGTATTTTGATTTTAGTGGTGAAGAGCATCAGTTCAGTTTTGCTTTTAGGCCCAGGTACTTACCATACTCAGAGCACTTTCCATGATTTCATTTATCACAGCGGGCAATATTCCTGACACTAGTATCACCATTTTTCAGCAATTCGCACTACCTTGTGAAGGGCTGTCTCTGTTGATCTTCCTTTGAGGTATGCATGCTGCGATTTGGAGAGGGATGGTTTTTCTATTTTACTCCGCAGCTGGTTGTAGAGGGGAGCCGAGAGTCTTCAGTACAAAGGAAGTTAGACTGATTGGTCTGAAGTCTTTTGAGTTTTCATGACAGCGTCTACCTGGCTTTGGAAGGAAAACCACTCTCATTCGAATTGCTAGGTCTTGAGACTTTTGTAGCATAATGGGCGGAATGCCGTCCAGGCCCGGCGACTTATAAGGAGCGAAGCTATTTAAAGGCAAGAAAATATTTTTCTCAGTAATAATGGGTGTTATGCTTTCACAGGCGCTAGATTGCAGGCGCTGAGAGCAGGTAGGTTCTGTTCTGTTATCTTTGCATCCGGGGAAATGGGTGTTTATTTAGAAGTTCTAAAGATTCTGCAGTTGACTCTGTCCATTCCCCATCTGCCTTCCTCAAGACGGATGGATTGGAGTATTCTTTCGATAAAATTTTACTGAGTATTGCAAAGTCCTTGTCTTGTCTCAATAGATTGGCAGTATACTGTCTGTCCATGACTGTTTGTTTGCTACTCTGACAGATTTTTTGTATAATCTCAGGAAGTCTTTATAAGGCTGCCAGTGGTAGATATTGAAGGTCTGTCTGGCCAACTTCCTAAAATTAGAGAGTTCCTCATTCCACCAAGGAGGGAATGTTTTTACTATATTTGATTGGACACGAGACTTTGTGTGCGCTAAAAGCTTTTGTGATTTTCGGGGTTTTACGGAGGTTTGAACTAATAACTTGTCTAAACTTTGCTCAGTCAATTCTTTTGGGGTTTCTGAAAGGCTTAGGAGTCTTGATCTCGAGATCTACATTGAAGAGGATCCAACTATGGTCTGAGAAGGATTTCAGATTGGACACTTTCCAATTTTCAACTTGTCCGTACTCAGAAAGATAAAGGTCGGGGTGTTACTTTTGTTACAAATTGAGATGTTGTTTTCAATAATATAATCCCAGCAAGCGATCCATAGCATATTTTACAGCGTAAAAGCGATCCTTTGTGTCGTTTCCAAAGTCGTTTATTCCTATTTCGGGCTGTAGCCTGTACATGAGGCTTTTGTTGTTTTAGAAGTGGGATTTGAGTGTCGGTCGAATAGAGAATAGCCTCGTTCGACAGAATAATTTTTTGACCTTCTCTGGTCTAGATACGCCATGTTCAGCAGAAACAAGATCACCCCTAGTGGACAGGCAGAAGCGTGGTACCAAAAGCACTATCTTGCGCAATACCTGCCCTGAGTTTCCCCTTGATCCCATTTATTTATTTAAAGAATTTAATAAGATAATTGTTTACTATAAGAAGGAATCCTGTCAGCTGTTAGAATTTCCTACCTATTTACATAAGAATTATGTAAATTTATTTGCTAAAAAAAAAACCACACAAGCAGGTGTATTGTGAACACTCGCGCATCGCGCGTCAAAGTGTAACCATTTGTTCGCATAATCATATCCCTTTTGGCCATGTCTAAACGTCTGCCACGCGATCAATCAATTTTCTTCTCCTAACAACGCAGCTTACTAAATCAATTCTAGGTTGTTCTTCTGCCAGTGCATCCTTAACCGAAGGAATCATCTGCTAAACAAACGCAACCGTGTCCACCTTTCTGATAGTCAGTTTTATATAGTCAAGCGCTTAGGGCCCGTTTACTGTGGCGTCTTATCCACCTTGTCTGACAGCTAATCCCACAGAGGCAACACTTAATTTGAATTTCAAAACATCACCCTTTTTGTGCGATTTTTTGATTGATAGGATGCCGCACGGCCAAATTGATAGAAGGCGGGCATTGTGTGTGAATAGCTAATACAGCGCGTGCAGGTTGTTTGGGTCCCAAAGTATGGTAATCGGAACATAGAAGTTGCAGCTGCAAGTAGAACTGAGATGTTTTTGTTTTTAAACTGTCGGAAATGAACGAGTTAATGAGCGCCACAAACGTTCTACTGTTGATTAAGTCAACATGACCACACAGAATCAATTCACCAGGGTAGCGACATTGCAATAATGTCAACAAAGTTGGTTGTTGTAATCGGTTTGTTTGGGCTCCACTCGTTAGTCTGGATACCGATAAGGCGCGTCGGTAATTAGTACATGTTCATTAGTTCAGGTTACTTTAGTGAGTTGGTGGAAACAAAATAGTAAGATACAGACAGCCTTCACTGAACCGAATCGAAAAGCGTCGGGTATAATCAATTTGTGCCAATGTAATCGCATTTAGTTAAGAATGAGTAATGAACGACTTTTTGGCATCAGAATGTGATGACAAGCATTTGATATGGTTATTCACACGAAGGTTGGAAGAACTATATGTACGAGTATATATGATCCTTTAACTCCTCCTGAAGTATAGGGCGCCAACAAGTTATTTCCGTTTCTCCCGGTCCGAATATTCTATTGAATATTTCAAGACTGCGCTGCCGTCAACACAGTTGACCTCCATGTTGTTCTTGGTCTCCCAACTTGCCTTGCACCCTGAGGATTCCATCCGAGGGACGAGGGACGAGGGACGATTGACACATTACATTTAAGCCACCAGTTCTGTTTGCCAGGAGACAGATATAATCGGCGTAGTCGATATAGCTAAGCTTAACAAACGGTCTCGATTGGATACCATGTTTCTCGTTTGTACCCACCACAGAATAGGTGATAAAACGCCTCCTTTTTTCACTCCTTGACGCACTTTAAAAGAGTTGGATAGCTGTCTATTGTGCAAAGCGATACACCTTGCATTGTTGTAGGATTCTTTGATAACATCAACAATTTTCTCAGGGATTCCTCTCGCGTTTAACCCAATGGAATACCTTCTCAAAATCCATGAACATAAGGTAGAGTGGTGATTGTAACTCGGCCGATTGTTCAAGGATGATCTTCGATGGGCGACAGTTTCACCATTAATTTGTGCATTTTGAGATGTGGGATTTTGACCCAGGTGTTCAGGAATCTCTAGTTCCAGTTCCAGCTTTTATAAAAGCGCTCTTTACTTGGCCCCACCTGGCGTCAATAGTAAGATTACCATTAGCTCTCAAACGTGACGCTTTGTCGTTGAGTGATGAAATTACGACGTACATGCGTTCGTATTGAATTTCGGCCTCCCTGATGTAACCTCTGAGTGTCGCTGGACAGCAGCTATTCTTAACTAAAGCGTTGCCAGTAACAACTAATAGTCGCTATCTGCGTTTGCGCTCTCATTTCGAACATTACAAAGTGATTTCCTTTTGGTTCGACCATCAGGAGCGACCTAAGTTATTTTGTGACAGGTCTTGTGGGTAGATAACAATACCCCTAGCACAAGTTGACGAGCGTTGAGAGGTCGATAAGAATATCACCATTTTCTTTGCGCTGAACCAAGCCGTCAGAAGATGAATTCATCTTCCATATACTCGTTCATTACAGGGAACAAACATTCCATGCTCCAATCTTCGTTTCGATTACTCTTGTTACATGAAAGATGCCGCACATCCAAATCCTATGTGCGGTTTACTGCAGCTGCTGACATCACAAAAGGATTCACCAAATTTGGGCTGAGTTTTGGGGACTCAAATACCATTGGTGTTTTCTAGGATATGGGTAATAACCATCATAAGCCCTCGATTCGATGGCCCACCCGCCTTTTGTATTTGTCCGAACACATACAAATTGAGACCCCCCACAATGGGTAAACAGACGCATTTTGCTGTTGCGACTGATTCCTCTGCACTTGGCACAGTTGAGAGGATCGGGCAAACGATGCTGAGGTTCCATCCATCAGGCATACATCCCTCTGACCAAATATTGGAAATGAGTTGGTGTATGCTCTCCACCAAGTAATAACCCGCTGCTATAAATAGCTCAGCAGGATTTTGTAGTGGCGGCATAGGAGTTGTGGAGAGATTTCGGGATACGCGTTCGGCGAAGATTTTGATAGTCTCTTGCCGACGTTATATCGTCCGGTCCAGTATCCTTGTTAGACTTAATTTTAGATTTCATTTTGGTCGGGTAAATGGAAGTCTTGGCTTTCATCGTCCAAGTTGAATGGTTCGTTCCGCCCTACAGCGGGATTTGATTCGTCTTCACCGTTTAATAGTCTGCAGAAGTAAATTTTCCATATTCTCAACACCGAATGTGACTCTACTACAAGATTTCCTTGTTCGTCTCTACATGTCTCTGCTCGAGTCTTCTTGCCTTGACATATTCTTTTTACATTCTGAAGATTGTTCCTGGAGTAGCATTTCACTATTTCCTCGACTACGCGCTTCTCATGCTCTTTCTTTTCCTCCGGAGAAGTCGATGTTCTTCCCTTCTCTTTCGCTCTCGTCCTGTGCATCGCCACTTTATAGGCGAGTTGTTTTGCTTGATGTGCTTGCCGGTATTCTTCATCAAACCAGGGATTTTGTGGTGGAGGTCGGGTGGAACCCAACACATTAGTTGCGGCGTTTCTGATGGCATGTCGGCAGCTTTGCCACTATTCTTCGGCATTAGATGCTGGCGGCATAGGAGTTGTGGAGAGATTTCGGGATACGCGTTCGGCGAAGATTTTGGTAGTCTCTTGCTTTTCGACGTTATATCTTCTCACAGTAATTCTTCTTTGTTGTGACGCTTGGGATATCTGCATTCGTACCTTGGCTGCAAAAAAGTAGTAATCCCAGTTGATGTTGGCTGCTCGGAAGGTCAATTTGATTGATCGTTTCAATAAGCCTGAGTCCGTTGTCAGCCGTGGTATCGTGTGCTTATCAACTGTTCTACCAAAGATGTCCTCCTTTCCTACCTTGGCGGTAAAATCGCCTATCACGATTTTAACGTCATATTTAGAATATTGCTCATATGTTATGTCCAGGAACTCGTACAAACATTCTTTGGTGGGGTCGTCCTTGTCCTCTGTGGGGGCACGAACGCATATTAGGCTTATGTTAGCGAATTTACCTTTGATGCGGATTGTCATAAGATGCTCAAGACTTCTTGCCTAAGTCTGCCGCTTATAACAAATCCGCACTGCTTATAACAAAAGCGCTGCTTCGGCTGTCTGTAGCAATCGCGATAGTTAATGTCACACTTTTCACTTTCTGGATGGCTGTAACATATGCTTTGTAGCAGCCTAGGCATCTGCTAATTATTCGTCTTCACGCAGGCTGTTAAGGGTCCGAACATTCCACGTGCAGATCAGAAGGTCATTGCCTTATTTCGTTTACCAGGGTCGTCAATAGGTCGCTGGCGTTGGCCCATTAAGGGTTTCTCTGCCACCACCTCTTTTTCAAGACTGTCTTGAAAGTATCTTACTGACCTCAGCTCCAAATATATCGGAGTTGCTCAAGTCAGAGTAGTCCACAGCCGCTGGTCTTGCTGTGGACCTCACCGCCGCGCGTCCTCCTTCCCTCTTGTTAGACATCTGAGCAGCAAGATTTTAAATCAGGCCAGCAAGAGATGCCTCGCCTGGCATTTGCGTGCTGAAGTTAACCCGGCCAACAGTCAGACTCAGCAGGCAAAAAGTGGAGGTGATGATGCGTTTTTGCTCACCAACAACATATACTATCTAAGAGAAACTAACGACGATGCGAACTCCTTGACCGAGGTGGTTTATTGGTGGGTTTTTAGCAGCACTAAGTCCTTACATGAAAGAGTTTCAGAAGTGGTTACAATAGAAGCCTAAAGGAAAGCTTAATACAAGGGTGGTTAACATTCTGAAAGCGTGTGACCAACATATTCAATTTATACGTTGTCCCTGATGCTTTTGCAGTGCTAGCTTTATCTAGCGTAAATATTTTATATGTGTACTATAGAAGGAATCTCATTTTTTATCTAAGAGGTCTATACTCCCAGGTTAAAGCTTTCTCTCTGATTACCCGCTCCTATATGATTTAATTTCCATCGTCCCTCCCCATCGACCATACCGACAAATGCCTCATAAATGATTCACCATGATTCCCCATCATACCATTCAGAGATACATATCTTCAAATATATTGTTTCGATTTTTAATAATTTATTGCAAAGTAGTTTGCGAGCAACCGTTTTGTTTCGATAAAAGATTTAATTGCTTCACAACTGGGTATGTAATAGATTTTCACACGTTTTCCACTACGCACGGTAGTACCAGGGGTACACATGTATTTTTAATGGAAACTCATTACAATTGTAATTGTGGTCGTAATTTTCAGGTGACAAGGACATGTTTCCATAAATGTTTTGTAATAAAAAACTTTTAATCTTTGTTAGTTGTTTTTTTTTTTTCGATTCAAAAAAAAAAAAAAGAAAATGTTGCATGACACCAACTTCTGTGTGGATTCAAAGTAAATTCGTTAGCTATTTACCTTTTAATGGTGGTCAAATCAATTTTTCAAAAGAATGACAATTTAACCACTGTTTCGACCTTGCTCTGGTTTGGTGTGAGCTGCTGAGGTTTGAGGTGGCAATTACTATTATAATTTGTGTTCTGACAAAAAAAATACGTAAACTTTGTAAGAATTAAAAGAAAAGTATTTCAAAAGTTTTATACTCGATTCTAGAAGTTTTATCTAACATTTAGATATAATTAGAAAGAGTTTGAAGGAGTAGTAGCTTATTTATATGGATACAAAAAAGGATATTAAAGATGCAGTGATTTTAGCTAGGAAACGGCTTCTGTTGACAGGTTGTCATATATGTTACCCATATGGTCAAGCAGGATGTGTTCAATGGTTTGGACAGGTCGGTTTGGTGGTTTAACCCCGCCTAGCTAACGTACCATTGCATATCCCAGTAGAAGTCCGTATCCCGTCTAAGTTGCACCACGGTTTCCTCGGTAGTTCAAATTCAGATTCTCTGTTTTTATTTCTGAATATTGGACTTTGTCTGCCATAATTAGCCCATGAAGATGACCAAGATTCTTCCAGAGAAAAGTTTATAGCACACAACTTTTTTACGAGTTCTCTTGGAGGGCGCCGTGAGCTCTCAGGGTGGTAGTGTTTCCGATGTCTGCACAAAGTGGAATACTTGCATTTCATTGAATTCTTTCATCAGTGCATCGGTACAGGTGAGTTTTTCGAATCCTTAAACATCTCAGAATCCTATAGACTTCCAAATAATGACAGTGTTTCCAGGCGGGATTACTCAATATCCTCGAAGCCTGTCGCCATATCAAATTACAGACAAATATAACGCTAAGGCAAAAGATTGCCTTACTCATTGATAGCCAGCTGCTTTCAAAGCCATCGCCTCGGTCACTCTAAACAAGTGTTAGAATGCCGAAACGAGCTAACCTTTCTAGATGGACCATTCAAGGTAACCCTGATCTGGCTTCCAGGGCTTAGTAACGTTTGTAGAAATGAACTTACTACTGAACTGACTAGGCAAGGCTCAGCTCTCCACCACTCACTTGGAGAATCAGTCCATGTTCCGGAGTGGTCAAGACAGAAATCTCCTCAATTTTCCTTAAAAAAGCCAACCTCAGATGGACTAGGCTAACAAACTGTGTCACAACCGGCTGTAGGGTCCCAGAAGTTTATTATCTTGCCTCAGACCTGAAGTTTTAATCCAGGTTCCATATTCCTGAATTATTCGCATATGGTATGGTAACCTATTCCGCAGAATGGTTCAGGTCCAGGATAATCAAGATTCTAACTATCCCGGCTAAACAACCTTAATTTTGATTTCAGTGGTCATCGAGCTAATGCTCTTCGGGGCAAATGCTAGTAGAGTCTCTTGAAATCCTGAGCGAGAGAGACCATCGTCGGGTTGAGGTCCTCATTAGAGAGCGAGCACTCATCAGAACCCGGGGCATCCAGTTCGACAGTAGGAGCTGGTACTTCAACCTCCGTCAGAACTTGTTGCCAGAACTTGTTGCTCCACTTCTGGTTGTGTCCCCTGCGAGATTGAGTTGGAGATGGTACCTTGCCTGCATTCTCACTCTCATCCAATCTTTTGAGTCCACTCACCGCCACTCTGCCGAACCGGCAGCACAGAAAACCATTCTGAGCCGTAATCAAATGATTCCTGATCAATTCCGAGATTCAGTACTTGCCTGGTTCCCTCGTAATGACCATACAGAACTTTCCATACTGATCTGCACTTCTTGGCAGTAAAATTGTGATTTAATAGGCACGCGATACTTCCTTCCCGCTGCATGCAGTAAGGATTACTCCTTCCCAACTCCATAACGTGGCTGGTAGGTCTCATGTGTATGTATATGTTAAAAAGGATAGGAGCACGAACTGATCCTTGGGGAAGACCGTTGTTGTACCTTGTTTCGCTGTACGGATGAGGCCAGAAACCCTGGGCTGGACTAGGATGTTACGGGACCCATATCTATAATAAACCTGGCTAGAATCCGAGAATATGAGAAAGGGAATGATAAGGCGAACGAACTGGCAAGAAGAGATTCGGCATTAAACCCTGATCAATCGCACCCCTCGGTGAAAATTTCACCTTGCCCTCGAAGCAGGGAATAAAGCTCTAACAGAGGCAAACAACAGATGAACCTCTTTAAACACTTGTGTTACCACTAGGAAGTTATTGCCTTAAGCCTATATATCCAGGACCAACAGACTTATGCAAATGAACAGAAAATCCATATTTACCCTTATAGGAGTAATTATGGGGCAAAATACTCTGCGGTATCATATGAAAAATCTACGTATAACGGAAGAAGTCCTACATATGTAGGGGTAGCGATGAAGAGGAAGTTTACGAGGGTATAACCCACTTTCTTTGCCACTGCCCAGGCATCTATCATCAAAGAAATAAATTCCTCGGATGACACTACTTCTAGGATCTAGAAGAATATATGCCAGAAATATATAATCAAATCCCTAGGATGGTTTGTACCATAAGAAGAGTAAGTAAGGTTCAGTATTCTTTTATAGGAGCTTCACAGGTAAGGCACTTTACTTTTTCCCCAATGGGTATCACTACGAGTCTGTAGTGTCCTGAGTGTGGCGGGGAGCATAATTTGCAAAATTTTCCAAAAGCTTAGTATGCCATGACCTTACTTACATTATATGGCGCTTGCAGTCTGGGGCGGACCTACGCCTTAACCAATAAGCCTCTCCAGCAGGATCGATCGTTTGCTTGCTGTCTCGAGTTTTGTACGGCGAGTTGGTTTGTTGGACTTAGGTAAGGTCTACCTCTACCGCGTTGTCCCTCTGGAGTGGATTCAAAGATTCTCCAGACTGATGTGTTGGTGTCCATTCGCTGTATATGTTCTAGCCATCTTTTTTTTTTGACTAGGTCTATATACAGTTCAGTTCTACATTAAACCTATATTGCTGGTTAAGTTACTCAAGGATTCAAGGAGGGTTTAGGTGTACAACACAACACTAGTATCATCCCTACGTTCAAACCAAAAATATTCAGTGAAATCCTTAAGGACCGTCTTGTGTTACCCGTCACTGATACGGCTGATGTGGATGGTAGCATCTCATCTAAAAGGCTGGAATTGGTGGAAGTTAGAATGGAGGCCTTATATATAAAATAGACATTTCGAAATTGAAGGGCTCATGGTGGGGCTCGGAAAACGAGATCGTATCGAGGGACCGAGAATAAGCTCCTAGATCTTTATGGAGCCCTTCGATCACAATAAGATGCTGAAGATCATCAGGGAGCTGACCGGAACTAGAACATATCCCAACCTAATGCCTAAGTAGGATACCACAGTGCTACAGTGCCACACGTTATGACTTCGAGGAATCGTCTTAGTCATGCCTATGATCATCAGCATGAATTGTAATGATTGCATGTGCATAATTCTTTCATTCATAACCACTTTAAAGATCAGATCTAGATATCTGTGCATAACTGCAGCCAATAGAGTGCAGGAAATATCATCCAGATTCAAAAGAAAAACCATAGGAATGTCGGTAACCAATCCTGAAAATATCAATGGAGCCCATAAATCCCGAGGTCTATAGTAATTTAGACACCTTATGCGTTAACGACGCCGCTCAGTGCTTCTAAGAAAACCGCGATGTTTCCTTTGGTATTGGCAAGGAGGTATCATTAGTTTAAATCGTTCGATGGTTGTGCTTACCACTATGAATGGCAATACCGCCTTTATCCCAGATAGTGGTATTTACGAGTATCTTGAATTTATAGCATAGTTCGGTGTCCCTTATTAGTTACTTCATTCGCGTATCGTCACCGTCGGTCATTCTTATACTTATTCACGTTTGTTCTTCAATTCTCATCGCTATTTATCAGATGGAAGGACATGACAAATTCTAAAAAAAAAGATACAGAAAGGATGTTGAATAGGATATCTAACACCAGTCAGATTGTGTTGGTGTGAGCGACTTGTCGATTGATTGTCAGCCATTAATCAGTACATCCTTGTTTCGAAGAGGGTGGTGGTGGTAAATTGAGATGTCACGTCAATTTGACACGATTTTTGAGAGTTTTTATTGATGGCTGGGAAATATCTAGCAAAGTTATTTAATGTTCGCCTATTATTTTATTGGGATAAGGATTGATGTAAAGGATCAAACGTTATTTGTGATTGTTATTTGATTAAGTGAATGCAATTTGTTTTCTTAAGATGATTACTTAAGAATTCAATGGTCGAACGCTTTATAAATCGGAATGGGGTGTCAATAATGAAAATGTTATACAACTGAACTGAATAGATACATGAGTTGTGCATCATTCAAGAATATTCAGTGTTTATTCATGATTCGAATATGTAGTTCTTGGAAAAAGTGCTTTAGAATGAGGCTCATAAATTAGTATAATAATCACATTCAGATACTACTATTAACCTTGATAATACTTCCAAAGATACAGGCCAATCATTGGACCCTCGACTTGTTAACCAGCACTCTTCGTTGGTACTTGTGAGATTAAACTGTTGGTATAGTAAGGGAAAGTAATGTAATTTTTGTAACAATTTATTTCTAGGCACACCAAACTTCTACCGTACATGATTGCATTAAATTTCACCCCTTAAAGTTGGCAAAACCACATTACTTCTGCACTATAAGGAGTAAATAAACTATTCGGATACTCAACAATCTACGCCTCTGCACTTCGTGACATTTTTACAGGGTGACCAGATAGCAATGATAGTTTTTTCAATTGTTATGTTTCAGCAGTTGTCAAAGTGATATCCAGCTGTCAAAATATTCAGTAAGGTTTGTTATTTCATCGTGCATCGTTTGACGCTTCCCGAACGTGTGGAAATTATTAAAAAAATATTATCGAAATTCCGGCTTAGTTGTAAATACGCAACGTGAATTTCGTCATGAGGTCGGTCGTCATCATGGTTTCAGTGCGCTGACAATTCGTCGCACCGTGGAAGTTTGAGAATGAACACTCTTTTGGACCTTAAGCCACCAATCAGACAGAGATCGGTGCGAAGTGAAGAAAACATAGCCGCCGTAGCGGCCAGTATCGAAGAAGACCCAGAAATGTCGATTCGGCGCCGATCAGCTGCATTGGGCATCGCCAGAGAGTCAACTAGGCTTATTTTGGGGTTGGATTTGGGCCTACATCCGATTAAGATTGTGCTGACGCAAGAATTTAAGCCGGACGATCATAGACAATGCCGTGAGTTTGCTTATTGGGCTTTGGAAATGTTAGCCGGATATCCGGATTTTGGCCAAAAAATTATCTTCTCGGTCGAGGCCTATTTTTGGCTCAGCGGCTATGTCAACAAGCAAAATTGCCGTTATTGGAGCGACCACAATCCACAAGTGTTCGACCAAGCGGAAAGAGATACCGTTCCGTCAATGGTCGTCGGCATAGAGCTATGTTAACCGACTTTCTGTGGCCAAAGCTCGAAAACATCGATACATCCGAGCTGTGGTTCCAACAAGATGGCGCTACATACCATATAAGCGACGCAACGCTCGAAGTGGCGAAGGAGAAATGTGACAACTGGGTCATCTCACGGCGAGCGTTCATCAATTGGCCGTTCATCAAGTCCCTAGTCTACGCTAACAAGCCAACCACTTTGGACGAGCTCGAGGGCAAGATTCGAGATGCTATTGCCGGAATAACGCCGCACATATTGGACCGAGTCATCAGAAATTGGACCGACCGCTTGAAGCACTGTCAGCGAAGCTGAGGCGACCAGTTAAATGATGTGCTATTGCATACATAATGGCATGAATGTAGCTTCAAAATAAAGCCAGAAACAATTTGATATCTCATACTGTTGTTATTTTATTTAAATTTCTTTTCCTATCGTTCTCACCCTATAGTATTTTAAAACTCGGAATATTTGACCAGTTCTTCAACTAAATATTGAGCGCATCTCCAAATCTTAATCTGAATGCATCTCTCAACTAGCCATAAGGATAAAAATAGACGTGATTGTTCTCTAAGAGACACACCTCAAAAACGATGACGACTATCGCAGACGTGCTACTCACGAGCGGGCGCAATTCACCACAAAACATTCGGCTTTGCGACAGGGTATATTGTCTTCCAAAGCTTCAATCGTTCGGTGGTCAGTTTACAGCTCCCAAACTTGAAATCACTCTCCCACCAAACTTTGATTTCAATAAATCGATGGTATTGGTCGCAGTATGTCATCCTGCTGGTACCACGTATCGTCCACATCGATGTCACGTAAATTTGGGAAAAAATATTTGTTGATCATCTTTCTGTATTGGTCACCATTGATTGTAACGCGAGCGTGTAAACCACACCATACAGTACATTGTCACTTGCGAATTATTCTCACTACAAATACGGCAATTTTCCATATTGACGTATCCGTTGAGCCAAAAGTGAGCCTCATCGCTAGACACAATTTTGTCATCAAATTCCGGATCATTCTGCAATTGGTTTTGAGCCCATTCAGCCATGATCCAACGGCTTCAATTCTTGCACCAATTGAACCTTGTAAGGGATTAGGATAAGATCCTTTCGCAAAAATTTTCAAGTTGTCGTCGGACAAAGCAAAAGCTCCTGTGCACTCCTGCGAATAAATTCGGGTCTTCGTTAACACTATCTTCAACTGGGGCAATATTTTCTTCGGAATACACTGGTCTCATTCTTATCGTTAGCCAAATGTCATGTAGCATTAAATTAGTGCGAAATCTATCTACAACATGAAGAATAGCATATTCTGATGGGTGATTATTCAGTCCATAAAATTGACTAAGTAATCGATATGTTGGTGTTATTAAACACTGATTTCGGAAATAATATTCCACGATTTAGTAAGGTTGTTGCGAAGTAAATCTGTCCATTATGAATTGTTAGACTTTATTGGAAGCAAAAAACATTGACACCTAAAAAAATGACAGCTAATTTGAGAGTTTTCCCTATCGGAAACCCGGCGCCTCTTAAAAAAACAACCTATTTACAATCAGAAGGGTAAAAAATTTGTGTAAAGGAAATAAATTTGTCATTGCAATACTAAAACCACAAGCTACAAACTACTAGAAGGACTGCTTTTCAACAGAATCATGCCACCCATAGGCAAAGTTATCCCAATCGAACAAGCTGGCTTCCGCTCTCGTAGTACGTTTGGGCAACGAGAAAAGCACCCGCCGAAACTTAAACAATGGCCTCCCACAAGGATCAGTACTAGAACCGCTTTTCTTCAATATATATATTAGCGACATTCTCAATATCTGTTTAAGAAAACTCATTTACCCAGATGACATAGCACTCACAACTAAAAGTAAAAACTTTCGCAATTGCGAACTATAATTGGCACCTGACCAAAATATCATTGGACGCTTCTTTCAAAAATGGCGTCTATGCCCAAATGCTTAAAAAACGGAAACCACTTGCTTTCACCTCAGCATCCACCTTGCCGCTGACAAGCTTATAATTAGGTTCCTGGGCAAAATATTCAATCACAGCAGCAGCCCTAAGTATTTGGGAACTACACTCGACCGATTTTTGACCTTCAAACAGCATCTAACAAACACAGCATGCTTCAGATGGCTCATAATTTGGAGTCAGAGACGAACAAAGTAGCCCTAAGCACTTCCATTTTTGAACAAAATACCAGTGCCGCTCAACTCAACATTGCCGGACAGCAAATTCAGAAAGTAAGCAGCTTTCTATATTCAGGACGTATGGCCTCAGGACGTATACTCGTATGGTAGTACCGAAGTGGATGCTGGAAAAGCAATGTTTTTAGCACAAAAACCAAGCTGAGACTGTTCTACTTTATGGGTGTAGTACTTGAAAAGTAACCAACACCGTCACAGGGAAGTTGCAAACCTTCATGAATAGATGTCTTTGCAACATGCTAAGGATCTTCTGGCCGAATCGTATATCGAATGACCAACTACACGCGATAACGGGTCAGGAGCAGTGGTTTGGTCACACCTTACGGCGCGAAGACAGTTCCATTGCGAAGTACGCCATGCAATGGAATCCACTTACCTAATCAAGCAGACGAGTGGGCCGCCCTAGGCAGACATGGAGAAGGACAGTTGCAGAACTCCGAACACGATTGCACACAGGCGTTGTTGACGGCCTATGCCCCACGAGGGGTCAGAGGGCTGATGTGTACACTTTCTTTACTATTTTCGAAATGATACCAATTATATCAATTTTACCACACACAAACTATCCAGAGTTGAAAATCGTGGAAATTCCCCAATGTTTAGTCATCAATGGGTAACGGATGATGGGAAGTCTAAAATATTCACCTATCTGCAGTAGTTTTTTATAAAAAGTATTTTATAGGGCGTGCTTTTCATTTATGGCCAAGGCTGTATACTTAGCTTGGAATATCTTCTAATTAGCCAATACATTTCTCTAAGTTGATTTTCGAGCATGTCGCGTTCCTTTTTAACGTGCGGCTTCCACTTAAGTTTCGCGTTCAGTGTCATTCCCACGTATTTAGCTTCGTTTATATACAGTATCTGCACCGAGTTAATGAAAACGAATAGGTCAATTATTTTCTTGTACGAGTAAGTGAAGTTAACATGCGTCGATTTGGTCTCGTTAAGAACAATGCGTAAAAATGTATATCCACTTGCAGATTTTATTCTAAGCTCGTTGGTGTTTTTCAGTTGATGATTCGATTGAACACTTTCCGTTGCCAGAATAACCGTATCATCCGCAATTTGATGTATGATGTATTTTATGTATTTAGTGTACAGCAAGAATAAGATAGGACCAAGGACACTTCCTTGTGGAACTCCGGTGACGATTTTCTTAAACTCGGAATATTCGGTCCCGTGATTAACACGAAAAAGTCTGTTTTTAAGGTAAGATTCTAAGATATTGTTTAGGTGTTCCGGAACAACCCGTCTTAGCTTATACTTCAAGCCATCGTGACAAAGTTTGTCAAATGCAACCCCTCATAACATCGTGTTTTGTGGGGTATGTTGTCTTAAATGGGATATGTATTATGCGCTATATCCCATATAGAACATCCTGTTTAAATCCAAATGACTTCTTCTGCATCGAAACATATACAAGTCCAACTCTTATTCCAGATCGAACAAAAAGAATCCATCATTTGCAGACCAAAAAAGTAAAAGTCTTGAAATACCTTTTATTTTTGACTTAACAAATAAAGTCACAAGTTAACTGTTGTGCCTGATTTAAAGAAATGAAAGTCCCTTTTACTTTCAACCTAAAAAATAATGGTCTGAAATTAACTGTTATGTTCTGACTTTTATTATACAAATCTTCAGTTACAGTGTGACTTTTTTCCGTATAAATCATAACAGTTACGGTTCCTAGTTTGAAGTTAAAAAATGCTAGCTCAAAAATGTAAGTTTTTGACGCTAAACACAAATAACTGTCCAGCCAAGTTTTTGAAACAAAAAAAACTTGTCCCAAGTCCGCTAAACTACAGAATCAAATTTTTGACAAATTGCTGACCTCTCTCCATTTAAAACCTGAATGCCAGGGTCTGATTCAATTTCAGAAAAATAAAACTGAATCACACTCCACTTCATCGCAAAAGACAATAATGCAATTAGCACCTTGCTCTGGTTCATTCACCGAAGAGTTTTGATGTGGTGCGCGACCACAACCACAAACTGTCCTCGCGTACTCTGCACGTATATACTACTGATTAGCGTCCTCGCCGTCATCCCCTATCAAAAGGCAATAAATCTCTGCGTGATCCTCGCGCATGTATAAATCTTTAGTGCGAACGGCGAAATAAAATCCGCACATTCGAAGAATTCGCAATAAATCAAAATTATCTTCATTTCAATTGAAGCTGCTGCAGATGATGGTGCAAATTCTGGTGCCAACCTATTCCTTGGTCCGGATTCAGGATTCTTTGATTTATTTTGCGAAGAAAACTTGACTTTTGTTCTGAGTTGTCGGTGCAATGCGTCATGAGCTTTCGGTAACACGTTCACTTAGGGTGAATCATGGAATTAATCGCCCACCCTCTTCTCATTATACAAGCGCACCCGCGTCGTAACTCATCGGCACAAAAAACAAGGACTAGGCACACGGTGCCATAAAAACATCCATACAGCTCGCTCGATTGTGTATGAGCACGCATATGTTGCATATCCGTTTGCCATGCACATGCAATGTTTACCGTTGGGGCGGGCCTCACTTGACCGCCCCATCAATTCATATCGTGCAGCCGAATCAGCCATAATTGCACACTGCAGCAGGCAGGAGTACAGTGCAGCACTGCACAGGGTGAACCTTACGTCAAACTTCGCATGGACATTTGTCAAAATGTAAACAGTACGAGGCCCGCAAATACCCCTGGAGAATAGGTCATGAATTATGGCTGCTATCGCAAGGGGTTAATCTGATTGTTTGACCTCGGGTGGTTGCGGTGGGTATGATAACCACCACCGAGGTGATTCAGAGAGGCACAACAAATGTTCAAAGTACCTCACCATACCAAGGACATCATGGCGGCAGCGAATGACGACAGCAATCATGGGGGTTGGCTTTTTTTTTCTACCCTGCACTGGACATCGCGAAACCATAAAACACACCGTTAGCCAATAAAAACAGTTGAAGGGTGACTCGGCTCCGCTGCGCTCAGAGGGTAATTCAATTAAGGCAAAGCAAAATGTCTGTTTTTCTAACGAACATCCTGGACGACCATATTTGAATTTTGAAGTTTTTCTATTCAATTGTTTGGTTGGACATCCTGCCCCTCCGGATGGCAGGACACAAGGAATGTCAACGGAGTTGAATTTTAATTCAAAAGTTCGCGGTTTTTGTATGAGTGTCTGATATGATTTGGTATTCTAAGGCGCTGGCTGTGCGACGATAAAAGGATATTAATGGAATGAAAGAAAGGACAATGGGCTGTCTGCCGTTAGGCAAGCATGATTTTCTAGCATTTTTCCTCGTTAATTTGTGTCAGAGGTGCGGTCGTAGGCTGACGAGGTGAGGTTATGATGGAGGTTTTTGCTTTTCGACAGAAATTATGGGGACAAAGGATACAAATTGGTTTGTCAGGTTGTATTTTCCATTTTTTTGGGTCAGTTTTCTATTTAACGTAACAACAACGTTCATCAAACCCATTCGCATGTCAAAAATGTTTTTCTTCTTCCCATACCTTCCCCCATTCGATAACCTTCCAAAGAAGTAAGCAATTACACACAAGGCCCATGGGCACGCAAGTTTTTGACGTTTGTGCGTTGTTTTTTTTTTAAATTCGAAATGCGATCGCATGAATTCTTTCATCATTTTCTTGCCAAATTGCGCTACTGTATTGAACCGGGAGCTAAACTGACCCTGCTCCTACGTCTACACCATCAGTCATCCACTCAAGTCACATCACGCAATAGGAAAACTATTTAAATGCTTAATTCGTACACTAAATGAAGTTGGGCACGAGGATTTTGGGGGCTAGGTACTGTGGTATGTCGGTCGCCGCATTCGGGATGAAAGGAATTGAACACGAACACAGATTTATGATGTGCTAGGTGCCCCTTGAGTTAAATGGAAAACGGGCCAATTAGGCAACTAAAAAAAAAGAGCAATTGCCTGGAATCTCCGAAGGATGGTAAATAATTAGCCTTTCGTGTTTAAACTTTGATTTCGAGATTCACCATGGCCGCAATCCGCAAAAGAATTATCGATGGTATGGCGTGTTTGAGCGCTTACAATGGAATTTGGTGTACACAGCATGATGAGTGAAGTGCAACTCTTTGAAGACGGATGAGAGATTGTTAAAGATTGGAACTTTGTGGTGGCGTAGTTTATTGTTTCTTATTATACTCAACGATTGGGGAAACTTGTCAGTTATATGTAGAATTCGAGTTATTTTTTATTTGAGAGCTTGAAATTGTGAGCTTCGCCTTCCATAAAAGAAGATAGGATCATACTTGGTCTTCTTTCTTGTTCATTGAGCAGGGTCCGTTTCAGATTATTGAATTTCAGATTGAAACAAATAGCTGCCCTCGCTTTAAATTAATCGCATTGCCATGGTATCCCCTGAAAAGTCAACGAACGTGAGCATTTGGCTAATGTCATCCACTAGCTGGGTTAGGTTCTTCTTGCCGATCGCGAACAAACAAAAGAAAGTAAAATCAATTGGCTTAAGAACAGGGAAACTTTAAAGAAATTGGTTACCCCTTGGATTCTCTAAGGTCCCCTTGGAACACTCAAGAACTTGATTGTATGGTTACGGATTTCCGCAAATCCAAATTCTATATTAAATTATTTTCTTTGGAGATTTTAACGCCAAAATTCCTTTGGATGCCATCTTTGATAAGACCAACTCTGAAACAGGATAACATGTAGCAAAAGGTCGGCTAAAAGACAACATGATAGTCACCCGATCAATTGATCGTCTATCGAATAGCTTGCGTTTGACGGGACAAACCTCTGCTGCATTATAAACATTAAAATATTATAGCATACGTCGAAGCTTACGACGATGAAGCTCCCAAAAGCCGTGCCATAAGAAAGTTCAACGATCTAACAGCGGAACAGATTAAAACTGGAAAAGATATGTTCAGATGAGCCTGATGGTTAAACCCGATTTGCTTTCTTTTGTGAAGGTGCAGTCCCACTCGAATCACTATTTATCGACTGTGGTCCCCTTTGCAATGAAAAGCAAAACCTGAAAATTAAAAGATGGGAAAGGATTAATTGGTCACTGTTGTCGTTGAAATCCTCTCTGAACCACCCCAGTTTAAAATGAATTCGGAAATAATTTTCGGTCGCTTTGTTGACTATCCGTGCAGATCGATGGGAGCAATATTTTTTGAGGGACGCCTTTATGGTTCTGCTGAGTCTTGGGCATTCGTAGAGAGAGTCGTTCTTACCCTCTTTTGCATCTATGTAGGTACTTCATAAATAGTCGTAGCCGCAGCTGCAGAGGTCTGTTGCAGGCACTTAAGTGCATTTTTTAGGTGGACCGTCAGTTTCCTCTTGACTAATCCACCAATGCCGAGCTGTTTACTAAAAACAGATGGTTCTTGGACAACTTCTTGTTCAACATAAGACTTATTAACGCATACACATTTCCCAAGTAACTCCCTAGCTGCCAACGATATTGACCATATCAAGTCAAATGCAGGATAAACTTCTTCAAACACTACATAGCTTCAAACCATACAAATCCGTTGGCCCAGATGACATAACAACTGCTGAATTGAATGTCAGACATTATTCTGCCAGGAGTAATGCTAATACCACAGAGCTGTCTTTATCTGATTAACATTCTGCAACTATGGAGAGAAGTTAACATGGTTTTTATACCCAAAGCTGGAAAATATTTACATGCAAGTCCAAAAGACCTCAGACCCATAAGTCTATCATCGTTCCATCTAAAAACACTAGAACGACTGATTGATATCCATTTACGTGACTGTATTGACACACAACTACTGTCCGCGGCTCAACATGCATACTGCAAGGGTAAATCAGTAGAAGCAGCATTACATACGTTAGTTAAGAATTCGAGTATTCCCTGGACATAGAAGGCGCTTTTAACGACGACTCTCCAACCCTTAATGGAATAAGCTTAACCTTCTCCAACGAAGCATTGTCTTATTTTGGATAGAAAACAATGTTGAAAGACCAACTTACAAGATAGAGTAAAGAAAGCCACTGATTGATAACAAATGGGGCTTACGACCCAGTTTATGTAAGTCACTGGCACTGCATCTAGGTCATCAGACGGATCCTCATGTATGGGGTGGTTGTCTGGTGGATTGCCTTGGATAAGGCCATAAACCATACGAAATTAAGCAAAGTCAAACGGACACTGTATTCCATTTAATACATCGCGAATTGAAGCCGAACGACCATAGACAACGCCGTGAGTTTGCTAATCGGGCGGTGGAAATGTTGGCCGGAGATCGGGATTTTGGCCAAAAAATCATCTTCTCAGACGAGACCCATTTTTGGCTCAGTGGCTATGTCAACAAGCAAAATTGCCATTATTGGAGCGACCACAATCCACAAGTGTTCGACCAAGCATCAATGCATCCACAAAGATTGACTGTTTAGTGCGGTTTATGGCACGGCGGCATCATCGGACCTTATTTCTTTCTAAATGATGAAGGAGACACCGTTACCGTCAATGGTCCTCGGTATAGAGTGATGTTAACCGACTTTCTGTGGCCAGAGCTCGAAAATATATCCGAGCTGTGGTCATCTCACGGCGAGTGTTTATCAAGTGACCGCCGCAATCATGCGACTTGACACCCCTCGATTATTTTCTCTGGGGCTACGTCAAGTCCTTAGTCTACGCTAACAAGCCAACCACTTTGGACGAGCTCGAGGCCAACATTCGAGATGCTACTCGTATTGCTGAAATAACGACGCACATACCGACAGCTTGACCAACAAAGCCGAGGTGGCCATTTAAATGATGTGCTATTCTATACATAATGGCATGAATGTAGCTTTAAAATAAAACTAGAATCTATTTGATATCTCATACAGTTGTTGTTTTATTTAAATTTCTTTTCCTATAGTTCTTATCTGTTCACCCTATATATGGCCACGCTTCCCTTTTGAACAACTTCAAAATCTCCCCTGAAAATCCTAACTATACCATACACAAGTTAAATTTTGACAAAACTTCCAGGTCACCATCACTTCCAGAGCATTCAGAGAGAAAGATGGATTTACGGAAGATAAGTCGATTTTTACACCGACGCGACGTTTTAAAAACTAGCAATGGTGTGGATGGTGGTGTATCCTCTGATAGGATTATTCTAAACTCTCCTTCCATCTCTCAAATCATTGTAGTTTTTTCCAGATGGAAATAGTGGCAATAAAAAAAGTCGTCAACCGTTGATATCCATATCCTTTCAGGCAGCCAGGCAACAATCAAGTTCTTAGAATCGTTCTCTCTAAATTCAAAAACAGTTCTAGCTTACCGATCGTCCCTTATAGAGATGGCGGAGCCGTTCAATATTTACCTATGTTGGGTGGTGGGACACAGGGACATTCCAGTGAATCGTAAGGCTGACAGACAAAAGTTCACTGAGTATACCGATCGCTACATACAAACTCAAATTAAAGTTGGATGCTACTCAGATGACAAACTCTAGGTGGACAAATGGTACAACGTGTCTGTGGACAAAACAGATTTGGCCTAAGCTGGATTTGAAAAGCTCTAAGAATTTGATTTATCTCAATAGATTGCATATCAGCGCTGTAATTGGTGTCATCATTGGGTACTTTCTAATAAGCAAGAATGCAACATGGCTTAGAGTATTACCGAACGATTTCTATAGAAGCTATATGAACGAGGAGCGAGAAACTTTTCTTCACCTTCTTTGCACCTGTCCTGCTCTCTCCCAAAGAAGGAAACTCCACTTAGGAGTCTTCGGCTTCAACGAGCGATCTGAATAAGGTAGACATTAAAAAACTCCTAAGCTCCATCAGAGGCTCCAAATAGTTCACGTTCCCCAAATCCACGTGGTATCGCAATGAATACTACTAAGTGTGATGGTTCTCAGCTGGCAGCCACTTCTACCTAACCTAACCTAACATCTAGTTTCGAAACTACATCCCACACCTTAATACTCATACACAACAACCTTGAAATCCGATTAAAGCCGTGACAAGCTTTCAAACCAAACCAACTTGATTCACAATCACCGAACACGAGCTCCAAAATCTCTACACAAAATCAGTGCATATCCAGACTCAAATTAAATTTAAAAATCCATGCAAGCTCAAATTAAATGCAAAATAACTAAAAACTGTTAAAAAACTCCACTATTTTATATCAGTTTTCAAAAAAATCGCAACAATTTAACGATCAATTAAATCCACTCGAGCTATAAATGTTAAAATTTTACAGCCATTTGGCTAAGATTCGTTCGCAACATTCTATCTCTCGCGGGGCATCAATAACAACACAACTTAACCAATAACAACAGAACCTTGTGTCGTAAAAACATCCAATTTCCAAGCTAAATGAGTAAAAAAAAAAAAAAAACACAGAAAATTAATTCCGTCAATTCAGCAAAATTTGTGTTCCGATTTTTATAACGTTCGGTAATTCAAGCTCACATTTGAGGTAAGCCCCGGCTCCAAATCGAATTTCATTTTAACGATCAATAAAAATCGACAGCGAGACAATGAGACGTCCATAGTGTGGTTGCTGGCGGTGGTAGTTGGTAGTGGCAATGCCGGCGGCAACGTTTCACTGTAGCCCACCTTAGACGAAAGTCGTCAGTCAGAAGTGGAGTCCCGTCACTCCTTCCTTCCCCACCGTACCGGCTTTTATGTGTGTTGCCAAATGAGATTGGCAACATTGTTGCGGGTGTGCACAATTAATTGCCCTTCGGTTGGGTAGTCGGTGGGTTCTTGGTTCTTACGTCTGTCTCGCTTGCGGTATACGGTCGTCGGTCTTAAAAATTGTTGCAAATAAGTAACGAGGTGCTCATTAAAAACGCCATTAATGCAATAAACCGAAGAGCAAACATCGATTAAACATTATTTATGAGGCTTCGGTGGGAATGGTGTAAGTGGTGTGGTTAACATTGTGCAGCATGCACACCACATTCAGTCAGCCAACGCAGCAGTGTAAAGGTTTTTCCTCTTTTTTTGGGTACAAAGTTGCAAAGTGCAGTGGTGGACTTCCACGTGAGTGGGTTTTGCGAGACAATTTCACAATTGCAACAGGTAATTGAGTTTAGATACTTTGTTGTGGAGCTGAAGAGGGTATTCTAGATCGTAATCTCGAGATTATGAAAGAACCAACCCATTGGACTGAATATCGGTAGAATAGTAAAAATGTGAAACGCAGCAACATTTTTGCAACTGAGACTCAGTCTAAGTCTAGAGAAGACTAAACGGGAACCAGGCTATATCGATTTCACATCCAATTGGATGCGTTGCACTACAAAATATTGAATGAAATGAGTGGAAGCAAAGCCTAAGCGTTATGATATTTCCCCCAACTACATTCAGAGCCACCAAGAAACTTGAAAACTCCTTCGCCTATCTAAGCCACCTGTCAAAATGTTCAATCAATTCCGAATGAAATTTACGACTGTGACCCGAAAAAATATAACCATCCCGAATTAATCCTTAAAACTTGTCCCATAAACAAAATTAATGCCACGTTTGTCTTCCTTTTATTGCATCCAACTTCCCGTCGGTCGTTCCATTTGTGTGTATTGCTCGAATTGAGACATGTTTTTTTGCCGCCTATATAACATCTTCCTCTCGATGTAGCAATTTATCGGATTCACTTGCTATTCTGGGATAATCTTTAACAAAGTTCTGAAACAAGTTCTGAGACTTCAGGATTTACTCTTTTTCTTTTTTTTTTGTCGAAAAGAGAGAGAAATGAAAAAGCAAATTGATAAAGCGGAGCATGGTCACATCATGAAACCAATTAAGGCCACTTTATGCCAGGTAATTATGGCATGCTAAACGGATAAAAACCGGGCCCACAGCATCTGTGAAATCGCAGCGAAGACGCCTCTTATCGGAGGTGTGAGTTTCTACCTTTCATAATTACATTCGTAATTTATTTGCGGTTATAGGGTAGGACTGTGGGTGCCTTTTTGGTCGGTTTGGTGTTATGCGAGTAGAGTCCAGATACATTTTCATGCAGAGATTAGTGCTTTATTTGTTCACACTCATAAATCTTGTTATGGTCGGACGACAACAGCCACGACGACGAATGAATTTCGGTGATAATTGGTTGAGTGGACACGACTGTGGGGACTTTTATTGCGCAGAGTTAATCGCACTGGAGTTGAGAACTGTAAGGTATGCTTCAGAAGTTTCAGGAGTATAAATTTTACTGTGGTCAACAAATAATTTTAAAGTTTAATGCAAATCCACGAGTAAGCTTTGGTTCCTCCAAGAGGCGGCCTCTACCTAGAATAGTGCTTCCCAATACCTGGGTAGTTTCACAAATTTTGCTCGCAAACATATCTAGGTAGGTTGCTTTGAAGGTTAAATCATGGGAAATTGTCAAAAATATAAGACCATGAGACCATAGCACTCAATGCACTAATTACTTTGGACCATCAAGAATTTAGCCGAAGTGCGGGTTATAATAGATAGTTGTCCTTGCCTAGGCAAAGGATTGGACCAAAGTGTAGGTTCATTCTGTTACCACGTATTTACGGGATTATCTAACACTACAAACTTTACAGCTAAGCCTTTAGGACATTAACCCGCACAAATCGGTGGTTTGTCGCTAATGCATGTAAGTATTTGGACTCAAAAGTCCGCTTATGTCTTCGAATAGTACTTCCCGAGGACTTTCTTTTTTAACAATCTTAATTAATGGTCGTTTGTTCCCCTACCGCTTCCAGACAGCTTCTTCAGAACTCATTGCATGAAATATTCCTTCTTCTGACGTAAGTATCTACATCTCTCGCAGAGCAAAGGAAAAGACTCGAAGCGTAAGTTTTCTTAAACAAAAAGTAATCCTTTGTATTCTCTGTGTCCAGCCGTGACCTGATACTTGCTATTTCAAATACTTTTTGCCATTCTTTTGTCGAATTTGACTGATTCCATGACAGCCGGATGGTTCCCTTTCAGCCAACATACCTGCCTTCTGTTACTCGGCATAAAAATACGATTTACCTGGAGGTCGAAGGCATCCCTTATCAATTTGGATCTTACGAGTACTGTTGGTAATTTCAAGACTTTTACTGTTTGTTTTTAAACGCGATCACAAAAATTTTCACAGGAATTGTTCTTGAACGCCTAACAAACTGGACTCGAGAAAACTAGAACTACTCATACTTAGCGAGTTTCAAGCTGCTTTCCGCAAGGACTATTCCACAGTTGACAACATCTTCTCTCTTACAAGTACAGCCCGAACGTATTTGGTCAAGCGTAAAAAACTATATGCCTTCTTTGTCGATTTTAAGGCGTCCTTTGATTTCATCGACAGGAGAGCCCTATTTTTCAAGCTAAGTAACCTAGGGCTTTCAAACAAAACGCTAAGAGTGCTACAGCAAATGTTCCGATGTACTTTATCCGATTGGTTCCAATCGAAATCAGGTGTAAAGCAAGGATGTCTCTTGAGTCCCCTCCTGTTTTCAATCTTTTTGGACGATTTTGTCGAATTTTTACCGGGAGGAATACCTTTCGTGGGTTTATCTATAAAGCTGTAACTATACGCTGTTATCGTTATACTTGCGGAAAGTCCAGACATGATGCAAATGATGATTAACAATGGAATCTGCAACTCAATACCAACAAATCTAAAATTATGAATTTTCGAAACGGATGGGGTCGATACGCAAGGAATGAAAAATGGACCTGGCAAAATGAGGAACTAGAGAAAGTCAAAGAATACAAGTACCTCGCAGTTCTGGTCACCCCCCAATTATCGCTTAAAAAGCACCTCCAGGATAAGCTGAGGGAATCGAAACCCGCAGTCAATTGCAGCTGGATAGATGTCTTAAGCAAAAAGAATATTACGCCGAGTACAAAGTATACAATTTTCGAAGCAGTCATGAGATCAATAATGTGTTACGCGGCACAACAGTGGGGAATTTGGGAATTTAAAGAAGTTGAAAACTTCTTAAGAAAATATTCAGACTACCAGAAAATACACCGACATACATGCTGCACTTAGAAACTGGACTACCACCACTGTATATATTTACACTTAGATTACACTTTCAATACATTTCGAAAATAATATCACAACAAGTCATCGTCTCCCCCATAAAATTGCTATGCATCTTAAAACTAGGAACCATCATTTCTTTGGTTGATGGGCAAGGCTGAGCCCTGAGCGTAATGTCCCCCTGAACGAAAACCTTGTCAATGGAACGGCCTCGGGAAATGCGCTACAAGAGCTACTTATTAAGATCGAGGGATCTACACGGGATATATTTAGAATACAAGCCCAACAAAGTCAAGCAAGAAACACATATAAAATCCTTCATCACGATCTTGGGGAAAAAAACTACTTTCATGACCGGCACGGATTAGATGTACTCGTAATTTCAACAATACACTTGAACTACGTGCCACATAGATCTGACAGAAGGGATAATTGTACGCTATGCAGTCATGGAACTAGAGAAGACGTGCTGCATTTTATTGGAACCTGCCCTATACTGAGCTCAATTATAAGTTACAATTTAAGAAAAAAACACTCTCTCTTCATCCGAAGTCATTTGCTTTTTAAATGGAGTAAACTGGGCCATTCTGTACAATTTTTTGAAATCTGCTCTAACATACCGGCAACAAATTATAAACGAAGCTTTTTAATACAATTTGTCAATCACTTTAAATGAAATAATAACTATTGAAACTTTCTCTTTCGGATGACGGCAGAAGACAATGCTTATCGTAAATTTTGTAACAATTGAATTCTTCTTCTGAATTAATAAAAACTACTAGTACTACTGCTGCTTGTTCGAGTATCTATAGATACTTTTCTGCATTACAGAGGAATTGCAGTCAACTATCAGCCGAGGCGTATACGACTACTGTGAGCCCCTCCTGAAATATACTGCAGTGACCCGTCAGAAGAAACTGGCTCAAGCCGTCTTTCATAGTCTTCAACTGAGACTTCATACAATGCACGCGGTCTTGGTTTGATTTACAAGTCCAAAAGATGTTCAGTTAAATTCGAGCATCATCCCAATTCTGCTGAATGGTAGATTAATAAATAAATGAATGGACTTGAACTCTTTGAACTTTTCATATGATTTATGGTCTACGCTATACATGTAATAGAATATTCAATTGTACAGGAAAGAACGGAACACCCCAGAGGGGCTACATAGAACAGTTAGACCTCGCCATCTATTACGTGGGTCACTAGAGGAGGAGCTTCGTCCAACTGGACGAACGGAATTGGAAGCATCTGGAAGCATCAGATGCTAGCTGCTGTAGCTAGTATCATAAAGAATATCTAAACAAGAGCAAGGAGAGAAAATTCTTCGAATTCGATTCTCTCAAAGAGAACACCCATTACAGAAACCATTTTTTCCATTCTCCCTTCTCATCTTCATCTTTCAGTTAAAGGTTCACAAATTTTTTCCCAGGCTCTTATCCAAGGAAGCATAATTTAATAGGATTAACGTCGTTAGACCGATTTCAAATATCACCCATGTTGGAGTCTTCTAAAACATAGTTGCCCTAGTTTCTTAGAAACAATATGTTTGCGATCCAAGAAATTATCCACCGAACCTGATCCTTCCAATCAGGAGAAGGCGATGAAAACTCCAAAGAAACTGTCAACACGAATTAAAGCTTTCACAAGACGAAAGATACAAAGACCATCCATCGAAGGGACAGGAACTTGTTAAACGCTTAGGACTATGCTCAATGTGTGTGTACAATTGAACCAAAAAAGGATGGTCTATCGCATCCATTCGGGATGATTCAAAGGTAACTTCACGCTTTTGTATCTTCTTGGGAACTTGTGCCTGTGATTTGGTTCTTTTCAGAGCTGTCATGGAATCTGATATGAGTGAAGCAACTTTCCTGACCAGGAGTGTTGTCATGCGTGTGAGAACAATCGAAACTTTTGAATGGTTTTTTGCGCGAATAAACTGATTTGATGCGGATGGACAGTGGAAACAGCGTGTGGTGCTGATCAAGAAGTTTTCAGTTCAATGAAAGAAATTAAATTTGGATGGGGAATTGAATTGGATGATTTTGTTCGCGCTGCTGGTGCGGTTATATTTTGGGAATTTTTGGAGAGTATTTTGTATGCGAACCGTGAGTTTCTACAACTTGTTGTCACCTCCGATTATAATAATCGGGTAGTTGACCGTTAAGTAAATGAGATACGCATGTACGTTAAGGATTCAATTTTCTGGATGATTTGGAAGAACGTGATGTCAGTGGAAGTTAATTGGAGATATCATCGTGGGAGATAGATAAGGGAAAAGAGCAGACCTTAAATTATATATACAAGTGATTCCTTTCAAGTCGTCGTACCTAATGTAGCAACATATTGTTTAAAGGGCATAGTAATCCATCCTTTATGAGAAAGACACATGGAAGCTGAATGAATTCTACTGCAGAATGCCTGGAGCTCCTTATTAACACACACTTCCGAGTTTGTTGCTACAACAACACAGAACGGGATAGTTCAAATGATGCGCGGTCGGCTTCATGGGACAGTATCTCAACCATAGTACGAGTATCGGAAGAGGCATATAAATTCCCTGGCTTCGACGGCATAATGCTCATTATGTAGCAGAAATCACAAAAAATAGTAAGTCCCTGACTAATGCCGATTTACAGGAGTTGCATAGTTTTAAATCATGTTTCTCAAATTTGGATACATGTCCGAGTGGTTTTCATCCCAAAAGTGGGCCAGCGAGGACCTCTTTCGTTCTTCAGAGCATGGAACACATACTAGATATCCACATCCATAAAATTTTGGAAACTCGTCACTGTCCTACTCTCAATATGCGTACATCAGAGGAAGATCCACACAGACGGCTCTTCACGAGGTTGTGCCCTTCGTTGATAAAACACTTCGAATAAACTCTTGTCACCTTCTTAGACATAGAGGGACACTGAAGCCATTCAAGAGCACATTAACAAATGGATAGTATCTATGCTAAGAAAGAGTTCTTTTGACAGTGAGGTGTTATCTCTCCTCTTTTATGGCGAATGGTCATGAACAAAACCTTGGCGCGACTGGGCAGATAGGGTTTCAAGGTGACTGAGTACGCAGATGATCTGGTAATCTTAGTATTAAGAAAGTTTCTCTCTGCAATTCTTTAGCTGTGATCCTCTACTTGATCCCTCTCGAACTGCATATCAGAGATACAGCTTTATGCTGCACAGTGCGGCTCAGAGAATCTGGATGCTGGACCGCTATGTTTTACGGATATTTTAAGATTTTGGAGACGGTACCAAACAAATTGATTGCATCTTCGACTGACTACAAAACCCCAACTCTAAAATTCAGCAAACTTTTTTCAGTAACTTTCCCAACCAGAACACAATAGAGAGCGGTAAAGTAATTAATGATATTGATATAACCATCTTTCGGACGGATCGCAAATAGACAGCGGAGGCGGCGCAGACATTTTCTCGGACATGCTGAACGTTTCGAAATCCCCCAACATGCAACTGCATCGTTACTATCTTCAGTGATAGCCAAGCTTCTTTTAAAGCTATTGACTCTGCTAGCATATCTTCAAAACTGGTAGAGAACTGAATAAACTAGATATTCAATGAAAACAAGCGATCGGACGATCTGACCAGCTAAGGTCGCAGAGCAGGTGTTTGATAGTTTATATTTCTCCATCATCTTGACAGCAGTAGTCCGGGGAGTTAATGCCCAGCCTTTTGGCCATAGTGCCTATCGCACAATGTCCCGTCGTTACACCTATCAAGATGCGGATTTCCTTTTTCCCCATTGTTAGTAAACATTTGGTTCTCTCCTCATTTGCTGTGGACCTCTTGATAACCAAGCAGTGTTGGTTCGTTCCCTGGTCCTAAGGTTTATTTTCTCTTTCATTACAGCAATAGAGGTGTCGATTTGTGTATAGGTATCTTCTGTACCATTTCTTCTATATCACTATGTTCGGGAGCCCAGCAGAGATTGACCACGTGGATATTGCTAAGTTTGTTGACGGTTTTACGACATTTACATAATGTCCTATCTTATTGTCTCGCTGTCCAGTGTCTTGATTGCTGGCTGTGTGTCACACAAAAATTGTAATCCGAGATGAATTTATTTTCTCAGTGCGGATTGCATTCATTTGGGAGATTGTATGAGTCTTTAATCTGTAAGGGTTGGCAGAATACTCCTGCTCCAGTTCCTATTTCCATTTTAGACCCATCAGTGTAGAGCTGGTGGAGTAATTCTTATTGCAATACTGTTATGGAATAACATATTATCAACGATTTCATAACTGTGAAGTATAGATGCGTGACCGTAGAAACTTTGCTTCTAAAGATCGGTTGCTTTAAGACGGAATGCGCTTTTGCCTGCCAAGCCTTTTATGTACTCCTGCAAGGGAAGAAGGTGAAGTATTATTTCTAACCCTGCTTCTGGTGTTGATCTCAGTGCTCCTGTTATTCCTAAACATGCTAATCTTTCTACCTTAGTTGCTTCGTATGTAGTTATGGGTCTAATGCTCGCTGTATACATCCAATAGATTATATGTGGTCGCATTCTACAGCGTTTACCGAAGGTTTACTTGCATGCGTAGAACGCACATAGTGCTCTCTTCATTCGTTCCTCTAGAATGGTTCCAAGCTGATGAATAGGACCAGTTCAGTCTTCTCTGAGTAACTGACTGTCACGGATACTTTCGAAAATAATCTGTACCCAAAGACGCAGGTGTAATATTATTATTATCCGCCACATTCCTCCTTCTCCTCCTTTCTCCAAGTATCGCCATCGTTGGGGTATCCTTCTCACTTATGGTCCTCTTAGTTTTAACATGACTTGCTTGATAGATTTGGAACAATTTTGGTATTTCTATACTCCACCACAAGTGATTAAGTCGCAAATCTGCGGTCATTTGAGCCCTGTCCAGATAGGTATCGCCCAAACTACTAAACCGAACTTCAACAACTTTTTTTTTATATCCAAGGCTCTCTCTTTCCTTTTACCTTCCCATCGACATGGATTTCAGTAACCATTTCCGAAAAGAAATTCGTTGGATAAACCAATTAAAATATCTCGCTGGTGACACAAGTGCATTCAGTCGATTGAGTGGATACACATTAAACACCAACCAAAAATTTCATTCGACAACAAAGTAGGTAGGAAGCTAATCGCTGTATGTAGCTAATTGAAGCTAAAACCCATTCAGCCAGTGTCCGGTGTCCGCCAACACCAACCTGACTACGTAAAATGTTTCACTTTTTACCCACAATGTTGCAATGTGAAGAAGCATGCCGCAACATTTTAGGCAAATTGTCTTTTGTTGTGGAAAATTGTTTAAGAAAACTACCACGGATAGTTATGCGTTCTGACAGTTTGGTGGAACAAGTTTGTATGTTTAAATTTCCGCTAAATTTGACTCGAGAAAAAAGTGTGTTCCAAAACTTGACATATCCGCCCATCGTATCCGCTCCATTTCGCACCTGCATCTGGGTAGATTTTTCGTGTAATTTATTAGTTTAAAGATGTAGTTATAAAATATGACCAAATAAACACTTTAAACTGTCATAATCATGAGGAATGAAGGGAAGTCGATGAGGATAAAGAGGTGAGATGGCATGGTGTAGCTGCATAGCAGTTCCGGCAAATGAGCACGTTTCATGTGAATATCGCAATAAATATCGTGAATATGCTCAAAACTTCTGCAGACTGTTTGTTCTCGCCCGTCTGTCTGTGGTCCGAAACAGATGGCATTTGGTTTCCTCTTTTGTTTCTTTTTTTGGGGTGCGCCATGGTGGTTGATTGCTGTGCTGCGTCCAACCACAAAGAGTATGCTGGAGTGTGCCAGGAAGTATTCAATTTGGCTCGATATCTGGACTGTGGTGCTAAACGAAATAGTTACTTTGGCAATTTATTAAACAATCACAATTATTGTAGGAAACTGATATCAACCACATATTGGTAGGGGATGGGATGGTGTGAGTGGTTGTTCTGAGAAAGGTGGGGCTTGACCACATTTATTTGGAATTAAAGGTACACATCCAGCTTTGAGAAGAAAATTGAGACATAAATTGGGGAGCTCTTTTCTTTTATTATTTTAATTTAACGTACGAGTCGTCGTCCCGACCGAATAGTGTGGCAAAGGAGGCTCCATTTTGTGTCAATTAACTTATGATGGCTAACATAAAAATCTTGCATTATTCTTAGAAACTCAACTGCCTGCTCCTCACAGATTAATAACTGCTTCTGCCAATATTTACGAATCAGAATAGCATACATAGCACTACGAGTATATGCATGCAAAAAGGTTCTTGGGAAAACATGGGGATTTAAAACAGAATTGGTATACTGGTTATACACTACGATGGTGTGGCCCATCTTGACCTATGGTTCGATTGTCTGGTGGAAAACGCTCGAGAAGAAATGTTACCTTGCGAACGTTACGAAGGTTCAAAGGCCAGGATGCATACGGCAGCTCTGGAAACTATTCTAAATCTTCTCCAACTAGACATTTATTGCGAAAGCTCTGCAGCTAAAAATCCATTCAGACTCAGTGAAACCAGTCCGTGGACAGGGATTCCCTATGGCCACGCCTCAATTCTAGCTCGATGGTGTGTATCGAGGCTCCAGATGGAAAAAGATTACATCATCCCACTCTTAGAATGAAACAAGAGATTCTCTATCAGGATTCCTAGAGATTGAGATGATAGTGGAGTACGTACCGAAGACGAACTGGCTATCTACATATACCGAAGGATCCAAGTTGGATATCGGTACTGGAGCCGCTATCTACTGCGAGTCTCGAAACAAAAATCGTTCTTTTAGACTAAAGGATGGCTGCAACGCTTTTCAAGCCGAAGTGGTCTCAATTAAGCAAGCTTCGAAATGGTTATTAAGGAAAATGTTTCAGGAAAACTAATCAATATGTATGTTGATAGTCAAGCAGCAATAAAGGCTGCCCTCTAATTTACTCATCCAGTTTGTGGAAATCAGATTGTTTGGCGGTTGGTTCGACCGTCACCTGCTGGTAACTCATGTCGTTCCATACTCTTCTGTGATGCTACCACTTTGTCAGCTGGTGACCTCAGCATCCTTGAACTAGCCTGGAAGGGGTTCTCTTCATTCTGCTCGATTCTTCCTCCGGTGTTTTTGGCAATTTTGTTTGTATTCATTTCTATTGGGTCCCCCACTCAAAGCCATTGTCAATGTTCGGATGTGTAGTCACCCTTGGATCCCATGGTTATCTATGCAAGCAGTTATGGGGTCTTATGTTCAGAGCTTGATCGGTGCTAAACAGGAATGTTACATCTGCATTTACACTTTAAGGGCTGCCAAGGTTTTAATGGGATTGGGTCGCTTGCAGCTTTGTTTCTAATATACAGGGTGGCTGATGAAAGCCGCTACCAAAAAAAAATTTAATAACTTTTTTTCTATTTAATGAATCTGGTTAAATTTTTTTTTATTTTGCAGATTGATTTTTAGATTTAACAAAAATGGATAACTGGGACACTGAAACAAGAATTTGGATTGTCCGCCGCAGTCGAAAGAAGACCTTACCATCGAAACCCTTCAGTTCGGATGGAGTGCTTCCAACCCACAGATACTCCATGAGACGGAATTGCATCCACTTCGTGTCACAGTGTGGTGTGCAGTTTCATCACGCTGCATTGTCGGGGACTACTTCTTCGAAGAAAACGGTCACACCGTTACGGTTACTGGAGACCGTTACTTGAGCATGTTGTGAAAGTTTTTCTATCCAGAATTACGCCGAATGAGAATTTCTTTCAACTCTGTGTGGTTTCAGCAAGATGGTGCAACTCCTCACATAGCCCGGCCTGTTATGACAGAATTGCGACGAAAATTTCCCAATAAGCTGATATCCAGAAACTCCACATTCCGTTGGCTCCCCAGGTCGCCTGACCTTACTGCACCTGACTTTTTCTTGTGGGGTTATTGCAAACAGGAAGTCTACAAAGCAAAACCAACAAATTTGAATGAACTAAAGCAATCCATTCGAGAAACAATTGCTTCTATTCCTGTCTCAACTCTCCAAGCAGTAATGAACAACTTTTTGGTAAGATGCCGCACATGCATCAACGACCAGGGGGGGCATTTAAATTCAATTATTTTTAAAACTAATTAAATTAAAATTGAATGAGCTTTAACATGAATAAAAGAAAGTTATTTGAGTTTCTTAATGTAGCAATATTCATCAGCCACCCTGTACCTTAACTAAGACCTTACTGGGCTTAGTCCTAATGCCTAGGCCAATATCAAAAAAAAAAAAAAAAAAATAAAAATGTATCTGTCCTGGGATTGCTCTCAACTGAACTTAGTATTTCAGTCCACGTTCCCTCGTTGGCCACAGCTTTTCCTCCGGGCAGGTTAGGACTTATACTGCCCGTAGTCAGTCACCAGAGCCTCGTTGGTGAGGTTGGTAGTTTGTAAGTTTAATTACGCTTTATACCCTACTCTCGATGGTAGTGCCAGGCCTATTTTTTTTTTTTTTTTTTTTGTTGCGTCAATGGATGTGGAAATCATCTAAAGATACTAGTAACCTAAGCTACCAGCACGATTCGCAAGCCCGAATGTTCGGTGCCAGGAATGCGCCTACGTACTAATCCACGTCCAGCACTCTTCTACCACTCTTCCCGCGGGACTACCGTTAGGTATTACTTCGCGGGGCTGGTTAGCAAATCATGCTATGCGTCTTGTGTCAGCTGCTTCTGTTGCTTCTGCTGCTCTTCTTAGCTTTTCTATTCTCCGCAGCTCATTTTGAAGAGTTATTACGAAATTACATACGAGTGTTGCCAGACAATTCTCTTTCTACCGCAATATATGGTCGAGGAGTGACGACGAACTGGGCAGAGTAGTTCTCCATGCCATGAAGGGCTTGCAATAAAAGACTGCTTGGTCAGGAACTTCATCTTCATCCGGGCATTCGGGGCAGAATGGTGAACTGTCGTGTCCAAATCGGTGGAGGTATTTGCGGTAACCGCTGTAACCAGACAGGAACTCTCTAAGATAGTAGTTGTATTCCCCATGCTTTCATCTTATCCAGTCTGGATTGTCGGTATTAGTTTATATGTCCATCTTCCTTTTGTTGTATTGGCCCACTAAGTTTGCCACATAGCTTCTGACACTGCTTTTTCTTCTTGATGCCATTGGCATCGTGTTGGTTCAGGGTTGTTCTATTGTATATTCTAAACATCTCGTCTGCGAGGATGTCGATGGAGACCATTCCAGCTATAACAAAGGCGGTCTCCTCTGAGTTGGTTCGGAAGCCGCTGATTGTCCTTCGTTCTTAGTGCCTGTATCCAGACTGGGGCGACATACATATAATAGAACGGAGGTGACAATTCTGGAGAGCAGTATCCTTCTATCGTATCCAGGTCCACCGATGTTAGGCAGTATACACGAAAGAGCTCCCTGTATTTGCAAGGCTTTTTTTGTTGAATAATCAACGTACGTTTTGAACTGCATTTTGTTGTCCAGCATTACTCTAAGGCAATTTAACTGCTTCTTTGGAGCTGATTGTTTGGTTATCAACCTGAACATTAGTGAATTTTATGGTTTTCCGACTGGTTATAATGACAGCTTCTGTTTTATGGTCGGCTAGTTCTAGTTCAGCGGAAACTAGCCAATCTCTGATTCGACTGTGCGGATCTGTTTTGCTACTGTCACACCGGTAATGTTAGCAGCCAATCCAATTATCGTTACCCCATCGAGCAGCGTTAATCATAGGACCCCGTCGTACATGATGTTCCACAGTAGCGGCCCTAAGACAGATCCCTGTGGGACTCCCGCAGTGACGTTGTAATATTTTACCCCTTCATCGGTTTGAACCTCAAACTACTTGTTATTGAAATAGTTCGTCACTATACGCAGCATGTAATATGGCGTATTCATCCTGGCGAGTGATCTTCTAATGAACGACCAGTTCGCCGAGTCCTTTTGTACCGTTGAGTTTTTTTTTTTTCTCCTGCGGTGGCACCTTCTGCTATATCAACTACCGCTCTTATGGCATCAACTATAGATCGCGCATTATTGGACTGGGGGGGTTCTAAAACCCTTCAGTTTCATCATCACTATTCTGTATGCCGAGCCCCATGGATTAATGTCAGCTTCTTGACAGAGACCTTTGAAGCATGCGGTTTTGCTCTCCTCTATTTAAGATGCGTCTCGTCAGTCTAAGAGTGTGCAGGCGTTGTTGAAAGTCTGCTCTTCTTCTCGATCGTTGGAATTTGCGCCGGGCTTGTCGTTCCACCAGAAACATAGTGATGCCTTCCTGTTATTTGTCCTTCTACGCATTGATGCATCACATGCTAAGGTGATGGTGTCTGTAAGGCGATGCGCAAGTGTATCCGCTGTTCCACTTAGAGTTAAATCACCGTTCAGCATATCTTATCACCTGATGATCGTTGTGTAAGTATTCCTCTCTGACCCTCCACTCTATTGCTCTCGGGATAGTGTTGCTCGCAAGGGTGATGTCAATGATTGAACCTACTCTAGCCTTCCGGTAAGTATTTGCTCAGCCCTTATTAGCGATGCTTATCGCTAAGGGAGCGATTGTTACCAGGCCTGGCACCTGTTGCTGGTGAGTCTGCTGCCCCATTCTGTGGCCCATGCATTAAAGTCGCCCCCTATAGCCACTGGGACTATCTGGAGCGCATTCGCCTAATTTAGTGGTGTGCGAGTATGTTCGCTGGTAACATGCGTACCAACTATGGCAATAGTGATAGTGAACATGTTTGGAGATGCTCTTGAATGGTTGGAGATTAAAGGTGATTCCTTTTTGAATAACTGTACACAAAACCATACATTACAACAAAAAGGAAAAATCTCCAATTTGCGCGAATAACACCCATCGACTTATAACTACCCACTGCGCCCATTTATCCACTTCAAATCCGTCTAACATCATGTTGTACACACATCCTCTCAACACACTCCCATTAAATTACCAATCAACCGTGCCTACTATAATTTGTAACTCCACTTACATCCTTTAACCATAAACTAATCACTCTGCCATCGAATCTTACCGTGATGACTTAATCACGGACCCATGTGCATCCGAAGCGATTTATTTCTGTGGCATGGCACATCGACGAAAACAAAAGGTATTCAATTAGATGTCATGAATCACATGCGTGGCGCTTCCAAACCGCTTATTTGCGCGTGCAATTGAGACGCGAAGATGCATAAAGTGTTGAGTGCTTGTTTCGCGGTTTGGCGTAGCCCCAGACGGTCCGGTAAGGTGCAATCGGTCGTGCTGCAACAGTAGAATTTATGACATAATCACTGCATTCACTACGCAGCATGCTGGATAGGCGCAGCGCAAATTTTTCATCTCTGACTCACCGTTTGATTGACAAATTTGTCTACAAGTAGTTGCGACAAAAATTTAGGTTATCTTTGGTAGCCAAATTTCTAAGCAGCTACCAAAAAATCAATCCGGGTGCTGAACTGGATTTATATGGTCGCTGATGAGATATTGGGCACAGTTTGGCTTGGGTGGTATCTCTATCTGCGTGGAAGTTCTGTGGGCCCTACTGGGAACCACTGCTTCAGAAGCTGCTGCAGCGCCAACCGAAAATGTCAATATGTCATTTGACAAAGCGACAGAGTTCGGCGTACGGCATTTGGTGTTTGGCGTTTGGCGTTTGGCGACTCCCTGTCGTGTGGGTGTGTAGACGATTTGTTGCTTCTGACGATGAAATAAAGTTGATAGGATTTCCATTATTATCTCCGTGTGGTGGATATTTACGAGTTCAGTGGCGATTGTCATGTTTGAACTCTGTCTATTGGATGTCGGTCGAAAGTGAGCATGCTAGGTGTTTGTTGGAATTTTATTGCGTGTGGTTACCTAAGACGGAGATGGTGACTAAGCTGTAAGTTGCTTGCATAAGGAAGCAACTAATGGAGCTTCGGAACAGTACATAGTGTAGAATTTGATTCCATTTATTTATATCTCTGCATTGGGCCCACTTTTCCAGGTCCGAAACAAGACTTTGGTAGAATTTGACCTCCTTTGTCCTTTAAGAATGGAAACAGGAAAAAATCAGAAGATGCCAAGAGGTTAAGAAGGATAGGTTATTAATTCCACCCTTGAAACTGTCAATAATTCTTTCGCCCGAACTATAGTGTGTTATGATAAATTGTCACGATGAAGAAGTCGTTTTTCATTCACTTTTTGGAACACATTCTGCATACAATTGGTGGTATATCATAATCTTGCAGGGGAAAGTGGTAACATTAACTTACATATGTCCGAAAATGGAACCACCAGTGCTCAGTGCATGCTTCACTTTAGGAACGATAGTTTGTTTTCACTTGGAAAGATCCATTGCGGTGATTGCTGTGGGTGGGATATCAGCAAAAAATAGCAACACTTAGTCCTATCATTTCACACATAACCGGAAATACGTCGGCGAATATACGTCTCGAAGGGAGCATTCACACATTTCTGCAGCTGAGTATACGACGTCTCTATAAATTTTGAGTCGAAATTGCAGCCGGGTATACGACGCCATAAATCTCCGGTCCCGTTTCATACATATCCGGCATCGGATATATGGCGTCTGATATTTAACATCTCAATGTCAGCATGCACACATTTTCGGCGCCAAATACAAGATTCAACCACAGTTCAATCCGCCGCCAGATGATGGATATTCAATCCGACAAAAAAGTGTATAGAACTTAATTAGAGCTTACACACTATTCATTCGGTGGTATGATATTCGACGTCGGATACATAATTTCTGGTAGAAGCCTGTAAGAATGCGCAGCCGGTTTTCGTTAATCTTTATATAGACCTTTCTTCTTCTCCGGTTATAAATCCCGAGGAGCTCTTTGCCCTGGCTATCCGACAATATCGTGATACTTCCTATCGATGTTAAATTGGGCGCATATTTCGATTTTGGATCCGTCCGTGTACCACTTTATAGTATTTTGTTTGAGTTGGTACATCCGGGCTTCACTGTCGAATCCAGTTATACTGATACTGTCCCGTATTGAGAAAGTTTCCTCGAGGCGAGCGGCTCGAGGAAACAACCAGACAATCGACGATGAAATTCACCTTATCCTATCAACGCACTGATGAAAAATGTATTTATTTCCATCTCCACATCTTCTCTTGATGAAAGGTACACGTAAGTCTCTAAGGAGGTTTTGAACATTCCCAAGACTACATAACTTTTTCCCTGCTCAATTCTTTCCTTGCGCTTGGAACTAATATGAAGAAAACAAATTTAATAACAAATAAAAAGCCGGTTACGTATGTAGCTCGATATGACATTTTTTTGAAAAGTCTTCATAAAATTCTGCATCTTTACATCAAAGGCTGCGCAAATGTAACTCTGCAATCTGAGTGCCTATCAGACTGCTCATCATCATCTATCCCGATGGAGGCTAGAGACTAAAAGTTTCTTAACACTGTGACCAGATAAGTCTTTTATGTTGTTCCTCTACGCCTTTAAGGCAAAGTAGATTTAATCGTGTTCCAGATCTAAGTTTCGGATCTCAGACAGAGAAATGAATTCTTTTCTGAGGATTCGAGCTATGGCGGGACATTCGCACACGATGTGCACGGCAAGTATCTTGTTCTTCCACACAGTTTATGGAGATGATAGTTGAGTGAACAGCATCCGGTTAAAAAAGTCGGTTAAAAGCTGATAGAGGCTCATCTGCTCGTTTATTGTTCGAGAAAAGATGAATTTCCAGACTTGGGGAACATCTTGTATTGGGTTCCAATTCGAGGGTAGTTTTTGTTGCTTCCAAGAAACAAAGACAGTTACATTGGTTGCTCGTGTCGAAGTTTTTTGTCTTTTGTACAACTTCTAATGGGTAGCGTGAACAAAATTCGGAAAACTTAAACCTATCTATGCTCCAACGTGGCTACGGAACATGATTCTGAAATAGATTGTGGCTTACGAAGCCTATATATGTAGGTATAAGACAACTATCCCTTTTTCTGCTCTGACAACTTGTTAAAAACGTTTGTTTCTCACCTCCAACTTAACTTTCTTAAAAATTCATACACTAGTCGTATAGTCTCGGTGAGCTGATAACGATACGATATCCCTATTCCTATTCTATTCACTATAAATATGTATCACGAGAAGGTATAGTATGATTTGAAGTACTGTACTGCTGAACTCGTATATTCCGAATGCAACAGACAACTCGTATGATTGCAGAATTTTTTTTTGAGGAATCCTCCAAAATGGATAATACTAGATGTTACGCTATAAGCCTCCTCTGGAAGGTGCAACTTGTTTCTCTAGTACATTACAACTGCATCCATTTTAACATTCTGCATACCCTGATTCCCAGGTAGCTAGATCTATTTGATAGAATGTTTCTCCCATGAATAGAAGCAGCTCTGGCTGAGGCATAAATACCTGATAGTTTAATAAGCGACGTCTATTGCATACCCTGAGCCTTCTATGCATTGTTATAATGAATTTGGATTCAAATTCCATAGCAGATGGAATATCCCGCAGAAGATTAAATGTTCAGCAGTCCAAGGGCTTCGAACGAATAATAAATCGCGATTTTAAATTACCCCGGGATACCACGATGTAGCCAATTACCATCAAAACCGCTTAAAATCGCATGCCAACCCCTTGTAAAAAATGCCATTGTAATATCCTCACGTGTGTCCATGTCCATCAACAACCTCATTCTCCTACAAAAAAAAAAAAACCGACAATTGTCCTTCCCACAAACAGCGATTACAATCACCGTTGACATGACATTTCATTTTGTGTTCATCATCATCAATTTACGTGTCTTGCCAGAACTTCAATTGTATCCGTTTTATCCGCGAAAATAATTATTTCCTCGATAAAAATGATCTCTCCAAGGGAGGTCCTGCACCGAGACACCGAAAAACGTATGCAAAGCGAATTCAATTAACACCTTGTTAAACGTTCCTTCCAGGGGTTCCGCAATTTCTTACAACTGCTACGCGGTTATCCAACCCCAAAGGCTTTCAGATTGACATATACGCGTGCAAGGACTTCATTTGCTACTGTGTTTCGCTTGATGTGCCTTCAAGGGGTGAACACTAAACAGCGCGAACATTTGTTCCTTGAACTTAAACAGGGACACCGCGATCCATGTGACAGGTGAAAACATTGTTCCTTTTTTGTTGCTCGGTTTGTTTCCTTATTTATGTGACAAAATTTTGCAAATAATTGGACGATGATCAATGATAAAAATACGCCGCGATCACTCAAACTCAGTCGGTTAAGGCGCGCACAAACGTCTTCATAGACAATGGAATCGATGGTTGGCTTCGCCTACCCTCGCGCTCATTTAAAATTCAAGTGCCCGAAAGTGGATTATCACCGAAGAGGGAAGTAGAAAACGTTTTCTTTCCTTTATCTCATCAAATGGACCGTAAAATAGGATCAATTGCACTCTGTGCCTATCTTAATTGGATTACGGAGCCTAAATACGATAAAAGCCAATCGGCATCATCTTGACGACAAATCGCCATTAAGTGATCTTGCTTGAGAGTATCTTTTCTACTCGCGATCATCGACCTTTGCCGAGATCTGGGAACGGCTGGTTTCATCGAAATGTCTTGGCTTATGACAGATGCTTGGATATGTGTCAAATCAACGGTGACACGATTAGGATGCTCGGTCAGTATCGATCGTGCCGATTGATCTTTTTAGATTTTCGGCTCAATTCGCCGGAATCAATGGGCGGCGAATGGATTTTGTAGGCTTTTAAGCCGGGAATCAAAGCCGTTGATCTGTGAATTTATCTGCGCAAAACGGTATCGATAGATATACTCGGTTGGGTGTCGATATGTTTGTTACACAAGAAGAAAACGGAACGGCGAGAAGATTTACTATCTTTTTCCGGTGTCTATCGTAGAGGCGCCTTTTGTTGGATGAAAACGTTTGTTACCACAACTAAATCCCGAATTAACCTAATTGCTACACAATTAAGCTACTAGTTCCATAAAATTCCTCGCATGACATTTACCATTTTACATGGTGCCAAAGTAATTTTCTTCCCTCTCGAACAACCATGATTACGTCCTATTGCTGGTTAGAGTCAATGTTTTGTGGTCGCTACTATAGCTACAAGTCCCAATTCTATCCGCACACATATATGGCATGCAAAATTCCATAAAAATATATACTTAGATGCACTTTAAGTGGGCAAACGACAACGGAGCAGGCCTAACGTCATCCGTCGTCGACACTAACATTACCTACAGGCGCCATTAGAGTTTGTCACGCCAATATTTTTACTCTATGAAACAAAATAATGGCTTGTGTGTGACGGTAAGCGTCTTGTACTTTAGAAAGGGTGCAGAAGCAGATATGCTCTCTGGCCGCGTAATTGCAGTTTTCGTTGGATGGAAACCTATGAAAGTGTATCTGGGTTAAATGGAAATTGTTGTTATTTGAGGTAATTAGGGGAGTTTTACGATAGTTATTTGATATAATGAGGTCTGGAAAGTGACTGCAAAGTGTGGTACTTTAACGCAAAGCATGAAATGCTTACATCTCTTCAATTGGTGCGTATCGGTTCGATGTGGGACTCTAACGTTAGCGCCAATCAGGTGGAGTTATTTGCATTCATTATTGGCGGTTCGTAGCGAATGGGCAAATCAAATATCTTAGCTTTTGTTTGGAAAGAAATGCTTAGCTACGGTTGACCGCAATTATGTATGTGGCATGTACAATATATTGTAGCTCGTTGCTTTTACTTACAATTTGAAAGTCAGTCGCGGAGTCTACACGTGGAGCAGTCCATCGGATTGGAATTTCCTTGTCAAATCGCAACTGGTCTCATTATCTTCTCCTATTTTCTACGTCATGATGAAGATGATATTACAGTGTTATTGCAGCATGCCTAAAGGCTGCTCAACCTGTAAGATCTCTCGTTGCAGAGCAGAAATTAAAGTGCAGTAGATCTAATTCCAGTAGTGGTGTGAGATTATATTTTTATTTATAATTATTATGTTGCAAATTCTGTCTGTAGATTGTTCTGTGCAGTAATCCCGATGTTTGTTCAAGGAACCTGGTCCTAGCATATTCCTTGGCCTTCGTACTATTATCGAGATTAGGGTTCATCCCGCAACGATGTGCTATGTCCAAGCAAACCTTAACCCAACTCGTTTTGTTTTGTACAGCTTGTAGTACTCCTTTTTTGGCGACCGGTTGTTTGGCATGCCAAGCAAGATAGTGGTGACATACGAGTATGGCCTGACAGATGGACATGGCTCGACATAACGACATAAGTCCGACGTATTTCATAGATGCACAGGTTGAATGGAGTTGGCAGTAGCATCGTTGAGAAAGACTTGGTATGTCCGGTTAGACAGCATATTACTGACTAGAAGGGCAATTTTGCGGCAGGGTATAATCCTCAGGAACTTGTAGACTAGACCTTGCTTCCATACCTTATCATAGGCAGCAGTCAAGTCTATGAATGCTATAGATTTATTTTGCATTTTTCATATCCTGCTTCGATGTGCGTCGTCAAGGCCAATACCTGGTCTGTACAGCTACGTTCATCCGTTGTATCTGTTGGAGATAATTCGGTCCAAAAGTTTGTAGCAGTGGCTGAGGAGAGCGATTGGACGATAGCTCTCTGTTTTATCAGCTGTTTTCTGGGTTTAATGAGCGCAATGAATTTTGTTCTTTCGAAATGCTGCGGAAGTGTTCCGGTCTCTATTATTTTGGAAAAGAGCGACGCGAGCCATCGTTGAGTATTAGGTCCGCATGTTTGAGAAATTCTTGGTAAATGTTGTCAAAATCCGCGCTTTGATTGTCTTCATGTGAGACAAGGCAGTTGCTACTTCTTCCGATGTGTTTCTACTCGAGGCATTCTTGTTTCAAATTTTTCAGATCCCACTTAACTCTGATGGTGTGCAGTTTGTCTGATGGTGCTCGGGATATTTTAAGAATGCGGCTTGCAACATCATTGGGGTTAGATGCTGAGTTTCCTCTGCTGCCTACTTTTCCATCTCCACGCTGTCTGAACAGACTCTATGTATTGCAGCTTGAGGAGGTAAAGTTAAAGTCTTCCATCGCAGTTTGCCACTTGTTCAGTTCTCTGGGACCCTGCTTTTCTCGAAATCTTTGTACAGGCGAGTACTTTCAGTGCTCCAGAAAGGGATATATTCCTTCCTATATCTGCAAGGTATATGATTTTTTTAGCAATAGCTTTGACTAATCCAATAAAGCATTGATTGTTGGGTACTTCGGGGGAGATAAACCGAACGCAGTTCTCCAATTGTTTAGAGAACTGTTCCCAGAATGCTTTGCTGAAGTTCCAGTGCGGTAGAGGTACGGTGTTTACAAGTGGTACTTGAATGTCATTTGTGATTATGAAGGGGGGCTGGCTTTGGAGGAATTCTGATAGGACTCTTCTTGATGTTGAGAGGAGTCGGTTTTCTAGATAGGAAGCATAGATCCGATGGCTTTTCAAATTCCCAATGTACACAGTGGGCTTGCAGTGCACTTGTAGGACGTTGTTACTTAGGGGTGGCTTGTGTACGTTCACGATATTTAGTCCAGCAGCGTTGATCGTACGGCAGTGCACTTTACAACCCAGCACTCTATTGAAAAGCCACCCAAAGCTTGAGCTAAGCTAAGTCAAGCCAACAAAAAAATACTTCTCCGTTGTACATATACCAAAGGCTTTCAAATTATTAAAATTCTTGGAAAGTAGTTTGCATTTTATAGTCCAGCTTGCTTTATGTTTGTAAAAGCAAAAAGATCAGGAAAACCACAAAACCTTCTTAGACAAACTATTCCGTTGACGTAATCAAACTCACACAACTTGAAACTCCTCTGACCATAACCCTTACAGTAGTCATAGCAATTACCAAGAAAATTAGCCTCAAAAATTAATAACACCCTATCCGCAGGCTATAGTCAAACAATCAAAATTACTTAAGTGTATCCCAAACCATTAATTTTCCGTCACTTGTGCCCTGCCCGCCCGAGACACAGAGAGGCAATTTGTGGTTGCACCAAAGTAGAACAAATAATGGGTTATCCCAAAAAGAAACATACAAACGTCTCAAGACGTGTGTTTTCTTTTCGGCTTTCCAATCGAATGACATTTGGTCAATTTGAATTGACGAAATTCGGAGGCGTGGAAGAAGGCCCCCATCCACTACCAGTGGTGGAACTCATTAAAAAGTACCAATGGAACGCTTATCGGTCCAATTTATCATCAAGTAGTACTCCCACTGCCTCTGTCTATACAGTCTCTCTCACTGAAAAGGGTCAATTACGCGTATCCACCATTGCCACACCAGCTGGACGGACGGTTGGCTGCAAATTAACCGAATTAATTTACGAGCTCAAATCAAAATTTTGCACGCACATTTCCGCGGTCGCCCTTAAACGCTGTTTTGCCGATTGTGTCTTGTTAAGCCCGTTTGCCCTCATCTACTCGTACGTCAACAGAAATTCAAGCGCCCTCTGTTCCCGCAGCCACAAAAGGGGTCAAATGGATTCTCACAATTCCATTAGTGTCACTGTGCTGTGTGGTGGCTTGGTTGGTGTGTGCGCGCATAGTGTAACAAGGCCCTGAGACCGTTTTTTGTATGCCAGGCCAGAGCTTCCTCCCCACAGAGGACGACCACTGCCTGTGTTGACCATTGAACGCGCCACAATTGACTTCTGAAATGCGTTCTACGAGTGTTTCTTCAGTCTGTGACTGTGAGTCTCTAGAGAGCCTTCCTCTGGAGTGGAGGCCATCTGCGCTAGGGGGTTAATTTATTGGTTCGGCTTTTTTCGCAGGCAGCGGACAGGACCAAGGCGGGGTCGGGGTGCATAACAAAAGTGAAATAAATTCATGATTATGTTGTTGAAATGTGTAAACAGGGAGTCATGTCATGTAATGAATATTTTATGATTGCAATGCTCCTGCTGCTGTTGCTGTTGTTGCCTTTGACGACAATGACAATGATGATGATGATGATGGGCGAGGATAGTTTTTATTGATAGCGTTTTGGGGAAAACACCGAGACAAGACGAATGACAGTTGATGAAATTGATTGTGAGTGCGATGTGCGATGAGCAAAACGGACGTGCAGTAGCAGAAAAAACTTCACCATTCAGGGTCCGCTGCGTTCTGGTTTAATGATGTCCTTATGATCTGCAAAAAAATGCGACAAAATATTCGCGCAGTTGCTTTCAATAATTCAATTATATTTGGTTGCTTCTGAGGCAGGTAAGCTGAATGCAAAAAGACAATTTGTAAAAAAAAACATGTTGCGCTCTGTTGCAGACTGACAGAAAAAGGAAAGGGTGAACAGAGAGGAATGCATAGGTTTGCTGTGAAATGGAAGAAATAAAGTTGTTCCTTGGAATAAGTTTGGGTAATAGTAATGAGGAAGGAAATATGTTGGCGTAATTTTATGCAACAAGGTAAATTTGACGGAAGATGCATACAGCTTGAGAACATTATAAAAGGCTTTGAAACTTTTTAGTCAAGGGTAGCTTGCTCGATCAGTCTTGGCGTGTAAGATTGAGAAATCGATGGAGCCTGATGCTTTCGGTACTCTGTGACTAAAACTGGTCCACTCATTCCATCAACCATCCGGCAGCTGAATTACAATGTCTACAACTTCTATTGGCTACGGTACTTCAACAGACCTGATGGGCCAGGAAGACAAGCGGAGGACTTTGCCATCAGCTGCAATCTCTTCCAAAAAATTTTCTTAAATTTCCTTCTATCAAAGCCTTCCATGTCTATCCATGAGCTAACATATTCGTACATTGAACCGAAACTATGAAAGTCACAGCAGTATATCAACTATGTGCACTAAGAGTGAGTAGCGCAGGAATGCTACCAATCGATATACTGGCGGAGAACAGAAAGAAACACAAGTCTTATGGAGTAGCAGCAACGCTGAAGCCTTTTGTCTAAGGGCCGATGGCCGTACTTCCGATTATTGAGACTTGGATAAACCGCAGACATGGTTTAGTTAACTTTTACATAACTCAACTGCTAATGGGACATGACTGTTTCCGGTCACATCTATACAACTTTAAAATCGACGACTCCCCCACTTGTCCACCATGCAGTGATACTCTCGAAGACTTTCACTGCCCACGATTCCAGTTACAAAGAGTACTGGGAGACAAACCAACTCCTGAGAATATAGTGAATCACATGCTAGAATCGGAAAAATAGGTGAAACGCAAAGTTATATGCCAAGAGTTGATGAAACTAGGACGAGAAAGGAGAGTGAGCGAGGAAAATGGAAGGAGCAACATAGTGGAACCGAGCGGACACGCCGCTATATATCAACATGTACGAACGTACTGTAACAACCTTATTTTCTCAAAATCTGGCTACAATCCACATTGTTGTTACAAAAACTAGGACTGATCAAATTTCAGCAATCACAACAGATGAACTGCTTGCGGCATGCAGAAAGATAGAAGTCAAAATGACACCTAGCACCGATGGCATCCTCCATAAAGCAGTAAAAGCATCCATCCATAGAGACCAGGCATTTTTGTATGTATAATGTAGAAATGTCTTGAGAAAGGAACATTTTCCGAACAATGGAAGTTGCAGTACTTGGTACTGCTACATAAAGGAAACAAACCACCCAGAGAACCATCGTCTTATCGCCCAATTTGCTTGCTGGACATAATGAGTAAGATCCTGGAACAGCTAGTATGCAACAGACTGATAGTTGGGGTCTAGGAAAACATGCTCCATCGTCAACGTTAGACATTAAAAATGCTTTCAACTCTGCAGACTGGAGATCCATAAGGCTGTCCCTTGAATCTATAGATACACCGTATTACCTGAGGAAAACAAGTAAAGAATACCTTTCCGACGTTGAGGTACGACAGTGACACTGGAGTCAAGTATTACAGCGCCTCAGCAGGGGTCCCACAAGGTTCGGTACTCGGTCCCCTTCTATGAAACATAATGTACGACGGAGTCCTAAGGCCATCTATGCCCCGAGGAGGAAAAGTGATAGAATTCCCTGATGGAATTGCCGTGGCAAAACATATCCACAAAATCGAGTCAGCCACGAATTAAGCATTCGTTAAAATCAAATACTGGTTGGAATCCACTGGCCTTGAACTGGCCAACCATAAGACGGAAACGGTTCTAATAACTAGTAGACAAATATCCAAGGAAGCTATCAAATACCTTGGAGTAATGATCGACAATAGACTGCAGTTTAAAAGGCACATAGAGTACTCGACCAAAAAGGCATCAATCCGGCAATTACGCTTTCTCGGATACTACCAAATATAGGAGGACCTCCGTCATTCTCCATGTGGCTACGAGACTGAAGTTGTTTACAATTTACAGGCGCTGCGCATTAAGAGTAATAGCCGGAATGGTACCCATAGACATACCATTCCGTTGATAAGATGCAGAGGACCTATAATAGCAGAATTCAGGGTCGACAAGAAGCAAAGCTTATTCAAAAAGAAGAGGGACAAGTTTTAATGGTCATTTGGCAAACGCCGTGGGAAAACGTTACGAAAAGAAGATGGACGCATAAATTGATCCCGAATATCGAGACCTGGGTGAATCGCGCACAAGGTGACTACAAGTAACACCTTACGCAGTTCCTATCTGGACACGGGGGCTGCCAAAAATACCTGTACAGATTTGGACACGATATTTCAGTCTTGTGTCCTGACCAAGATGAAGACGCAGAACATGCTGTCCTAATTTGTAGTCGCTTTCATCATCCCTTCTCGATCACATGCTGCAGTCAGAAGAAAACTGGAGGGAAATTTGCTCACTCAGCACGAATGTCCAAAACGAGCTCAGGAAAGTAGATAGAAGAAGGCGAGTTGAAGACGCTAATTTAGGAATCATAGCATAATTGACTAAGCAGTCCCGCGATGTAATACTCAACTTTAGTTCCGCGGGGAGAATGGTAGAAGAGTGCAAAAGTATGCTCCTGTAGAGATTCGCTTCTTTCTTTTACCTTTTTACTCTTGAGTTCATTAGCCATTGAATACTGACCATGCTAAGAACTAGAATCATTCAATCTATCCCCGGTTACAGCAGTTCCACCAAATCCTTAGGAAGATGCACACCTCATAGAGGGGTTATATCTTCACTTCTATGACTTATGAGAATCATCAAAATCCTGTCAAGGCTTGACAGAGATGGAATTAAGGTTGCCGCGTATGCGGATGACGTGGATGTCTCCGTCAGTGATTAGTGAAATCATTGAAGGTACCTTAGACAAGATTCTAAGGGCTACTAGTTGTGGACTCAGAGTCAATACAAGCAACACCGAACTGATGCTCTTTACCACTAAAACCAAAATATCGACCTTCACGCCCCACGGCTAAACGAACGATTACTCTCTTCATCCTCTAGCGCCAGTTACCTAGGAGTGGTATTTGACCCTAAGCTAAGCTAGAAGCTTAACATAGAGCAGCTGGTAAAGAAAGCCTCTGTGGCTTTCTACGCTTACAGCAAAACTTTTGGAAAGAAGTCGGGACGGGACTTCTCCCGAAGATGGTCTTATGGATGTATACCGCAGTGGTAAGTCCTATACTTTCTATATCTGGTGGTCCGCACTAAGAAAAGACTACTACGTCAAGTTAATCAACAAAGGTACAACGGGGGCCTACCAAATAGCTGAATGTGATACTGCACCTTTTACTACTTGATTTATACATATATACATATTCTATATATATCTGCATGTAGTGCGGTCAGACTAAAAGACACGGGGTGCTGGTATACCATAGCTTATGGTCACAGCAACATCCTGAATATACAACCAGGGGATCAATCAGCAACTCCAACCGACTACACAACACCCAAAGTAAACTTTAGTAACGTCGTCATGGTCAGTTTCCCATACAGAGTTGATTGGTAAAAAGGCGAAGTGACGAACGACTATGAAATCAAAATCTTCATCGAATGCGGGGTGGGCGGGAATTTTCTCCTTCACCCTCAATATATCAAAATCATACCAGCTACCGGATTCATGCAGCGTCTTGCAGGCCAAAGTTCTTACAGTACTTGAAACTTTCTATTGAAAAACATCAGTACACCCTTCAGAACCATCGCTATCCTTATTGATAGCCAGGCCGCTATCAAGGCAATTGTATCGGCTATGTCTACCTTCAAGCTAGTGGAACAATGCAAAGGAAAGCTCACCTCACTGGGTCATTGGTTCAGGATCAGTCTCCTCTGATTGCCGGGACACAGCAATATTGAAAGGAACGACCGAGCTGATGAGCTAGCGATGCGAGGATCTGCTCTTGACAGATCCCATTGGAAGCGATTTATGTGCCGCTTAGTTTTCTCAAGGGCAGTATGGGTTGCGGAATTGTGTCATATCTAGGCAGATGTGGCCCAACTATAACTGGAGGAGAACACAAAATCTACAAAACAGAAAATGGGCTGATATTGCAAGAATTGTGGAGACTAGTACAGGCCACTGGCTTATAGATCCAATGCACATTGTCGCAGGTGAAATACTGCAAGCTAGATAGGTAAATAGTTTTCCTCTGCAAGTGTCCGGCTCTAAGTAGGGCCAGACAGCGCACACTAGGTAAACCTTTCTTCGACAACCTAAAGGAGATTGGGGTGAAAAGCACTGGGGTAGTTATCAGCTTTCTTAATATCATAGGGAGCTTTTAAAGAACACACGGGTTGTGGCATTAAAACGACACTAATTAGGTTTCAGTGTGGGATGCTGTTACAGTCACACCTACCTACCTACCTTAGGTAGACGAAAATACTTCTAGGAAACTTCAATCGACATACATCAGCCTTAACAGAAACAAGCCACGTATCAGTACGGGCTACCTTAGGAAGTTATTAATAAAAATCAACAGGACATCGCATTCTAAGGAACTATGGGGCAACAACTAGCAGGAGATTTAGCTGAGCCTACCAGAAAGACGAGAAAGACCCATCTGTCCTAGCTTCCGATCCAATACAGATTCTTAAGTTTTTGGTGGAAACTAAGTCCCACCACATTTCACTCATTCATTCAGTCATTTGACTTTCGGTCCTCATACTATACTTTTATTCCTTAACTTGATCTGAAACTCCGAATTTCGTTACTCATAAAACAATCAATGACCTCAGGCCAATCAATTACTATTCGGATGATATATTTATGTGCTCTTCGCATTCCCGGTCTCAATCAAAGAACTAATTTACCAACTCCCACTGTGTGCTTTTGTCCCTAGTCATTCTTGAATAAAAATCGATTTATGATCTCTTCCCTTATCACCTCTTTGCATTAATTTCCACTTTCAGAAAATTCTAATTAGGCAATTTTCCACCGCTTAACTGCTATCCTCTGTCGTTATTCTCGTTAATAATGTGCGCTCTATCGCCGAACCAGTTCCATCAATAATCATAAAATTATATTTTCCCAACGGAAAACGGTGTTAAAAATCAATTTTCGACAATCATGCGAAATAAAAACAAAAAATAAATTTATTTTTAATTATAGAACCATCTCGTCTCGGCTTACAAGCATCGGTCCCGATGACAGACGACGACGGTCAGCAAACAAACACTAACAGCCCACGCCTTACCATTCAAGTCCATCTTCACCGCCACACCATCAACAAATCAATCTCTTCGCATCCCAGAGTATATATATGTAGTTACTACTAGAAGAGCTCTGAAAAACCACTGGATAGGTTTCGAAATAAAAACAAAAAGATCGACGCGAGCAATTTCAGTGGCTTCATTGATGGTTATCACCTCATAAAGAAGGTGTAGTGCGGTCCCGTCCAACAAAAAACGAAAAACAAAATTTATGACTAAATCTACTCTCGCGCGGTAATTTATCTATCGATCCTCATCCCCAGGTAAATGGGGAAACGAATTCAAATCCAGCATCGAAAATCCAAATGAGAAATGTCACGATTTCAAGGAAACTCAAACGCCAAGAGAGATACTCGTACTTTCGAAGGCAACATCTCAATTTTATGCGCCTTCAGTCTTCTTCTTCCCTATTAAGCGTGAATTTGACCAAATTTATCTGTTATCTGGTTGATAATGCTCATCGAACAAAGTGAATTAAATTGCTCTTTGGATTTGGATGTGGAATGAGTTTTGTTGTTATTTTTTTTTTTTTTTTTTTTTTTGTCTCAGCTTCTTCGGGATTGTGGATTGAGATCTGGTTTTCCGTTTGGTAGAAGACGGAATTAATTAACTTGTTCTAGCCTACGACTGACGATGACGACGACATCGGGCGAAGAGTCATTTCGGGCTGTTTGTTGCAGAGACACCGAGAGCATCGTTTCGGTGATTTATTGTTTGACTTAATGAAATTTATTGGCCCGATTTGAATGCAGAGTGGTGGATTAAGATTTAATGGAGGAGGATGAATTAGTGATTTGTTTCTTCTTTTTTTTGTTGAGATGAAGGGGTTTTTATTTATTTTGAGGTTTTGTTTTTTTTTTGTCTTTTTTTGGAGATGATTCGTAAATAGTTGACATTCCAGAAGATGATTCGATGGAAAAGAACCCGGGTTAGAAGCTTATTTTTATTCCAAACGACTAATAATAGCTACCAATGTGAAGTACCATGTGTCATCTTTTGCTTAGAACTTCAAGGCAAGAATGAAAGACTAAAAATGACTCTAATATTGTGAAGCCCTTTGCTAATGGGCGAAACTTTCACGAAATGAAATGCTATCCGCACCGAGAAACAGTTGTGAAACTAAAATTGATTTTCTGGATAATTGGAATGTGAACTTAATTAGAAATAAAAAAAAAACACAATAGCACTCATTCATCATTCATCATTCATTTAGATCCTATGCCCCCTTATGGGTCTTAGGCATCTGCATTTACATTTCGTTGAGTTTTTTCGTTTATCTCTCTAACTATAGTGTTTTGAAGTCTTTGCAATTTATCTAAAGGGTGTCCCAATATTCACGCAAGATTTGAATTTTGCGCCATTTGTGCGGTAAAGTGTTGCCAACAGAAAAATAGAAATAAAAATTGTCGTGACAGCTGACAGTTCAGGGTTATTAAAAATGGAGTGCTACACGAAAGAATAACGCGTTTTCATTGTTGAGCAACATTTTAAAAATAATGAAGGTTTGACAGCTACAGTACGCAATTTTCGTATAAAATATGGTCGAAATAGTTATTTAACTGTGAATTTTTAATTCAAAAATTCAGGGGGACTGAATCAATTAGTGATCTTAGGCACTCTGGCCGTCCTTCTACAAGTCGTTCAGCGCAAAACACTGAAGCAGTTCGTGAGAGTGTTGTTAAGAGTCCATGAACATGAATTCAACACCGTGGTCAAGAATTGGACATTTCGAGAAGCTCTCTCCAGCGTATTCTCACGAAAGATTTACATCTTCATGACTAATACTCAAAATTGACGAATTTGGGGTTCAGAAAATCCACGAGATTGTTGAGAAACAAATGCATCCACAACCTGTCACTGTTTGGTGAGGACTATTCTTCTTTGCAAATCCTTCTGGTCAGGCAATAACAGTTAATGGTGCTCGCTATCGCGACATGATAATCCAGTTTTTTGTGCCTAAATTTCAAGATATGGATGCGGACGATATGTAGTCTCCACAAGACGGTGCTCCATGCCATACAGCCCGAAAAATAATTCACTTACTGCATGAGTCATTTCCTGGTCGTGTAATTTCCAGTTTTGGTGATCAGAATTGACCGCCCAGATCATGCGATTTAACTTTGGAGTTTTTGATGTCTAAAATTTATGCCAACAAGCCATAACCACCCATGTCTTGAAGGAGCAAATTGAGAAGCGAAATTCGCTGGGACTTCCTGTAGATGGCTGTTAGATGCATTACCCAAAGCAATATTCCTGTCTTAGAATCTGTGACGTTAAGTAGTTCTTGATGTATACAACTCCAAAAAGCGCCTTCTTGACACCTGTCCTTAGTTTATCAATATGTGTGTCTCAAATAAAGTGGCTATCGATAGTAACTCTCAGGAAGTGCTCCTGTACATATGTTGTTCCTTAGTTGCATAGTTTGTTGGATTGCTTTGGGGTGTGGTCCTCGTATGTGCACCATCTTCGTTTTCAATGCTTTTATTATCAGACTGTTGTCGTGCCACCAATTTACCACTTTGCTGAATTCTTCTTGCATAATATTTGTCGACGCATTGAGACATCTATGCCGGACGACTATCGCCGTGTCATCAGTGTAAGCATACGGTGCGCTATTGTCGAGCATATGAAGCATCTCGTTTGTGTACAATATGAAAAGAATTGGGCAAAGCTTTGAACCTTGCGGAACTCCATACTTTATTAGTGTATCATTGCTATAAGCGCTCTTTACACGAAAATACCTGTTCGCTAAGTAGTTCTTAAGCCAGTTCGATAAGGTCTCTCGAATTCCCAGTCTGTTTAGCGCCATTATCATTTTCTTGGGATTTAGCGTATCAAAAGCCTTGCTAAAGTTCGTGAAAAGTACTAGGTTAGTTTCTATTTAGACTTGCGTTAGCGGTATTAGTAAATTTTGATAGGAGTTTGCCTGTGCTCTTGTTCGTTTGAAATCCATAATCCTTTTCATTAATAATTTTGTGCATATCAATGAAGCTAACCTGCTTTCTGGTCACTATCGATTACCGGTAAGTTTAATATTGGCCTATAGTTACCTATTTGACAATTTGTTCCGTTTTTATAAATGGGACGTATAACAGGTGTCTTCACTATTTGTGAAATTTTAGCTTGCGTTAAGCTGAGTTTTATAAGTTTTGCAATGACGGGGGTAAATACGAGAGCGGGTGTCTTCAAATCAATCGCCCTAATGTCGTCAGCTCCCGGTAATTTATTGAAGTTCATCTACCTAAGGATATTTAGCACTTTGGCCGCACATCTTTCTTCTACGAAGAGGAAATTCCCAACAAGAGTTTCGTGTAGCAATCATTTAGCATACTCATTTGATAGAGATGTGATACATTTACTCGTATCTATCAGGAAATTTTTAATTACGACCTCATCCAGGCTAAGTTTTTTCCGACCCATGATTTCACTTATTAGCTTCCACATTTTCCTAGGATCCTGCATAGCTTGTGTGAATTGTTTTTTTGTAAAATTATGCTTTTTGTATGTTGATTTTCTTATTCATCTTATTCCGGTAGCGCTTGTATTCTTATTCGTATGATTGGTTTAGTCTATTGCTTTTCCATTTTATCCCGTTTACGACAATTTTCAATAAAATCTGAAGACATCCATGGATTCTGCTTCCGTTTTAGATAGATTTTTTATAAATTTCGTGCATTTTAGCCGCACATTTTTATATAACATCAACATTTGTTTCTAATAGCAGTTCGTTCTAATCTGTTGAATGTATGCAATCATCCATCACTGAACTTCGGCATTTGTCCCATATAAAGTGACATAATTGTCTGAGATTTCACACTCAATAATGGCCACATATATAAGTTTTTCTGTGTTGTAACCAGAATGTGATCTATTAGCATCGTACTCGTAATACCCCTGCTTAGATCTTCCCTTGTATTTCTTCAACTACGTTTATCATGCCAACGTATGCCAACATCTCCAGGTAATCTTTAACATAACTTCTAATAGTTTTGCGGATATCAAGGTTCATATCGATATGTCCTATATTATTTGCAAACTCCTCAATGATGTTACGAATACTAAATAATGGGGCATGTACACTCCAATGATATGCTTTAACTTCGACGCTTCTTGAATTTTTATTTCTATACTTTCGTTCGCCGTATATTTTTCCCTTTCATATTTTATATTATTTTATTTGTATTATGTGGGCGCCGTGGCTCTGTGGTTAAGTGGGCGATCACTGAGCGGGAGACTCAAGGTTCGAATCCCAGAAAACACTACAAAAAACAGAAAAAGTTTTTGCTCTGTCGTAACTTTCGCGAACACCTAACAAACATCCGAGAGTAAAATAGTCATGGGAAGCTTCCCTCAATCGAAAAAAAAAAATATGCCCTACGTAATGATCTTATATTTAGACTTAGACAACAAAAGTTAGTTTTTTTTATTTCACTCATATTTATGTACCTATCTCCAATGTTTTTATTCAGTATTCGCTTAATAAAATGTAATATTCAGCAAAAAAAGAAAAGTTTGCAATTTCCTGCTTCACTTAATTTTGAGGTCACGTATTTAACCAACTAGATTCAGTTGTTCTTTTGCATTGCATACAATCATAATCATTAAAATTTATAGCGCATTGAATTTAATATGTACAGCCTTTTGTTTCTTTTGAGAAATCATTCCCCGATTGGCTTTTATTTTTCATATCTTCTCATCCATATAATCCATAGCAAATTATATATTTAAAGAATGTAGCCATACTCCTACAAACTTACTTACATAAGGCGATCCCGACAAGTGGCATGACGAATGCATAAGTATTTAATGCAGGCAGATACTCGTACCAAGCCAGATGACCTTGTTAAGCTCTGGATATCTATAATATAGGGTTCTTTCCTGACCTCGAAAAATCTTGTCAACTCTAGCATTTGCTTGAAGGATATTTGACTAATCTTATTAGTTTCCAACCAACACAGGGTGATTCCACATCAGATTATCATACTTTAGGAGGTGATGTGTCGCAGTTGTTAACGATTAATAGATTTGTACACTAGGGATAAGATTGGAGGTAGCTACTTATCGAAATCTCATAATACGTACTTAAAAGGTCTACACTATAGAGAAAACTCTTCAAGTCAAATAATTTACCCTGGGTCAATGTTAAGAAATTAAGGGTGGCCGTGGTGTAGTGGTAACATCAACGCTTGTCACGCTCTTGGTTCACGGTTCAAATCCTGATCTCAACAATCATCTATTTATTTCGTCTGAAATAAATAAAAAAGTCGATCAATTGCGAAAGCTTAGTCAACTCTACTGTGAAGGCATAACACTTGCAGTAGACATCAGGTGGAGGGGAAGGGGAAAAAAAATACTGTGAATCATGAGCAAACGACAAAAAGCAAAACAAACAAGCTCCCCAGTTATCTGGACGCCATCCTTGGAGTTTACTGAAACTTAATACTACCTAAGTTTCAAACCCACTACGCCAATCTTTCTTTCTCTCTCTCTCTCAATTTCTTCAAAAACGCCCGTGCCCTGAAATAATTTCATGGTATTCATATCCCATTTGGCGCGCGCAAATTATAAAAAAAAAAAAAAGAGAAATTGAAGGGGGCTCTTAATAACGTAAGCACTGAAGCAATCGAAGGAAATTTGAATAAGGCTCAAATAAATATGGGTATATGCAGATGGATTGAGTAGATGCTTAGTACTCGCTGGAAAGAAAACATTGGTAAACAAACTGTATAGGGAGCATCTTTTCGAACGGAAAACATGAGGCTTTAAACCAAAAATGGTATACTGGTTATACACTGGGGTGGTAAGACCCATCTTAACATATTGATCAACTGTATGGTGGAAAGCGCTCGAGAAAAAATGCTATCTCGCGAGTGTTACGGAGATTCAATGGGCAGGCTGTTTAGGCGTAATGCGATCAATGAGCAGCTCTGGAAACGATACTAAATCTTCTCCCACTGGACATTTAACGTGGAAGCTCGGCAGCCAGAACTGCGCTAAGACTCAGGGAAGCCGGTCTTTGGACAACTATGACCACGCCTCAGTCCTAACTCGATGGAGTGTTTCGAAAGCCCAGATAGATACTCTGGTAAGATTCTGTATCAGAATTCCCAGCAGGGAGGAATGTGGGATGAGGATAGAATCGACACCAAAATGGATGTTGGTACTGGGGCTGAGGTCCACGTCAAAATCTTTTCTGACCAGTTCGACTACCTTTTCATTCCCTTCCACCCCAAATGACCAGGAACCCGGCATGGTAGAACTTCATGAAAATTGATGGCTTTATTGCCTTAAGGCAATCGCTGACACGCTTTGAAGTTGTGAGCTTGGAGGCTTTAAGTGCTGCTTGTGTCTATCTACGCAGATGGTGATATTTGTTGCTGGTAGATTCAATGCATGGACAGTCTGTAAAGCCGCCTTTACTACATAGATTTCAGCTTTAAAAACACTGCAGTAGTTAGTCAGTCAATATGACTGATTGTTGCGCACTACTCCTGTTTCATTCTCCGTCTTTCATCCATCAGTGAAGATAGAAATGCCTTTGCATTATTAGCTTTACCGAGTCTTGTCTTTTTGGTATGAAGACTTTAAAAGCCTATTTCGAAAAAAAAACCGATTTTCTTGAAAATAAAAATGGCTCCAACGATTTTGAGCGTTAGATGCAGGTCCATCCATGTTTTGTCAGGGTTAATCACAATGGAACTCCAAATGAACTCGCAGTTTACTACAAGTAGTCCCCCAACCTAACCTAAAGTACCGTTAATTATGGGGACAGAATGATCATTCCCATTTTGCCTTGAGTTGTGAATCCATCGATCCCAGATATGAAGCTTCAAGAAAATCCGTTTAGGCTGCAGTCGACTATATATACCCACAGACCGGCAGACAGCCAGACTGACTCGAAAGGGAAGTGGAAGGGCCAAATGAAAATTAAAACAGGCAGACCAGTCTATGAAATTAATAAGAAAGAGGGATTGACGACTTGCTCTAGGTATCTATACAGAGTTCAACCGTTCGCAGTTAAAGCAGATATCAGTAACAACGACAAAAAGGCATTCAGCTGCCGCAGACCTTCACGGTCGAGTAGTAGTACCTCAAAATGGAGTTAAGCAGCTAGATTGGGGAAGAGAGCACTTGGTCGAAAGTCTTATGGACGGATGAGTCCAAAATTTATGATTTTGGATAAAAAAGCAGAGTTTACGTTTGGCAGTCTGCTGAAGAAAGATGCTCCCTAGCTGTGTGGTCCCAACAATCAAACATCCATTCATTATGTCCTATATCCCCTTGTGGGTCCTAGGGCCTCGACTACGCCTACGCGCCATCGTGTACGGGTTCTGGCAATGTGTCTCAGCTCTCCCCAGCTTTTCCCCAACTGCCGTGCTTCCTTCTCGACTGTTCTGCGCCATGTTCTCCTTGGACCACCAGGTCTTCTGCCGTCCTGAGTTAAGGGGTTCCATTGCATAGCATGGTTTGCTATGGAGCTGTCACCCTTTCGGAGCGTGTGACCAATTCACTGCCACTTCCGTCGTTGGATGGTTGTGTCTATTGGTTCCTGACCCGTTCTCTCGTAAAGATGTTCGTTAGAGATACGATTGGGCCAGAAAATCCTTAAGATGTTGCGCAGGCACCTATTAACGAACGTTTACAGCTTTCTGGTGATAACGGTGGTCACTCTCCACGTGCTGCATCCATATAACAGCACGGATTCAACGTTGGAGTGGAACAGTTTTAGCTTGGTGTTCAAACTGATTGCATTGCTTCGCCAATATACCCCGAATTCACATTAATGCAAGATAATGATGCGAAACATTCTTACGAGCTTTGTCGAGGATATGTGTACTAAGAAGAATAAGAAGGGTCACTGAAAAATATGAAATGGTTTACTCAATCACCAGACGTCAACCCGATAGAGCTGCTTTGGGACAAACTTGACAGAGCGTTTTGAATCGATCTTTCTTCAAAGACCGCAACCTTCAGCTATCCTCTGAAAAATCAACTGCAACTTTATTCACGTCATGTATAAAGGAGGTAATAGTCATGCTAATAATCAGTGCTGGCAGACCCATACCGACTGTCACACATCTAAAGCTATTGGGCATCACTTCGATAATATGCTGACTTTTTCAGCCGTTTATGACGAACTACTCTGAACCTATATGGATGAAACTCCAGACCTGTCACAGCACAGCAATGCATCAGAGACCACAACATCATGCTCTCTAAGCAATTTTTACTGTCATGCCATCATCAGAAAGAGTATTCACAACTACAAACAAGACCTCGACTAATACCTGCACCACCCCTACCCTAACTTCGAAAGATGCAAAGAACCAACACATAGTCTCTGACACGGTGGGCAAATACCGCCCAAACATTGTCCTTGTAGGCCGTCCCCCACCCATTGCTAACGAGGAACGGCGTCCACCACGCCAAGCAAGGACAACTCTACCAAAACTCCGCTCAGGTTAGTGTCGTCTATAAACAATTACCTGTCTCGCCTCGACTCAAATACCGTAGACAGGTACTCCGACTGTCACAATGGCTCACATGATGTAAAACACATCTTCAACTGACTAGCCAAACCCAAAAAAACGTAATCCCTAGACGCGTCCCATCGATGTGGCCCTGTTCCTTGGACTGCAAATGGATGAAGTGCTGTTACAGCAACAACTTGAGATTCCATTTACAATACCAGAATGGTAGGTCGTAATATCTCTCCTTGCTAGGGAGTAGTAAAAAACTTGGCTCTGCAAATCAAACATTTTAATAAGACTTCGTGTCAGTTAACTATTTTTTTTTTTTTACAGAGGATGAGTATTTTTTTAAAGAAATGTCATCCCTACTAATTAATTACATAGCTTATGTCACCAAAAGTGCAGTCAAAGCGCCACAAAATCTGACACGAATCAGGTGTAAATGGGGACATCACCATTTGTCACTAGTTTATTTGCCGATTATCAGTGCCAATCATGTCTCTATAGGGCTTCTATTCAGTTGCACAATAATACGAATGGGGCACCCCATTGATTACACAGGAACTGCACTAAGCCGAGTGTCTCTGAGAAATCCAATTATCGTTGGGGTAGTTAAGTTTACTTTTAATTGAGTTGATCAGACTTCGTCCGATTTGATGTCCATTCGACGGAAAATCTATTCATGGGTTAGTTTTAGGTTGCAGTGGTTGGTTTCTAGGACGCACGCTACATGTACGGATAAATGTCTATTGAAGTGTAGTGAGGTTCATTACCTTATGATACATTTTTAAGCTGATTTCAAGGTCTACTGTATTTATACAATCTTCTCTTTAGCTTATTTACGGAACAGAAATAAAAAAGACTCCCCCCTCACATAAAAAGTGGATGGAATTCGTTTTTCATTTTTGGATTTGGGAATCCCAAAGCATTCAACCAAGTAAAAGTCTGCTGAATATCACTGGAGAAATCATCTCATGTTGAAGCAGTGTAGAGGCGTCATGATGCCCTAATTGGCATAATTCAATAGAAAACTGACGTTTGCCTGCCCATTACAACCTCAATAACCGTCACCAAATAGAGCCCACTCTTTTCTTTCTCCTCGACCAGAGCAACAACCTCCACAGGTTTCGGTTTAAATCAAAAGCCTCTACACAGACGCACACGTCCCACATTTCAAATCTTGTCATCATTGCCGGACAACTGTGTCACTCGGTGTCCACTGGAACTTGGACATCCAAATGGGGTCATAAATTAACATTTTGCTTCTTTGGAATCACACAGGGTTTTAGTTTCGCTGATGATTTACCAAAGGTTGTCTCTCTACGTATACACTACTCCACTGTCACTTGAAAGGTGTCCACACATCCGAGAATGCATCCGATGGACAGGAGAATGCCCTTTAATGTTCCACTATGTTGCAGCAAATTGACATGTTACAGTACCGCGCAGTCGGCCATATGAAAGCGAATATACAAGACGGACTTCCTTGTGCCCATTGTTCTTGGGCAATGATGTTCTCACGTTGACATAATTTACGGCCTAAGTTGCACAGTTCACCGAATCAGCTAAAAGGAAGAAGATTCGGTCGGCTCATTAGCATCTTCTCATCACTTACGAATGATCCACCACCTCCACAATTTCATGTTGTGAACATTTAATGGGCTGAAACCCCTCTGTGAAGATTAGAAGGAACCAAGTCGACGATTCGTCATCACTCGATGACGCAAATGACAGCCTTCACTGGTGATCGGTCGCGTCGGCGCCGTAGTCAAAACGTTAGGATGTGTGTGTACTTTTTTCTATTAAATTAGTTCCGATCAATTCGCCGATATCGCTGGTGATTGGTTGTTGATTGGCTTCGGGTCATTTACATCCATAATGGGTGTTAGCCAAATTAAGGAGACAACAGTGGAGCGTTTGGATTGTATGCAAATATTTATTTTTTCTCTATTTTTCTATTTTATCGGCTTTAATTGTTTTGATTAATTTTCGAAGCCGGATTGTTGTGTTCAGTTAGTGGTGGTGGATTACCATAAAATGTGAGAGGAATTCCCATAAAATCAGTGAATTATGGTATTAAGTGGATTTTTGAAATGAATACAAATTTGCTTCCCATATTTTGTCGCATTAGCATTAATTTCATTCATTAAGATGTTTATTTGTTTTGTTGGATGTTTGGAGTTTTTTTTTATTGAAGGGTTTTTATGGTCGAAGAACAAGTTGTTAATAGCCAATAGGTGGCAGCACGAATGTTGATGTATGAATCTTCGATGAGATCGTAAGATCTCGTTAAACCTCTTGGCATTGTATCGTTCATGGTGGAACTTGAGGGAACTTTGTGTTGATCTCAGAGAAAAATCACACAACTTCGTTAACCGCTGTGAGATAACCACGTGAAACATTTCTCATACTCGTCAAATATTGTGAAACCTAGTGAAATCCTCTTGGGAAACTTCTCGACCTTCTAAGTAGTTTATTACTTACTTTACTTAGGTCCTCTGACCCCTCGTAGGGCGTCAACAATACATGTGCGCCATCGTGATGGGAGTTCTGCAACCGGCTTGGGCTGCCACCAAGTCATCCCCAAAGATCTCGACTGTCCTTCTCCATTTCTGCCTAGGACGGCCCACTCGTCTACCAGATTGTGTAAGTGGATCCGTCCAATCCACTGCCACTTTCTCCTCCGTATTTTGACGTCATTCTTGGCCCTTTATCGCGTGTAGTTGGTCATTCGACATACGGTTTGGCCAGAAGATTCTTAAGCTGTTACGAACACATCTATTTGTGAAGGTTTACAGCCTCTTTGTGACGGTGTTGGTCACTTTCCAGGTACTACACATATAGAGAAGGACTTCCAAGTTTGATCGGAACAATCTCAGCTTGGTTTGTGTGCTGCAAATATTGCTTCTCCAGATTTTAGACAGAATACCGAACGCAGCCCTTGCTTTGAGAATTCAGTTGTCCATATTCAGTTCGGTACCACCGTCTTCTGAGACCATGGTTCCTAGATATAGAAAGCTGGTTACTTTGTCGACTTGCTGTCCTGGTGTTATGTTGAGAAATTGAAGTGCTTAGGGCTTTTGCCATATTTATTTTAAGCCCTATTTTATTCATCTCTGCCTCCAAATTATGAGCCATCTGATGCAGGTCCATTATCCTCCAGACATCATCAGCGTAATCAAGATATTTAAAATATGATGTCACAGTCCATCTCAATTTCATGTTTCCTCCAGACAGAGTTGCCCTGATTACTACAGGGGATAACAGTGGCGAAAGAATGCAACCTCGTCATACTCCACTTGGACCTCAAATTCCTGTGACACCTTAGCGTTGTGTAAGACATGACATTTACCGCCGCAGTCTTTATAATAGCGACGATTTTTTCTGGTATACCTTTCTTGCGCAAGGCTCGCCATATACATAGCATCTCGATTCAAGCTGTCGAAGGCCTTCTCGAAATCAATGAACAGCAAATTTAGCGGAGATGTGTACTCGACGCATTATTCAATGATAATCCGCAAGGTGTTGATGTGATACAGCTCGAAAGCCTGCCTGTTCGTTGTCGAGAGTTGAATAGAGATGTTCTCTCACTCGACCCAGAACTATTCTAGTTCTTAGTTTAACCACAGCCAGTTGTTGTATTTTGTCAGGTTTCCCTTCTTGGGGAGCTTAACAATCATTCCCCTCTTCCAATCTTCGGGGAAGGCTTTCATTTCCCATGGTTTCCTAATTACTGGCTGTATGTTTCCTCCGAAATATTAGGCGCGGCTTGGAAGAGTTCCGCCGGGATGCCGTATATGCCTTGTTTTCATTCAGGGCCTTTATCGCCGACGTTGTTTCACCTTTGTGGCAAGGTGGTCCCTTATATGTTGGCGAACTTGGCGATCACGAAGCCTATCGGTATTATACCTGAGTATCCTTAGCAAGTTGGATCGGTTGCTGTTGACAGATGCAGTTCGAAGACGTATAGTAACTACCATTACTATTCCGGCCCCTCTCTATTCCGATGTCAGCTCCACGTTTGTTACGGACATCTCGGGTGCAATTTCTAAAGCGTCAGCTAGCGGGAAAGTGATCGATCTGGTTCGATGTACTTTCTCGATCCGTCGAGACTCAGCTGCGTCTGTGGCAGTCCTTGTGGTCAAACAGTGTGCCTCCATTGACCAGGCGGTTGACATTACAGAAGTCAACAAACCTTTCGCCGTTGTCATTTTTTGTATCTTCGACACATGGCCCCATCACATGTTTGTTGTTGTTGCTTACATTCGTGTTAAAATCTCCCATCACGATCACGATATCTGTAGAAATCGTCCTTGTCAATCTCATCCGCATAGTTTGGCAGACCGTAGCACTGGATAATGGTTATGGTCCTGACATTACCCTTGAACCTCGCCGTCAATATCCTGTAACCATAAGGTGAATAGGACAGAAGGGGTTAGTAAGAGGCCTACCCCATATGCGCGAGTGGTGTTAGTTGGTTTCCCAGAGTAGACCAGGAAGCTTTCGTTAATTTCGGAGGGTTGTATGCCGTATTCCCAAAACCTAATTTCGCTTATTTCTAGGATGTTCAGTTTATATCGCATGAATTCCCGCTCTAGTTGAAGGAATCTAGAATTTTGGGGACTCTCTTTTCTGTTGTCAAGGAGGGTCTTAACGTTCCAGAATCCAATCGTTGTCCATGATCGATAGCCAATGATCGCCAACAAAGTATCCGTCCGTATCCGAGGCGCATGTTGCCGTTTCGAAGTAATGAAATGTTTTACGGTTGCTGCTCGCTAGGCCACAGACCACCCAATACTTGTCCTGTTTATAACGGCGCAGGAGCCTCGCCAATCGGCCTCTTCAAACTTTGCGATTTCCAAAGAAACTCCAAGGAGACGCCACGAGGAGGCATTGAAGTAGGACTTACTAGTAGTGCTGTAGGTGTTGAAGAGGCATGAGCTCATTTTTTTAGTGAACCAGCATTCATTGGCAAATGCTGCTCCCACGAGGTCCCTTAATAGTCATTTGCCTTCCCATTGTAGTTCATTGGCCTTCTAAAAAGTTCTTCGAACTGTCAGAAAGTTCCTAGACTACATGAGAAATTCCACGTCCTTCTGAGAAGTTTCAATACTTCCGAAGAAGTTTTACGACTTCATGGAATGTTTCACGACCTTCTAGGAAGTTCGAGGACCTCTTGGAAAGATCTACAGCACATTCATGTTGATTTCATTGTACGAGTACCTGATATGAGTCTCATTGTAATGTTCAACTCTATATCGATTTTTCTTGAGTGCCTACTATTCAGCCAAACTGGAGCACAATATACCCCAATCCAAGGGAAGAAGTGCGAAGCAAGCCCCAGCAAGTTTTTGAATTACGGTTTGCCTGGTACTTTATTTAAATGCTGTTTAAAAGCAAGAGATCTATCGAGAGTCACTACCGTGTTGTTGAAAGGCACAGTCAGTTTATAATTAGTAAGTTGGTTTATAAGATGAAAACAGCTCACTTCTGTTTTAGATGTCCTTGTGCACAGTCTCCATTACTTGCCAAGATCTAATCTTCGCTTAGTGTACGTTCGGTTGCAAATATTCATTTATCTTGAGTTGCAATAACTAGGTTATCACCATAACCGAATTTTTTAAATTTTGTTGTTGCTAAGTCGCTAAAATATAAATTAAATAATAGCGGAGCCAGTATGGAACCCTGTGGTAAGCCATTGTTGAGTTTTCTTTTTTCATCGGTAAGAAATACCTTAAAGCATGGTATAACTTTCAGGAGTTTATATAATACCCCTCCTTCCAGACCGTGTCGTATGCCGCAGTGAGGTATACGAAGGCAACTGATGTTTTAGGCCGTCCTCGAATTCAGCTTCAAAGTGTGTAGTTAAGGAGAGCACTTGTGCAGCTATGTCCTTTTCCAACGTTGCGTCAACGATCGGGTTGATTCTGTTATTTATTAGGCGTGATAGCTTGCAGCGTCGTTGGCTGGTTTACCAGGCTTTAGTATAGCGATTATATTGGTACGTTTAAGGCAAATTTAAAGTTTGCATCATTGTCAAAGCTGTAAAGCCATTCACTTGTTCTTTTCCGTTGTGAATTCAGGATAGACACTGTCGAAACCAGAAGCTTTCCATGGTTTAGTAGTTTCGAGAGCCATGATTATTTCTTCCATTGTGAATTTTACAGAGTATATGCTGGATGAATGTATGGTACGTTTGATGTTTGCAAAATTCCATTTGGTTTCGGTGGTGTGTTTCATTTTCTCTTGGAGCACGAGACATGTTAATTATTCTGCTTGCAATCGCTTTCGGATGCATCAGTGATTTGCCAGGTGTAACATTCTTTCCGACTAGAATGTGTGAAGTTTGAATTTTCTGTAGCTCTTTTCCATTTTGTCGCCAAAAGATTGAAACAGCTCATTAGCTATCTCTAGATCACCTGACGCCAAATACGCATTCACTGTTTTCACTCTTCTATAGCCCCTTGGTACATGCTTTTTTGCTGTTACTATCACGTTCCTAACAAAGTGGCTGTAATTTTTAACTTTTGCTAGGATGAACCGAATGCATTAGTCGAATTTCTTTGGCAAACAAATCCCATTTAGTTTTTGTGAAATTTCAGCGTGGTTTCAGTGTAGAATTCACAATCAGAATCTGTATGCCAATTTCTACTACGACTAGTCGATGTTGACTTCTTGGAAAGCTTGTTAGCACTACCCTTGAGGTAGGGAGTGGGCGTAACGATCAGGATTAAAGCCCCTACCTCATCTTCTAGAGTAGAAGGTTGCAAATAAGTACTAAATGTAACTGGTTGGACGCGTATTTCTATACCCTGAGAGGTCGTAGAACTTCCCAGTTGGCCGGTGTAATATCATATGAGATCGTAGTACGCCGTAAGACCCAGATATCGTAGAACCAGCAGATCATATAACCAGCAGATCGTAAAACATCCTCGGAGGTATGAGGACTTCGTCGGCGGATGTTGAACGTTTTGTGCAGTCGAAGACCATCATACAAAATCGTACAAGATCCATTAACTTCGGGGAAGGAGTAGAATTTATCACCTGGCTTCATGAGATTTTACTAATTCTCGTGGGGTTTTGCTTTGCTCATGAGCTTCAATGAGATTTTACCAGGTTTCTTTACTTTTCATTGCAGTTAAGTGACTGATTTCGAGTAACTAAGTGGAAATCCCACCAAAATCTTGCTATCCTTTCATTTACTTAAAGAATGTCTAGACACATCTAACTATCAATAATTTTTCCCTCAGCCACTTTGCCGCAATTGAACATCCTCTGTACGCACTTCTAATTAAGTGCCACTTAGAGGAATGCCTCAATGCACACACTCCAATAATCATTATGGCTCCACAATTTGCATCTAAATTGCCGCCATCTACCGTGGATGGCTGATAAATTTCACTCTCCAGTCAAAAAAGTGCCAAAAGGAAATCGCGTTCGTGGTCAGAAAAATTATGGTATCACTGCAATAAGCGATTCCATTATTTCATCATGGATCCTCGTAGCCAGCATTCGCACACTGTCCCCACACCATCACCACGCCACAGCCTATGAATGAATGAAGATGCAACCATAAAGAGATAATCCAATTAGCCCAAGGAGACAACTCGACAAGAAAAAGCACTTGTTTTCGAGGCATCCAAACAACCAGCACCACCACCACTAGTGGAGTCCATGTCCAGGTTAGAGTCAACTTTCCAGCAACCATGCCATTCATTTAATTCGTCCTCCTTCCTGAGTCTGGGGAGTTGTCGCGCGAATTCAACCGTCCAGGTTCGGTTTAATGTTTTCATAAAAAGGTGAAGCACAATATTATCTTCCAAAGCTCTCTTTCGCTCTGGCGATGTGTTACACATTCACAAAATCTGTCCCACAAGCCTCGAGGAGCGCAAAAAAAAAACAAAAAGCAAGGAAAACGTTTCCTTCGACGAGAACAAATGGCTCGGGTCGACCAAATGGTAATTGGTATACATTTTAAGGTTGCACAGAAATTGATGCGGTACGGCAATGGTCGTTGTCGAGGATGCGATGTGCTACCCTGAGGAGGTGCAGGATCATTGATTTTTATTGCCAATGAATTTGCGAATAATTTTCATAGCCACGTTATGGTTTGCATAATTTTTGAGTTAGCGATAGTGTTATGGTATCGCAATCTTTACCAGCGAAATTTGTGCAGTTATCTGGCGCTGATTGCTTATTAATTGCGGGTTACCATTCGGCGCGATGGTGATTGTCTGAAATGGGAATTAAGTGATTGTTTCACGGGAATGGCTATGGATGGGAAGGTGCTAAGTGATTCTGAAAAGGTGTCGGCAGCAGCGAAATAGATGGAAAAAGCCCGCTCCAAGAAAATAACTTGTTTTTGTTTGCTAAAAAGTGGCCCGTAGATACATACTTAGTATGTTATCAGTCTCTTATTGGTCTCCCGGACTTAAAGCTTTAGATATAACGTCTGAATAAAGTAAGCAACGATCCCTTTAAAAAAAACCTAAATCCAATGTGGAATAGCTTGCGGTGAAGGATACGTGGCTAAGAGGGAGCTTAGTTATTAGTATGCAGACTCTAGATACCAGCCGGCTTATAATTTGGCCTTCCTGCATCATACCAGGCTGTACTGTGAGTGACTGTGTTTCTCGATTAATCGTGGAATACAAATTTCTTCTGCAAATTTAAGAAACAGTAAGGAGGAGTGGCCCTCTGAATTCATTAAGTCGTTCACAGGCAACGGCTTTTCGTAGCCGTTGAAGCTACTGTAGGGAAAAAGCCCTTCCAGGCCAGTAGATTCGTCGGACTATTTCAGTTGGACGGGAGTGATTGAAAGGGCTTTAAAATAAGGTGAACATGGAGGGAATATGCTCTGGTTCTCGCGAAATCCTATCAGAGTACCGAGGTAAAGCACTTGCGATGCGACGATAATACAATATCTGCAGCTAAAAGAGCTGAAACTAGTAATACCACCTCCTATAGCAGCGTCAGATTAAGAGTACACAGCAGATGTCCTGTATACAGAAGAAGCTTATCTGTACGTCTATTGAGATCAGAGATGGATTGGTTAAGCCACAGTTGCATGGCTTGTCCCATAAGTCAGGATAGTTTCTATTTGTTTGCCCAGATAGCCAAACTGCTGAGGTAAGTGTATACTAGACATGATGTTTGTGGAGGATTCGGTTCCAAAACTGTTCACTGTTATAGGGTTCTTCCGCAAAGCACCGGACTGACGAGTGAGACGATTCTTGCGACTTGCATACGCAGAACTTCGAGCTTTTTGCCCAAAATTAGAGGGTGGTGTAAAGGACAATCAAAAATGAATTCGAAATGGAACTGAAGCGTAACGTGGCCTATCTCTTTGGTAGGCCTGAAGCCTGATGTTTTGGTAGGATAAACCACCAATCACCGAACTAAAAATGTTTAATGCTGAGAATAAGAATAAGGGCCGAAATCAGCAGTACGGTTGGTGATTGTCAGTAGTGCAACTGTGCCTACCCTCTTGGCCCGGTAGCCACTTTCATAAGTTTGGTACAACAGTCAGAGCATGGAGAATGAGTGTTGTTTTCATGGCCCTAATTCGAAAGGGTTTGATTATTCACTTCCCGCTCTGGTGGTCATATTTAGGGCCAGCTTTAAGCTGAACGAAGGTAAATATAGTGTTTATCCCTAAGCTAGGTAATAAACCCAAAGAGCTACCTACACTCTACCGTAATTTTAGCTCCGCATCGCTTTTCTTGAAAACTATGGAAATATTACTAGACATACATATCATAGGCGTTCTAAAGAATTCTACAGCTCTGCATTCAAATGCCTACAAGTCTGATGTACAGAAGGCACTTTGCACTATTTGGTCACACAACCAATTAACATTTGGGTTAGGGCGATGCTCAAAAACTTGAGAAACACATCCACCTCGAGCGGAGTTTTTATAATGACATTGATGTTATAGATGTTCTACTCATATGGCTAAGTGATATAGACTACAGAGCTGCTGGAAGGTTTGAAATTGAGATTGCAATCCATTATAATTGGGTTACAGGCAGTTCGTTGCTTTGGCTACTTCGGCGATGTACTCACGAAGTCTCCAAACCACTTGGACAATATTACAGTATTTCTCAGGCTGAACTTTACACCACTGAAATATGCTCAAGTTTCAACCTGAATTCTAACATCAAGGGTGCATATACTCACGGACAGTACAGCGGTCCCAATACCTGAGGAGACAAACTTTATAGATTTCGCCGACAGCATCGCAATTATTGCGACTGCCAAGTTATTGGAAAAAGTGGAACAGATACATAAGTTGCTCCACAAAAAGGACCGTACATTAGGACTGCAACAGTCAACATCACATTAAATATATCGGAGTAGTACTAGAGACTCTCTATGCCAGAATCTTCTTCAAGGAACACATCAACTGCGTGAATCACAAGGCAGCGAACGCCAGCGCTGCCCTAGCTCGAATCATGCCTAATACAGGATGCCCAATGCACAGTCGAAGACTATTTTGGCCAGAGTAGTAGCATCCATGATCCTCTACGCCGCACTAATCTGGGTGAAACATTACTTCAGTGTACCAAATTCGTGCACTGAGAGTGTGCTGCACATACCGTACCACATCCAATGATGCAGCCGGTATTATAGCAAAAATTCTGTCAATAGATATCCTAGCAGTAGAGCAACGATGACAATACGAACTGAAACAAAAACTGGAATACTTCCGAAGGAGGCACAAATCCAGCTATGGATAGAAAATCGGAACGGTGAAATAGCGTATCACCTAACCCAGTTACTGACACGTCATGGATGCTTCCGCTCATACCTGCATAAAGGACGATAAAGCCCTTACTGCCCACGATTAGTGGACTACGCCGAAAATGTATTTTTCCAATGTTCACGGTTTCGAAGAGAGAGGGAAGCATTGAAGGAAAAACTAGGCGTGCCACCAACCTCCGAACATATAATTGGTGAAAGCCTTAAAAGCCAAGAGACTTGGAATGCAGTTGCTGAAAATGCAAAGGTTATCATGAGCACATTAAGAGTACTAGAACCTGAGAGAAAAAGTCCACCCAGACTAACACAAGGTGAGCAGCAAGCAGATTGGCTTTGTCTAAGGAACTGACAGCTGGAATGTGATTGTAAATGAGCTTAGGGATGGCAGACGAGGCAGGATTTTGAATTTTTTGACGAATGTCCAAACAAATTGTACTACCTTTGGGACATTGTAGGATATTTTGCAACAATTTTTGGTTATGTAAGAATTTTACACGTCGAACATGGGCATTGTAATCTATTCTGGCTTCTTTCGGTTTTCCTCACATTTGTTGGCTTTATAAGACCGAAAACTAAATTCTTTCAGCCTTACAGCCTCTTTACATCTCTGGTCAAACCACGAGTTTATCCTTTATTCTATTAGGAATAAAGTCATTCATACCTAAGAGGATAGTGTCAGTGAAGCATAGCGACCAGTTAAAACTACTAAAGAAGCTATCAAGGCCGCTCCAGTTGGCTTTCTCCATATTTTTATTTTAGAAGTTTTTTCTTTGACTGAGTGGTCAGAGTACAAGACGGGCCTAGAGGCGCTAAAACGTCAATGGTGTATTTATCGGGGTGCGAAGTAAGAAACAAGTCCAGAGTGTTGAAGGAATGACTTTCAATGTCCGGTATATGCACCTGTAGGCTCATTCACAAACTGAGTCAAATTGATTACCTCAGCAAAAAGTTCAACATACCTTCCTTCGGGTGTTGTCTGGCCAGAATGTTGAAGCAATGACGATTTCAGTATGAGGATACAGGGAAATTCGTCATCAAATTCGTCAAAAGTTAAGTTGCTGTCCGCACAGGGCTGTAGTAAATTAACTAACATACTACGAGTATATGCGAGTATGTGTCTCTGTGTAATACTAGGAGATAAATTTTCTAGAAGAGCACCCTTACACAGAGGATATTCTCGCCTTCACCTGGAATGTGTCCCACGCTGCTGGGTGTAGTCAAAACAATCTCTTACCATCAGTCTCTAGGCTTTAACAAGCTCCAACGACTTCATTAGCATTACTTCGCTCATTTCCTAAAAAATAAATTAAGTCAAACTGCATGTTATCAACTGAAACATGTTTCACATGTTTTGCCGCTACAGCAGTTAAGGCGCGCGAGCGCACTCAATTACAATTCAAATCCTGACAAACATGAAAAGTTGACAACTACTTCTTCAGGGGTTTTTTTTGTGTACTCAAAATGTTGTCGTTGCCTTTGTTTATGGAAATTGAATTTAAGAAAATCCAACAACAACAGCAACAAAAAAAAAAAAAAAAAACATCTCGAATGCAATATTTTACATTTAAATCGAGAATCGAAATTCTGTATTTTTTTGTTCGGTCATTTTGTTAAGAATCGAAAATGGATTCAATGGGTCGGGGCGCTTCTCGCACAAAGCAAACAACTTAATTCCATCAGATAGTGTTGTTGTATCTTATTTTTAAGGCCGAATGGATCCCCAAGTAACAGGTCTAAATTGATCGCATTTGTTATTATTTTTCTGGGGGATTTTCTGTTCTTTTTTTCTTGGTCGTTTGTCGGTTCGAGAAGAGGTATCAGAAGGCTTAGTGTTATGCATTTTTATTTGACTTTAAAATGATCTTCGAAAAGAGTTGTATTTACATTTAAAAATAATTTACGATTAAGACAGTGAGAAAATGAGTGGTTTTGGAGTTAATTGAATTTTATTTATTTCTTAATTTTTGGAGTATTTTTAGGGAATTTTGTTTTTTTTTTTTGAGATACGTTTGTCACTTTATGAAGATAACATTTTGATTGACTTTAATACATGGGTTTAATTAAATTGACTTATTAAGTTTTGTGTAGTTTGTAAGATTCATTAGTTTTCATACGGTCATGAACCTGGAATAAGAATTCGGAAGGCATTTTTTTCTCAGAGTAACGCATGGCAACAATCGTGGTTCTAAAAGTGAACTGTTTAGTATACAAATATCCTAGAGACTCAAAACCATAGGCAACATGGAAACATAGAAACTTCGAGTGACAACTTCTTCGCAGTCATTTCTAAAGTTCTAGCAACAACGATTTAACGAAAAAAAAAAGTTTTCCGAGGATATATTCCCACTGAAAAACGATTTCCATTAGTTTCGGGCAAAAAGTCGTACATTTTCTAAAATTAAGCACAATATTGAAAAGAATCGGCGGGACTTCTTCGCGAAATTAAGTCCTAGGAAACGAAAAAAAAAAAAAAAAACCAGGCAAGTTCTTCATGCCGAGTTGGACAGGCTAGACACAATAGTTAATACTTTTGATGCAGCAATATTAGGCGGTGACTTCAATGCACTAGGGAGCTCTATAAGCAGTGCCAGTGGGAATTTTTTATACAAATGACATAACAATGGCCCATTCCTACACTTGAATCTCATATCTCCTTTTAGTCCAACCTTTCCACAGTTCTCATCAATACTTGACTACTTTTTTCTATCTAGTTCACTTTCGCAAGTTTCAAGTAATAGGCTCTGTAGAAAATGTCCCCCCTTCTCGAATCATTATGGAATATAAATAAAGCCTGACATTTTCAACGTTTAACCTATTTTGATACCTCCTCCGTTTTACACAAGATTCGAAAGAACTGATTGGAATTTGTTTAGAATGCAACTACACAACAGCCTTTTCAGATTAGAAATGCCAACAGAAAAAATCATTTCAAATGCAGAAATTGATAATATCATACTGAACATTATTCACAAAATCGTAAATAAGTCAGTCACTCGAAATACAAAGGGCTTGAGGTACAAAAATAAAGGGTGCCCCAAAATTCAAGTAAGATTTGAATTTTGCGCCATTTGTGCGGTAAAGTGTTGCCAACAAAAAAAAAAAAAGACAGCGTGGCAACTGACAGTTCATGGTTATTAAAAATGGAGTGCTACTTGAAAGAAGAACGTGTTTTTATTGTTGAACAATATTTTAAAAATAATGAAGGTTTCGCAGCTAGAGTTAACTTCATCAACTGTGAATAGATTAATTCAAAAATGTAGGGAGTCATTTTCTGGTGGTGTAATTTCCCATTTTGGTGATCAGAATTGCCCGCCCAGATCATGCGATTTAACGCCGTTGTACTTTTTTCTTCACATGGAAGCCACATGGTCATGGAAAATGTCGACAAAAGAGTGCGTATGTGCCAGCAAAGCCGTGAAGGCCATTTACCCGATATGCTATTCCATACGTAACCCTATACTGTATACTTTATGAATCAATAAAACATTTACAATTTTTAATTAAAAAACCTGTGTTTTCTATCAAAATTACTTCTTTCGTGAATTTTGGGACACCCATACTTTTGTGGTTCTCTCGATATTATTTTTCTATGTTACACACTATGTATCAAACTTAACATATCCTGGATAGGCTATAAAAATGAGATGTCACCCAAATTAGAGGCAATTAATGTTTTGTTGTTTTGTGCATAACTTTTTGGAACATTATTTCATATTTATTTTCAGACCTAATTTCGCGAACTCACAAAATTGTGAAAACCCTTCTTTATAGAATCAACAACCTCGTCGATTGGGGTATTTGCACATACTCGTACATAGGTAGGGTATGTGTGGCGGTTCTGTTAGGAAGAACCCAATTAGCACTAGTTGCCGTTTTGTTACCACACTCATGTAACATGTGTGTTACAATGTGTTGGTGAGTCTCTAGATCCAACCCGTGGTATTCAAGAAAGTAATAAGTTCTTTGATGATTTTCTCATTAGGTTTTCCTAATGTTCGTTGTCTGGCGCTAGCTATTGCCGGACAGGCGCATAAATAGTGGATAAAGGTTTCTCTTTCAGTTGCGACATTGCAACTGCGACAGTGTGTGTCGTGTGGGATATTTAATTTGACTGTGTAGTCTCGTATAGCCAGTGACCCGTAGTGATCGCTGTTAATTTGGCGATGTCTTTACGCGTTCTATTTGGGAAGTCGGTTGTTTTAATATTGTTGTAGTTTGGCCATATCCTTCAAACTGGGTCATACCCAGTTTGTTGATCTTGAATTGCCCAGCTAGAGAGGCTAGCTCATTTCGGTATCCTAACAATAGTTTAGAGGATGTAGTGACCGAAGTGATGGCTTTGATAGCAGCTTGGCTTTCAATGAATATGACAATCTTTTGCCTTTGTAATTTGATCTGGCGACAGGCTTCGGGGATAGCGATTAGTTCCACCTGAAAAAGACTGGCATTATCTGGAAGTCTATAGGATTTTGTGATATTTAAGGATTCAGAAAACACACATGCACCGACTTCACAATCCATCTTTGAACCGTATATGTAGATTGTTACATCAAAATCCTTAATCACCTGCCCACCTTGCCATTTTTATCTTTTGGGGAGTTGTACGTCAAAACGCTTTGTGAAATTCATTTTGGGGATAATGTAATCTGTTGGAGGCGATACGAGTTCTCTCGCCCGTAGTGTTTCGCAGTCCAGCACCCAGACTCTCTGATTCTGATAGCGCTATGTGCTATAATACTTGTTATGTGTAGGTCTAGAGGTAAAAGATGCAGAACAATTTATCTGACGGGGTTGACCGCAAAGCACCTGTGATACCTACGAGTATACACACTATTCTTTATACCGTGTTAAGTTTGGTTACAGTATAGGGCTTTCTTAGAACGGAGAGGAGGTAGACCCATATGTGAGAATTGGTCTTACCACGGCTGTGGTTGCAGGACCCATTTGTTGATGAATGTTTTGTTACGTAAGCGTAGAAAGCTATATATGCCTTCTTTACCCATTGTTCTATTTTTGGCTTCCAGTTGAGTTTACATAACTCCTAAATGCCTAGCACTGGATGATAGGGAGAGTGGTTGACCGAAGTGCGAAATCATGTATTTTGGTTTTAATAATGTAGAGCATCAGTTCAGTTTTGCTCGAGTTTACACCAAGCCACACTTTTTGACCCAGGTGTTTACCTTACTCAGAGCATTTTCCATGATTTCACTTATCACAGAGGGGAACATTCCTGACACTAGTATCAATGTGACGTGCGTATAGCCGACTACTATGATTTTTTTTTCTGTCTAATGCCACAAGAATTAGAGGTGAAATAACATCGCCTTGACAATTGGTTATATTGCTGTTACCTAATGTTGCCTGAATACTTCTAGTTCTAAGCATAGAAACAATCCAATGACTTACATAGCTTTCTATTCCCAGTTCCATAAGGGACTTTAGAATTGCTTCAGTGTGTACCTATACATTATTAAAAGCTCCTTCAATGTCTAGAAAGGTAAATAAAATGTATTCTTTTGTAGTTTATAGATTTTTCAACAGTTCGCAGTACCTCGTAAATTGCTGTCTTTGTCGAACTTCTTTTGAGGTATGCATGCTGCGATTTGGAGAGAGATGTTTCTTTTATTTTACTCCGCAGGTGGTTGTCCAGGAGCTGGAGAGTTTTCAGTACAAAGGAAGTTAGACTGATTGTTCTGAAGTCTTTCGAGTTTTCATGACCGCGTCTACCTGGCTTTGGACTGAAAACCACTCTCACTCGTCTCCATAATTGGGGTACGTAGTTATTTAATAAACAGATCCTGAAAATCGGTGTGAGACATAGAATTGCTGGGTCTTGTGACTATTATAGAATAAAGTACAGAATGCCGTCCAAGCCCAGGGATTTATAAGGAGCGAAGCTATTTAAAGACCAGGAAATCTTTTTTCTCAGTAATAATGACTGTTATTCTTTCCTAGGCGCTAAATTGCAGGCACTGAGAGGTGGTAGGCTCTGTTCTGTTATCTCTGCAGCCGGGAAAATGGGTTTATTAGAAGTTCTAAAGATTCAGCAGTTGGCTTAGTCCATTCCCCATTTGCCTTTGTCAGGATAGTTGGATTGAAATGTTCATAAAAATTTAATGAGCCTTACATTGAGCAATAGATTGGAAGTATCATGTGCATGACTATTTTTTTTAACTTACATAACTTTAGATGGCTCTGTGGGGGCCGTGGTTAAATGCACTATAACTGAGCAATGGTTCAGAGTTCAAGAAAATATAAAAAAATTAAAATTTCTTTCGCGAACATCTGTCAAACATCAGAGAGTCATGAGATACTTCTCTCAATCTAAAAAAACTGCCCTTCATAGACGGCACAAAACTATAGGAACCAACCATTAGTGCGGCGTACAGCACGAGTGGCTGCAAGAAGCTTTTTTTTTTATAATTTGCACGTGTTAAAGGGAATCATATCCCTTTATATTATTTACTTACCCTTATACTATTTTTTTAGAACACGTGCGTTTTGTGGAGAGGGGAAGAGACAGAGCGAAAGACAGGGTGGTGTAGTTTGAAACTCTGGTGGTATTAAGTTTCTGTAAAATCCAATGGTGGCTGTCCAGACAACTGGGGAGTATTTTGTTTGTTTTCGCTATTATTGTCGTTGCTTATGATTCACAGTATTTTTTTCCGTCCTCCTGATGTCATCATCACGATCAAGTTGCATTTTAGCCATATGACCACCCTACTGCCAGTGTTATGCCTTCACAGTAGAGTTGACTTAGCTTTCGCAAGTGATCGACTTTTTTATTTATTTCAGGATTTGAACCGTGAATCTGCAGTATGATAAGCGATGATGTTACCACTACACCACGGCCACCCCAAGAAGCTAGGCCAGGCCCTGTATTGGGCTGTTAACGCCAAAATATTTATTTATTTAGATGGCTCTACAGTCCGGATCGGGTCTGTTCCTTAACCAATAAGATTCTCTTTATCTTTATTTTAATCCAGTTTCATGTTTTTTTTACATTATTTGGCTAACCACTTTAGAAGCAACATTTAACTACATTTTCTGCTTGACTGGCTGCATGTCGTACTTGTGTTTGTTTCAATTGACGTAAGACAGTTAAGCCTTTTTAATTTCAGAAAAAAACTCATAAATAATCTTTAATCCAACTCGCGTAGTCACGTAGCTCACACCTGTCGTATATATAAGAAGCTTAACAGGATTGAATTCAAAATAAATTACTAATAAAAAGAATTATGACTCTAAAAGTATTTCATGAAATTTTAAAATATCTACCAGATATTGAGTGCTTTCACACCAAAACTATCCGGCGCTACAAGCCATACGAATCCATTATACTAGAAATCTTTTATGCTAAATAACCCAAGACTTTGTGTTCTTCGTTCATTGTTCATCTATAATCGATAAATCATGAAAATATATCCAAAAATTTGAATACAACACATATCCTATATTGTCACTCCAATAAATTAGTTAAATGTCACCAGCCAACAAAAAGTCCCCACATATATTATTCATATAAAATACCTGAAGAAAAAAAAAATAGATAATAATTTATTGGCACTACAATCTCCGGCTACGACAAAAACTAACAAACTAATTAGAATTTAATTTCGTAAATAAATACGAATTCCATATCCCGCCGGTCATGATTGATGTGCACCAATTAACGCGAAGCTATCCAAACAATATGAAACTTGTCTAGTGGCTGTGTGTGAGTGTTTGTTTTTTTTATTAATTTAAATTAATAATTGATACGTGGATAGATAGAGTGTGGACATTTGGCATGCTGTGAAGAGAGCCCTCACAATCACACATTCTTCATCATTACATGGGGTTCGGTGGATAGTCTAGAGACGGACTTGAAGTCGACGTCTCTCCGTGGGCTAATTGACTAAATTACCAAAAACAAAGATCGGTTCCGTACTAAATGTGAGTCCATCTGTCGTCAACAGAAATCACAATTAAAGTTCCAATCGGACAATGGGGGGAAACGTTTTAGAAGTTCACACACACAAAATTCGAATTCGAACCCTCATAATCGAGAAATTATTCAAATCCGAATGCAGCGGTAATTTTTCAATTAAATCCTCGTTCAAACTCACATTCAATTCAATTAGGGTCTTTCACACGCACAGCGTAAAAACACACAAACGGTCATCATAATAAAGTATCTTTCAGATACAAAATCGAGAAATCTATCTAAGTATCTATAGCTGTGTATGTGTGTGTGTCTGGTTTAGACCATGGGTCACACATAATTTAATCGCAATCAATATCACGTCCAGTGTTCAGTGTCCAGTTCCATGTTAGGCTCGGCACCTGTTGTCATCCGGTGCCGGTCGGTGTAGAGATTGTATCGAGACCGATGATCGAGTTTGGATTATTTAAATTTTCATCGATGGGCTCCGGAATAGGCATAGGTAAGAGAGATATTCATAGAAATGAATTCAAATCCGATTCTTAGTAGTTCACAGTTTCTTGGCCTATTGGGACACGTCTTAATTAAGCTGATGTTTAGCGGGAAGCATCACACAGCAGTGTGAATGTAACAAATGCTCGTGTCTTGTTCATCGAATTGTTGTGAGATACATATTCATGGGATGCGACGACAACTACTTGAGAATTATGGCATAAGTTGGGTTTATAAATTTTCTCCGGACGTGACAACACATCAGCGGGATAGGGTGGGAAATTGGATTAGTATTCCAATTTAATTAAACGACACCGTGGTCGTTGCTCTGCTATGGCTAAGTAAAGATGGGCCAATGCGAACTATCTGGTCGCATTAATCGATTTGTGATGCCTACTTACTACAAGTCAATTAATATCATGTGCATCATGTGCAACTTTTATCTAGAAATTAACAGAAACCCGCCTTCTTGAAGCTTTTCATTCCACCGCTTATTTATCGACATCAAGGCTGCGTACAATAGTATTGAGAAGTCCAAATTATCCTGGCTTAGGCTCTTGGTGAGAAAAAAATCGTTCGAATTTTTAAAGGCCATTCTGCATGGATGAATAGATGATGCCAATACCGTAATGGTTTCTAAAGAGGAATAAATTGAGCCAATTTAATGGCTCGAATAATTTGAGATTATGAGTAGCCCTCAAGCTTATCTTCCCATCGCAGACGGAAGACCAATGAAGGAGAAGTGTCAGGCTCAATTTTCGGTCGCCAAACCAAGTGCTTTAAACTCTCTCAAGACCGGAGTAGTTAAAAGAAGAACTTGAAGACGCAATGCCGATAAAGAGAGGACATTACGATCGACATTCATTCAGATCTTCCAAACATTTGCAATGGTACTATCTATAGCACAATCCTATCTATGCTATTAGCCTTGGATGAGCCATCGATTGGAGATTTTTAATTATTAATTAAACGGCTCGTCTCTGTATGCTATCGAGCAGAGGAAGATATGGGGTTGAACTGAAAATAATACCCAAGCCCCGGTCTAACTTAAGTTTTGTTGAATAAGAATCTGTAAAGTATACCTTTGCTCTAAACAGGTTGGTCAACTTCCAACGATTTTGATTATAAGGTCATGTTACGCCTGACTGTAACGCCAATAAGTAACATGCTTTTAAAAAAACCGATATCACCATCGAGCGGTTTCCTCTTCATTTTAGTCAGATCAAACAGTTCGAGCATTTTCGAACTAGATCATGCCAATCTAGAGCAACCTGAATTTTAGTTGTGATCAGTTGGTTCAGTTCAAAGCCGTCTACCAAACAATAATGGCAAATATTCATATAGAACTTTCAATGACCTTTTGCAAAAGTACATAGCTACTCGTATCGTTGCTTTTTTTCATACTCTGGGAATTTAGATTTCCAGCTTTACCTGAAAACAAGAATTGGAAGAGTTTCTCGAAATAATTACAGGGTGTTTTTTTGGGACTGAGGCCGATTTGAAATTGGCGCCATTTATCACAGAGGTTATTTTATTATGTGAAAGTTGGCAGTAGTGTTCAGCTGTCAATGCCATTTCATCATGGAGAGTTTGATGCCACAACGTGTTTTAATGAATAAAATATTAAATTAATTATTATGGAGTACCTTTAAAGAGCTCTATTCAAAAAATTATCCATAATTTGGAAAACCTTTACATAGTAAGTGATTTACCGAAGCCTGGACTACGTCGTGAGTGAAAGTCCGGAAACTTCGATTCGTCGTCGTGCTCAATAAATTGGAATTTCTCGAACGTCTATGTGAAAGCATTGCATTTCTGGACTGGAGTGCAAACATTTATCAATTGAATAGAGATGAGCTTGAGTTTTTAAAAAAGAAATTCATTATTATTGACGAGGTGGGATAATTTGATTTGGGCTGGTGGGATAATTGGACCATTTTTTTCTAAAATTACAATGGCGAAACTGTTACTGATGATCGATATCGTGCGATGTCACACAATTTTTTTTTTTACCTGAAGTTGTTCGGCTTTATCTCCGAAATATGTGGTTTCAACAAGACGGTGCCACATGACATGCAGCCATATTAACAATGGAAATTGTGAAACAGTAATTTCCAGGCAGTGCCAAGCCGAAATTTGGGCATATCACCAGACTACGCTCACCAGATGTATCAACCCTCGACTGCTTTCTCTGTGGTTACTTGAAGGACCGGATGTATGCTATCAAACCAACAACATTGCAACAATTCATACGCACCACAATTGCAGATATTCCGGATGACATGCTTCAGAAAAGTGACGAAAAATGTGATTGCAATTGCAGTTGACTGATTAGGATTCCAAACGAAGCTTTCACTTTAAGGCCTAAGACTGAAACTTTATCGCCTTCGACCTGCAAAGATTCCGGAATCCATTAATGTCTGATTTTCGGTGGTCTCTTTCATAACAATAGCTTCTGCAAAAAAAAAACTACGACTACATTTGTAATATTTTTTAATCAAAGCTGTAAAAGTACTTCTAAACTTTCCTATCATTAAAGCATTATCGTGTAGTAGGCGGACACAACAGCTGAATTTCCTTCGCTGCTTATGAATGACTTTCTCCCTTAGTTGAAGCAGTAAATCTGAAAAATAGGCCATCTTAATGACTGTGATAATGATTTCGGACGATGCCGGATGACTCCGCTCGATTTCGGAAGATTTCAGATGAAGCAGCACGATTTCTGACTATTACGCCCAACTTCAGAGAATTTCGGACGATATCGGGCGAATCAGCACTATTTCAGACGAATCATCACCATGTTGGCCGATGCCGGACGAATCCGCACGATTTTGCCGCACAATCTCAGATGATTTAGGACGATATCGGACGAATCCGCACCATTTCGGACGAATCCTCACTATTTTGAACAATGCCAGTCGAATCCGATTTCAGACAAAATCGTGTGGTTTCGTCCGGAATCGTCTTGTTCCCAGTGAAACAGCTTAGACAAGTTCGTTAATTATCGGAAATGATGGGCAAGAGTCCACGTATACAGCACCCATTCTTTATTTTACCTACGTTGATGTTAGTCCTTCTTTAGTTCAAAATTGTATCACGGCACTATATTCAATCTTCGATATTTTTTAATCCTGGTCGGCTATGACTTTGTTCGAGAACTGTCGTAACTGATAAACGAAACAAATTGAAACACTCTCGACGATTCCCCATTTTAATACACGATGCTAAGAATACTTGGCCCGCACTACATACCTAGGATAAGGGACCGGGTAAATCAACTTAAGCTCCGAGTATCCCTCATTCTATTTATATCTTATTTTCCTGCTGCAGCATATAGTCTTACAAAATGCTTCCTCTTCATACCCTTCTTGTCAAACCCCTTTTAATTAAATTTTATTGTACCTTCGCACCAGCACCTCATCAGTATTATCTCCCGAACAGTTTCAACTCAGCAAATTGAAACTTATCCGGTTTCATTCGCCAAATGCTTCACGAAATTGCCACTTTATCACCTAATTAGCTGACAACTCTCGCTCTCATAAGTTACCCACAAATAGCCCATCAATTAGACCATCCACTGCCTCCCCTTTTAACACGTTAAACCAACAGAAAGACAGTTCCCAAGCCAACAATCCGGTTATTCTGTTCAGAAAAGTTAATAAAAATTCAAAGATCATGGATAAAATCTGTCGAATTAATTGATTAAGCAAAAATCCTCTTCAAAAAAAAAAAACACTGAAAATAAAAAAAGAAAAAAAAAAGAAAAAAAAAACAGAAACAAACGATCATCACGATCGTGATCGTTTCAGCGACCAAATTAAGACCAAACATAAATGACCAAATGATTAGGCCCGGGCATAAAGATGTCAAAGCTGACGGTCATGATGATGATGCTGAAGCTGATGATGATGATGATCATCATCACCTGGACAGTGTGTGGAACTACCCAAAAATAATCGACGTTCAAGAGGAGATGAAGACATCGTCAGAGCCAGCCAGCCAGCCAGCCAGCGCAGCGCTGGCGATTACCATAAGCATCACCTTTCGGTTACGTGAATCTCAATCGAGACGAAATCAACCGAATATCGACGGAAAAACGCGACAATGACTTTAATGACGTATAATCGAAGTTTTAAGCTAATGGATTCTAATTCTTCGAAGATGTCACATTCGATTGTGGCGAGGGAATTAATGAGCGTGTCCCAGAGGGAGCAGCAGCAGTGACAAGTCAACATTGATACTCGCAGCTAGAAGCTCAAAGTGATGTGGTTTATGTATGTGTGTTTCTTTTGAATAACAAAGTGCGGTGAGTTATTGGTTCCAAGAAGCTGTAAGTTTGACTTCTATGCTGGGAATCTTCAGTTTGTATGTAGAGAAGAGAGCTTAGATACAACCTGAATGGTGGGTAACAAAGTGGCTAAAGGCTTAACATAATCATTTGCTTAAGTTTGTGATTTCAAAGATTTATAGCTACACATGCTGTTTGTCTGGATTAGAATTCTAAGATTCGTACTCATTTGCTCCATTGATGCTGGACCGTGTCTAAATTTTTTTGTGTATACTGTGCTACTCCTGATATAATCGGCATACAAAATTAATTCAAACAGTTCAAAAGGGGAAGCCGGCGGAAACAGATTAAGAAAGGAATCCGCAAGCTATTTGGTTGTCACAAACATCCGTTGAATATGGGAAAGGTGACTTTGAGATACAAGGGTAATGCCCCAATTTCCTGGATTAGTTTGGTCAGTTCAGTGTAATGGGGCGTAGAAATTCTATTGAAAGATATTCTCATTAAACCTTTTTGAATGAGTGGTGAGTATGATTTATACGCGAGGGACCTGTAGATTAATCTCTCTAAAAGATACAAAAATACATTCGTAAGATTTTCGGTTTCCAAGGCAAAGTAGGAATCTGCAAGAAGGCTTAGGCTCTCACAAAGAAGAAGAACTAAAGCACCAAAGCTTGTTCTTAAGAACTTCTCAAGGAGCTCTTCTGAGATTTCAGTATTAAAATCGCAATGGTGAACTTTTTTTTTTAATTTTAAGACGACTACCAACACTGCTAGCTTAGGTAGGACAAGGTTGCCACAAAATCAAATCCACATAGCAACCTGACTGGACATGTGGTCGGCGAAAATCGACAGAAATAATGAAGTTACAAAATTCTGCGCACATACTTTAAGCTTTATGCCAGGAATATAGGTTATTCGGAAAAGGAACCAATATAGGCTATACATTTGTAAAAAATGAGCAGCTAAATGGACATCAAGCATGCATAATGACTAAATTAGTAGCTCTCTAAACTCCGTTAACAAGATGGGCTACATATGTACATTCTTAGAGAAACTCCCATAATTGTGGATTACACAGACTGTAGTCAAAACCTCATTACGATAGCATTCGTCCCCAGACTTCTACGATTTCAAGTCCTGTATTGTGCAATTTTGACATACATTTGTAATTCTTCCGCAGTATCTCAGACCTGTAAGAAGGCCATTTACGGCAATCGAAGATCGGATGACAATATGTTGTTGATCTCAGGGTAAGAAGAAAAAGAAAAATTTCGTAGTGCTATGGTCCCTTTTCAAGGCACTTCTTCTTACTTATTTACAACACTTACTGAATACATTTTTTGTAAGCGGAGGAAGAACCTTGCATAGGCACTGCACTCCAGGTTGCACGGTAGTGTCAGATTCTTACTGACTAAACCTTACCTCCGCTAGCTCAGATCCTAGCCCCGCGGAACCACCGCCAGGTATGAATTTACGGGGCAGATATTCCGGTTTACACGGCCGTCCTTATCTACATTTCCAGCAGTCTTCTCTGGATTTCTGGCTGCCTGTGCTAACCGCGACCCAACTACTCTCCGATCTTAGCATCTCTGCTCTTATATTTGAAGCGTTAAGTATTTTATTTATTTCACTCTCCAATCTTCGTCTTTCCTAAAGGAACCTTGGCAATTAAAAACGACATGTTCCGGGGCTTCTTCGCATCCAGGACATGCTGGGCATTATGGCAAGGTGTCTAGTCTAAAGCGATGGAGGTATCGGCGATAGCCGCCGTGTTCCGACAAAAATTGCGTCAATTGGTAGTTTACTTCCCCATGTCTTCAACTTCTTCTTCTGGACACACAAACTAATCCTCAGCATAGAACCGTGGGTGTTATATATGATATGCCGTGGATTTCTTACAGATGTCCGGGAACATTCGTTTGGTCTGCCCGTATCCTGGAGAACCGTGCCACACACAGTTATGTTCATAAGAAATCCAATCGTCAATCGAGGCCCTGAACGAGGACGCAGGAAGACCCAACTCAGTTTCGGGTCCTGAGAAAATCTCTTCTGAGCCTTGCCTCATCGGTAATCTCATTCCAGTCTGACCTGTTACCTAGACAAGAATCACAGCGTTCAGCCTTGTGACAGAATTCAGAGAGTTCCACCTTGAAAGTGGTTAAAGTGTTGAGCAAGGCCTTAAACGCAGCCTGACTGTCAATACAGACGCAAATACTCCGACCTTTCGAGCTATTCCTTACAACAATAGTTCATGGCCATTAGGATTGCATAAGTCTCCGTTTGGAAAACAGACGCATATTTGCCTAACGGATAATGCACCCTGATGTTGTCGTCCGCCAAGCAGACACCAGCACCAGACCCCTACAGGTTTTGGAGCCTTCCATGAAGATTCGGCTAGAATTCCTTCTTATTTCAGATTCTGGCCGAAGCCAGTCCTGAACGTAGGGAAAATCGACTTTAAATTTTGCGCAACAACCGAAGTTCTGGTGTTATTGCGTCAGGCGGCATATCCATAAGAGAGAGGTCGTAGGATAAGTGTCGCGCCAGGTCATCAAAACTCCAGTATAGGTTGTATGAAAAGCCACCTCGCCTAAGACGATAAGGTGCTTTGATAGTGCTGCCTATGTTATACGTATCAAGAGGAGCAGTGCATCTAGAGCAGGGCCAGGCGTACTCGGAAAAGTTCCCGTGCAGCCGAGACATGCCGTATACATATTTACACGAAAGCACCTTCCACAAAACAACCGGTGCATATGCTAGGAAAGATCTTATCACAGCCGTATAGATCCAGGGAACCTTTTTCGGTGATAATCCCCATGTATTGCTAAAAGCACCCTAACACTGCCAGAAAACTGAGAGCGCATTGGCTGTGTTCGACTCGACATGTTTTTATGTTTGAATTCGAAATCATTGATACTCGTATGTTATTTCTTTCCGGTTTCTTTCTGAACTATTTTGAAGCATCTTTTGAAGCATCCAGTGAAGACTCATTGTCGACTTCTTGACTTTCTTGTTCTCACACCCTGTAACTGATACTTCAGAAGCATTTTCCGTCATCCATCGAAGACTTATCTGAAATGTAAAATTGTCAGTGTTGAAATTATTATTAGGCACGAGTGTCTTAGGATTCACTTTGTGTGCTAAAAGCTTTTATGAATAACTTCTAGCAATAGCTTTTAGCTCACTCTAATTATTTTCCACTTGTTCTGATTGCTGTTAAGCTGTTCTGTGCCATGTATTTTTGAGAACTCCGCTTGCTAAAGATTTGTAATCCTTTTAACTGCCACATACGACTTGTCACACATCTGTACCCCCTTTCTTTTTGACAAAAAAAAAAAATGGATTTCGAAGCCACCAACTTATGGGGGTTGAGAAAATGTACTTCAAAATCATTTAACACCTTTCACAGTCTATTACCTGTGACACAAATCGTTCGTGAACTTTTTTGTCGGACAAGAAACCCCATTTTTATCGGCATTAACCCGCAACCTATCTGCCCGTCCCACAATCCATTGGGGACTAATGCGTCCAAACGAAACATTCATTGGCGACATACCAAATGCTCGTCCAATGTGTCCGCAACTCTGTCGTATTTCCTTTTTAGAACTCACCGGACCATCGGAATGTCGTTGTTGTCCAATGTTCCCAACACTACGGTTTGACATATGAAGAACGAGAATTTCATATTTCCAGTTGCGATTTTGCGCCGCATTACAAATGGTTGACAGTTATTAGACAACCATCAACCATCATGACCATCATCAACCATTTTTTTTTTTCTTCCATTTCGCGTGTTGATGGGGTGGTTTTGTTCGGGTTTTTTTGTCCAAAAGCGGAAACCATAGAAAGGTGTTACTCGATATGTTGTGTGTCGGGCTGTCCAAAGGAAGCGGGCGCACATCACAACACTGTACTACTTTGAGGCCATAAGAGGACGGACAGACAGTCGACAATGATACGACGACGACGACAACTATGAGAGTACGCTATGTGTGGTGGTTTTGCTTTTTAATAATGACTGTCATGAAATTCAATACAATTTTCAATGTGTTCCTGAAGGTATTTGTAGTGGGTTGCTGGGATGGTTGGTGGCTGTGGTTCTGTACACAGCAGGAGGCGAAATGGACTGCTAATATTAGCCGCTGCGTATTGGTCATGGGCGTTTTACTAAAAAAAAAAAAAACACACAATTTTAGTGCAAAGTAGTCCTGATTTGGAATTCTACTGATGGTGGGTAGGAGGTGTCCTATGGCGATAAGTTATGGTTCACTTAATTATGGTGGTATGCCATTTTGTCGCCAAAGGGAATCATTAGAAATAATGGAGTTTCTGGAATTTGATGTACCTGTGTATGAGCGTTAGATGTTCACTGTTAGGTTTGGGAGTTAAACTGTGTATACCCCCATAAAAAAGTATGTTGTTAACTGAGTTATAAATCAGTTCAATATCCAATAACATAACAAGTTATGAGGGCGTCTTTAGAGAATGTGTATCGAATCGGTCGACTATTTACGTGAGACTTATTGTGTTACTTCTAATTTTTAAGACCAAAGTTACCGATTCTATCCGCTATCGCATTTATCATCTCACTAGGCAGCAATATACTCAGAGTCACGAAAGGTTGCCCCCAAGGTGGAGTCCTCTCTCCCTTTTTGTGTTGTATCTTAGTAAATGAACTGCTAAAATTACTCACCGATGAAGCCTTCTATGTCCAAGGTTATGCAGATGATATTGCGATATTACTCAGAGCTAAATTCGAAGAAACAATCTCGGATCTCCTCCAGAGGGCACTGAATCTAGTTGCTGACTAGTGTCAAAAAGTCGGCAATTAAAGTCAATTCAAAGTAGAGCACCAGAGTTATATGCACCAAAAGAAGGAAACGAGAAAGGTTGAACACCCACACTTTTTGGTGAATCACAATAGAATTCTCTAAGGACTTGATGAAAAACTTACTTGGAATTCTCACCTCACAAAAGCCATAGACAAAGGCAGAATTTTATTATGGACCAGTAAAAGTCTCATTGGTAAAAATTGAAGCTTAAATCTCTATCTCTACACAGCGATATCAAGGCCAATCGTCACATAGGCAACACCAGTAAGGTTGCATAAAACGAAACAGAGGTCTATACAAGACAGGCTCAATAGGCTTCAAAGTCTAGCTTGTGTATGCATGTATGCACAACAGGTGCAATGAAAACTACTTCTTTTGCAGCGCTAGAAGTTATTCTAAACCAACCACCCCATCATTTTCATATAGGAGAGAGAAGCTATAGTTAACGCTTTCATGCTCATCGCTGAAGATGACTCTTCACTGGACATTCTGCAAGAACTTAACAGTAATGATCTACTAGGAATAACAATCACAGAAAAATGTCTGCCAAGATTTAACTTCAGCCGCAACTTCAAGGTGACATTTTCAAATCAGAATAACGATTTCGATTCTCATGTATGGTACACAGATGGATACAAAATAGATGAAGGAGTTGGAGTTCGGTGTTAAAGACCGACCATCCACTCAAGTATGGGAAAATATAACTCAGTATCCGAAGCAACAAGAACATTCATATCTTATCAGGTAGCCATGAAGCCATAAAGGTACGAAATAACATCCAAACTATGATAGTATGGGACTGCCTTCAGCTACTCATAGCCAGGAACTGAATCAGGCTTTAAGATGCCAAGACGATTCCAGTCAGTACGGCAAAAAGCTGTACCAAAAAACTGTCTAAAAGGAAAAGCACATCATTACTGGATGGAAACAGACAAGCCAACATCTTTATGCCAAGTACCTCCCGTAAAAGAACAAAACAACTCCTACAGCTACAGGGTTCCTCACAGACCACTGTCGAGCCAAGAAGAATCCCATGGCTATGGGAAAAGAGCAAGACAACGTATGCATAATGTGCAACGAAGACGAAGAATCAGCAGAACATACCTTATGTGATATCTGTGACTATCTAACTAGAACACGTCATTGCTACTTAGGTAAATTCTACCTTAAATCAGAAGAATATATGCTAGCTCACTCAAGAATATATAGGTAGTCGAATTCATCTCCAATTCTGACAACTTGAATAAGCTATGAGATTAGAGGAAATCACGGTGACCAGATCCCACCTCAACCAACAATCTGCAATCTAATAAGTACTACTAGATAAGTCTGGTAATGACAGACAGTCAAAGCTTCAATAATTTCGAATCAATAGTAATTTTTCTATGAAATGAGATACGCACTCCTTTGGTATTTGACTGTAGTGAGATTTCCAGGCCTCCCACTCCTGGAGCCTTTGTAGCCCTCAGAAAGACCCAATTTAGGAGGCAATACCTTAACACATTTTACATTGCGGATGGAAGGATAAATAGATTTGAATTAATGCAGTCCGAGGACTGAGTAAAAATAAATATTTACAACAAACAACCCATATAGGGCTTAGGGCCTAGCTTCTTGCAGCCATTCATGCTGTACGACACACGAATGGAAGAGATCTCCAGTTTTATGCCGCATCCGAAGGATGCAATTGCGGTACATCCCAGATTTGAGATTACATTAGTGTCAGTCTTTTTAAGGAGTCTAATTCCATTATTTTCTTCTTTTGAAAGGTCTTTTTGCACCCTAGATCTCGTGAGCAATTAATCAATGCTTTCTGACAGAAATATGCTAGCATGCGATATTCAAACCAAATATTGGTTGTATAACAAAATTGGCATGTTGCGCCGAAGATGTGTTCCCGCGAGCAATTCTCTAATTCCCGAGAGGCTGAACTTCTTGTTATTTAAACAAAATTGCTTAACTGAATTGAATTGCTAAACTTCTAGACTTAAAAAAAAATAATAATCTACCACTTGGCTTAAATCTGCTCGTCTCAAGTAACTGCTGTCACTGCTCATCAAACTGAACTCATCCCTGTAGCTTCTGTCAAGTGTAAACCTTCTTTTGTTGCCTGCGACTTTCCAGTCAAACTTCCGAATTTCCATTTCTCCGTTGAAACACCCTCTGCCAAAATGCTAGAATATTCTGGGTGACAGCTTTTCGTGGGTTCTTGGTCAGCCTAGAATGTTAATTTTAATTGCGTAGGTAGAGGTGTTTTAATTTTTTTTTTAATCCATCTGCGCAACATTACAGGTACATCCAACAACGTTCTGTTAAAGCGCTCCACCATCCAGTCTGACCGTGGGTGTATAGGTATTGTCCTTATTTTTTCAACTCCTAAGACCCTTTTGATCAGGCCTCAATTTATAAGGCATTCATCCGCCCAAAGTTGAAATAGAACGCGAACATCTGGTCTGGCGTATCCAAGACCGTTCTACACATCCTAGACAGGGTACAGAATAGCGCGTTACAACTTATAGGTGATAAAGACATTGTGAATTCCATAGATTCACTCGAACATAGTAGGATTTCTATAGAAGTGGTTTTATATAGCATCGACGTCTGCGCCATCCAACTCGGGTGCTGAGAGCTTGTTTCGCCTGTTCATCGATTCATTATAAAGCGATGGTGCTCAGACCTTATTCTTATCTCCGTTTCGCTCTAAGCGAGACATTAGCAAAATGCCTCCTGCCAAGAAATTACATGGCAAATGCATGAAGCAATCATTTGATGGTAGAAGGAATCCAACAAGAATCTTCCACTTCACTAGTCGGTGAAATCGGCTAAGAGAGTAAATATCCAAAGATACTGCAAAGTCAAAGGAAGATTTTTTTTGTGGTGTTGAAGGATTTCGAGATCCCAGTATTCGTTTATTCGGTTTCACTGCCATTAATCAGGTGGTCTTGCATTGATCTAAAACAAAAAAACCTATCCCAGGAAGATAACCGCTTCTACTGAAACATCCTGCTGATCACTGTGCTCCTAAAGAGACCTTAAAGACCTATTGTGCCCAGTCTTGGTGTTACCCAAAGCTTTCTCGCACAATAGTACATCTTCCAGCTAAGTTTCCTATAGAAAATGAAGAACCCGGATCGGGTCTAGAGACAAAAGATCTCTCTCGTCTTTCTGTTGAGGTTTAGTGTCCCACAGATCCTTAGAATATTGTTCGGAGTCCCCGGAACCGAATCTGCAATATACCGTATCTTTCTAAACCTATCTTCATAATTCCTACTTTATAGGGCGACATTTTTGATCTCGTTGAGTTTGCATATGTACCCCCATACTATATGCTATCTTTGAAAAGTTATCGTTAGATATTTAGCTTGAAAGATGCTAAAGAATTTGCCCATTAACTCCTAGTTTTTGGTCTTTAACTATAGATTGTAGATTCATTGGTTCACTCATTTTAGCGAAGCTGTATTTCTTGATCACACTATTATATTTGGGGACTTAAAGCAGAGGTGCATGAAGAGGTTAAAGATTGAAGATTACTCCCATCCATCGCTGTTGGAAATGATATTATTGCCTCAGACATGCATTCGTAATTCAAACTCTGCAGTTCCTCGAGGTTTTTTTCTTTTGGCGTATTTAACTTGATTCTTTTATCTAAATCTAAGCCGGTAATTGATCCCACCGTAGAATACTAGTACTACATCCACAATTTTTACCCGCTAGGCCATTGCAGAACATTCAATCGAGAAAAGTTTTCTATCTTGAATAATTCTTAAGTACTTGACCCAGGTTGTATAACTTCCTGCCGGCTGTATATGTCTCAAATGATGCAGAAGTCTTTTTCTCGAGAAATAAATCACAGTGGTTTTGATTCGGTTGATGTTTAAATTCACTAAGGTTCTTTATTTTGTTCTTTAGTGTTCTCTTTATGTATTATACCACAATAGCAGCACAGCCAATGCAGGTTATTTGCAACATGTTAGCTAATCGAGGACTTCGTCTATTACTAAGTTCCACATTAAAAACGACAGGGCAGCGCTTAAATTATTATTGAATGTACTCGTATGTAGTTCATCTAGCTGTTGAGGCATATTAAATTTGTTGATTTCTTTGAGCTGATGGTCTCAACATGGTAATTTTACTAAAAAAGATGGACTAAGAAGCCTGATTTTTCATACGCTAGAACTCACGGCCATCAAACTCTTAACATTTTGCTAGCAACCTTTACATGCATATGATAATAAAAAATTTAAATTCGCATTTGCTTCAGGTGTCCAAATGTTACCAAACCCGTGTATATCTAATCTAAAAATCCAAGTGAAGTTTAGATCTAATAAAGCGCTAATGACACCCCGCCTATAATTGATACGACTTGAACAGAGCTCAGAAATACACATATTCAACAACTAAAATAAGTGGAAACTTATTGCATCGGTGCTCTAGGCAACGGAAAACATTGCCAGTCAAACAATTTAACATTTCTCTATCGATCTTGTTATGTGCACACTTTAAAGCCCCCACTCGAAATCTATGTTCAATAATAAATTACTCCCAATTCCTGTCCCAATTAATTGTATACAACATATCGCGCCGCTCATATTCGAATCTTGTATCGCACTGAACCAGCTTATCCACATTAAGATTACAGATAAAAAACTCCCCTCGGCGCAGACTGATGTTTGGGAAATCGATAGAATCTCTTGATGGTACATAGCTACAACAAAAATGAAAGGACACAAAATATCCAATAAGAGAACCGCACACACATATAAAATTTATGACCACATTTAGCGTGAAAGGTTGAGCAAAACATTCCAAAGTTATTTGTCCATCGAGGTGCCCTGGACGTGTTAATGTCTGTGACTTGCGCGGTCAGAGACATGAAGTCCGTTCGTCTCTGTGTTTCAAGTGCTCGCTTGAAGGATACCCTCCTTAGGGAATTTTCGGATTTGAATGCGATTTTGTGCGGTTTAATTTATCGATTAATACGCGGTCGCGTATTGCATTCGACATGAATTGATAGGGCAAAAGGATGTGGGCTGAGCAATGTGCATATGGGTCTGGATTGAATGTAAAATGTCGGATTGTGGTTAATAAATCGCTTCCAGTCGAAGTGGATTTATTGAGAGACTTTTTTTTTTTGGATTTTTATGGGGAAAGCTTATTGTGGAGGCTGTGGACTCTGAACTTCTGGTATTGCTTCTGATTTTTTTGAAGGGACATGACTGGCAAAAAAATTGAAGGACATTTATGTGACGCTCCAGTGTTAGTCTTGCTGACATTATGAACAAGATTTATGATCACAAGAATAGGGTCTCATCTGACTATGGGAAATTTCCAAGCACAAAACACCTAATTTGACAAACATTAAGTCATCTGTGGAAAGTTAAACTTCAAGTACAATCAAATCTTAAATCTTCTTCCCTTTGCGTCATTTAAAATGCATTTATAAGTAGCTCAGTTTATTTCAGCCGGTTTCTTAATGATCACTGATTTATTTCCTATCAATTACCAATCGATTACCATGCCATTATTTCTGTTCAAAAACCTCTTGTCGCTTATCTGTGTTATGTCCAACACTTATTTGAATATCATAAATCGCTCTTCTATAGCAATCCAACTGATCGTCACACCTTATCCATTTACTCACCATAACTTGTCCCAAAAATAACATCCTACTTCAAATAAATAACAATAAAATCCATTTCATGCTTCCAACCCAACTACTACCACTCTTCACCAACCCACCACCATAAAAAAAAGCCGAACACAATAGAAATCTCCAAATCGAAAAAAAGATAAAACAACCAGCAGCCGCTAGTATCATCGCCTCCGCGCTTATTGTGTGAGTTATTGTCCTCCACACAATTTTTGGACACAACGAATGCGACAAAGATTTAAAAAACATTTATCAGCCGATAATGATCAAAGGCAAGCCACTGAACCAGCCAACCATTCCCAATTGATAATGATAATGATGATGACGATTACAGTCCAGTCCAAGCCAGAAAAGAAAAGGTTGCATCGCACATCTGAGTGCATGGTCAAACTGCCACAAATGAATTGATTACACCTCCCCCGAAACGGCGGTGGGGTAGAGCTGCTGTTAATTAAAATCATCGTGTCGCGTTCACAGGATCAAACTACAGCAACAGCTTTTTTTTCTGTTTTTTTCTTTCTTGCGCGCTTTTAGAACCTGAACAATTAATCAGTCTTAATTTGGAGGTGACTTCCACCACACAAAACAACACTGAACATCTAAATTTTCGAAAAGAAAAAACAAAACCAACCGACAAGAGGATGTGAATGTTAAAATGGGGAGGGGCAGCAGCAACCAACCAGTCAACGACAACAACAGACAGCAATTTTGTTTGTTCTGTTCGGCCGCAAATCACGCATAAATCCAATGATCGTTTTGTTGAAAGATTTATGCTGATCATATGCGACATATTCTACCAAATTAATTTATTGTGCGTGCCGCGTAAGCATATGTTAATCCACACATGTTGAGGTGGAAAACATAGTCAGCCGGTCAGTGGTTGGGTCGTCTGTTTTTTTTTTTTTTTTTCGCCTCTGTATAGAGATTTAGGACATAGACATACTAGGTGCGAATGATATAAGATGGTAGAGCATATTTAAAGATTTCTACAATTGATTAAGCGGAGCGGTTTATCTCTGTAAGTTTTGGCTGCATGTGAGTTGCTGTTAATATGTTTTTCTGTGGCATTCTTATCGGTATGGATGCATTAATTATTTGGTTAGATGTGATCTGATTTTTACAGTTGAAGATCGTTTTAATACTGAATAATCCAAAGAGCGGAGATAAGAAAGTTAAGATACATAGATACAAGGGAAGTGACCACTGTGCCGCTGAGCGAACAAAACTTTTAACGAAGGAGATTATCATATTAAAATCTAGATTAGTGACATTTCGGTTATTTATTAGATAATTTCATTAGAGGAATTTTGGAATTTGTTCCTCTGATTTACTGTTGTTTTACTATTTGGAGAACTGAATTTATTGCAATTTGTCACGCCTTTGGGAATATATATAGAGATTCCAAGTTCGCACGTCAACTCTTTTGTTTTTTTCCAGAGTAAAATTAAATTTATTTCTTTTGATACTCGTTAGTAAGAGAAGAAATAGAAATCGTGATTAGGTGATGTTTCACTTAAATAACGGACACATAAAGATCATTTAAATAGGAAGCCACTATTTTTACCTATGGACAACATGAAATGACTTTGCGCTTCTTTTGTGACTTTAAACCAACGTTTTCAGATCACGTATGTTCGTGATAATAGCTCAAATTGTACAAAAAATATAGGAATTTATTTATATAAATTTTTGTTATCACTTTCTCAGTCTATCATAATTAGGATTTTTTTAGTACGAGTATCTCTGGTTGTCCTGTATTCTACAATATCTTAATCCTTAACAACCAGATCTTAAATGTCAAATGCAGGCATGCTCAAGTAGACAATTGTGTATTGTAACGTTGGTCCAAGTCGTCGATGTTGACTGTTCTTTTTTAAAGGCAGCATCAAAAAGCACCACTTACAGCCCACTGTGATATTCGAATTATGTCAATGTCGTCGGCGTAGGTGGGGTAGTTGTACAGAATTTTATAAGATAGCACAGACTTTTATATTATCTTGGGAATTTTGTACAATCTGTTCAAGTTTGATGTTTAAGAAATCACGGGACAGTGTGTCACCTTGTCATAACCCTTTCTGGCATCAAAAGCCTCAGTGATATTGTTACCGACCTTGATGGAGCAGCGTGCATTCTCCATCGGCATACTGAATAGATAGTTTGGCAGGGATGCCAAAATTATGCATGGGTCTGTATAGCTCGTCTTTATAGACACTTTCATAAGCGACTTTAAAATCTATGAAAAGATGGTGATTATCGATTTGGAGTTCCAGAGTTTTTCCCAAGATCTGCCGCAATGTTAATATCTGATCTATAGTGGGTTTCCTGGCATAAAGCTACCCTGATATGAATAATCAGTTTGCTAACAAAAGGTTTAAGGCATTCACAATACGGCAGATAGGATCTTATACGCGATGTTGAGGACGCTAATACCTCTAGAGTTGGCGTAGTTCAGATAGTTTCCTTTCTTGAAGACCATAGTGGGCCTACAAAGTCTTTCCAGTCAGCTTGATCCTTAATTTCTTTCAAATCGCGAAAACTGCTTTGACTCATGAACTTGTATTTTATTCCAGTTCCAGTTCCAGTTTAATTCGAAGAAGAAATACATCGACAAGAAATAAATCGACAAGATTGGGTCGACCAAACCCTAAAAAAAATTGTTATCTTTTTGGGAATGATTTGGATTAAAGAAATGTAACTTCCGATTGCCAGCCACTTGGCAGGGTTAAGTTTAAAAAAAGAAAAGAAAAAAAAAAAATTCATCTATGTAAGTCGCGTACCAGTGTCGCAATGCATCAGCAGACCAACAATAGACGAAATTTTTGTAGTAAGATAGATTCTGGAGGGACCAACGACCTCAGAGGTGCATATGAAAGTATTCATTGTCTTAAGCTGTACAAGGTGATGGTTTATTTTGAGATCTCGAGCAAATTGGTAGTGGTATTGACATAGCAAGCGATTGCGAGTATGTAAAAGCTTAGCCCAACGAATAACTAAGCTCGAAGCACTTACATAGCATAACATGTAACTCCAAAATGGTTTGAAATGTCCAGGCAGACCCAACAGGCTGGGCAGAATAAATGATGTCTTCCTATACGGCGGCATATACCTTTGTAGTGGGAATGTCATCCTGAAAGTGCTACGGAAGATGGAAAAATCAAAAGAACCAACCTCTGGAGAGATGCAGACCTTACTCTTTTTTTTTTTTATAATTTGCATGTGTTAAAGGGGATATGAAAACCCTTATACTAATTTTTTTAGAACACGTGCGTTTTTTTTTTTTTATGGAAAGGAAGAGACAGAGAGAAAGACAGAGTGGTGTGGTTTGAAACTCAGGTGGTATTAAGTTTCTGTAAACTCCAAGGGTGGCTGTCCAGATAACTGGGGAGTATTTTGTTTGTTTTCGCTATTATTGTTGTTGCTTATGATTCACAGTATTTCTTTCCGTCCACCTGATGTCATCATCACGATCAAGTTGCATTTTGGCCATATGTCCACCCTACTGCCAGTGTTATGCCTTCACAGTAGAGTTGTCTTAGCTTTCGCAAGTGATCGACTTTTTTATTTATTTCATGCGAAATAAATAGATGATTCTTGACATCAGGATTCGAACCGTGAATCAGCAGTGTGACAAGCGATAATGTTACCACTATACCACGGCCACCCACTTCTTTTCCGGTTGTAGTTCCCGAGAAATTCTTTGGCCTGTGTTAGCCAAAGACTCTCTTTTGGTTTTCTTCTCTTCTTAATTTTTTATGAAAAGATCGAAACACTTGGTGCAACCAGTAGATTGGTTAAATTTCTGAAAAAGGGCAAACCGATCAAACTGGAATCTCACCTTCACCGAGACGAAAGCGGAAACTTTCAGTCTTCTGCTGGAAACTGCCTTCCCGCGAAATCAGATAACAACTAGGTCACAGCTCGACTCGCTCACTCAGCTCGATCTAAGTCAGAAAACTCGGCCTAACTGGTATATTGCATTAGGTGTGGTAACGGATGAGGCTAACAGATATGCAGTGTCATCTTTTGATGGCTTCAAGTCGCCGGGTACGGATGTAATTTATCCAGTCATGCTGCAACAAGGTATAGACCAGCTGCTACCTACTCTGAAAATAATTGTCGCCGCTGCACTGGCACTGGCATTGGCATATTTTCATACACCCTGACGAACAGTTAGAGTGGCTTTTATACCAAAAATAGGTAAGGATAACTACTCACTCACCAAGAACTTCAAACCTATAAATCTGCCTTCCTTCTTGTTGAAAAGCACGGAGAGAGTAGTTGAGATTCACGTGCGCAGAGTTGCTTTGAGATACAGCCTGAATATCAGCGCGAAAAATTCTGCGAGACTGCGCTTCAAAATCTGGTTGCTAGGATCGCATGCGCGCTCGATAGGAAAGAGTACGCAATGGGCATCTTCATCGACATTGAGGAAGTCTTCGACAATACGATCTTTAACTGCATGTGTAACTCTGGTAGACAGCACGTGGTAGACGAAACATTAGTGTTGTGGATTAATGAAATGATAATGAACAGAACTTTGACCGTGGGTGCGGATTGTGACCGATATGTAAGAGGTGATTGTCCTGCAGGTTTCAAATTTTCAGCGCTGATACAGTTAGCTCTTCATCATTGAAGCGTTTACTTGGCTTTCCAATTGAAATGGGTAAAACAGGATTTGCTTCTTGGTAGTACAATTTTTTTTTTTTTTTTTTTGATCCCATCAAGCCCTCAAAGGTTATATGATGTCAACAACTCTTGCGCGATAACTTCTTCAGATCTCATTCGGAAAGACCTTGATTCCTCCTCAACTGTTCTGTGTCACGTTTGCTTAGGTCTAGTGGATTCCAATGCATGGCATATTTTTCAATAGAGTAGTCTTCGCGCTGTAAATTGTGGTCTATCCGAACCCATTGCCAGTTCCTTCTCCATAAAGCTGTTCGTTTGAGAATATTTATTTACGGAAGCTTGCAACTTGCGGGATGATGAGTGTCAAATGTTCCTTGGTTTTGTAACTTTACGAGTACTCAGGAAAGGAGAACCTAAAACGCTGTGGCAGCGCCCCGAGATTCCTGTAGAACCGGCTCATCTGCAAAGCTCCGAAATGTAATCACGACTACTTCACGGAGGCTTTAGCAAGATGATGAGATTCCATTAAAATGGTTAAAACTCCAGTGCAGCGATTCCTGATACGACAATTGGTCATCTAGCGAACACCAATATATCACTGATTCCTTTCTTACTGAGGTGTATTAGATCTTCAGTCTTAGCCTTGCTGTTGCAGGGCAGTGACAGAGGAAGTGTTCTATATCTTCCTCCTCCTCCTCACAGTTGGCACAGATTGTAGTATCAGCTAGCCCGAGTCTCAACGAATGTTTGTTGAGATTGATGTACCCTGTTAAATGTCCCGCCATCAATCTCAACTATGTTCTACTTCAGTTGAAAGCTCTTTTTGTTGTGTTCTATTACAACAGTTCTCACTACTTTATACGTGTCTTGATTCGTCCAGTAGTTATTGAACTTTTGTCGTATCTTCTCATTGATTATCATTTCAATAATTGTCAGAGGGACTCCTATTGTCTTTTCAGGATTCAGTTCTATGTTACTCGCTCCTTTCCTTATCAGTTCATCTGCGTTTTCATTTCTCGGTACACCTTCATGCCCCGGTACCCATGTAAGACAGACTCTATTGCGCCTGGCAAGTAACTTCAATTTAATTTTGCACTAATTGCTGCTTTGTTGTCCGAGCAGATTCCGATTTGTCTCTCTTTCCTGGTGTCTTCTGTGAGTATTTCAGTTTCTTTCATAATTGCAAAGACTTCTGTTTGGTTCTAGGTGAATAGCAAGTTCGATCGAAGTGTTACCGCAGAAGATGCCAGCCCCTGGTTCCCCTGATATGTTAAAGCAGTCTGTATATACCAATAACCTATTGGAGTTTCTTGTCGTCCTTTCATTCTGTCGTCAATATTCTCTTGTGGGGAAAATTATTGCGAAGCTGTTGGTGAACGTATAAAATCATCACTGGTACAATTGATGAGTGGTATCATTTCTTTTATCATTTTGGTGATTTTTCGATTTCCGGTCTATGCGCATTCATTGAAAAGGCAAATGGACAAAAGGATGTTTAGGGGCGCTTCCATGGCCGCGGTTGGTGTTGAGGATTGTGCTCCTGTGATACCCAAGCAGACCATACGTTGCACCTTTGTTAGCAAGTCACTTAGAAATTTTTGTTTCAATCTGTTACTGTTTAAGTAAAATCGACTGCTCTTTAGGGGCTAGCTCAATCGATTCTGTTTCCTATAGCACATTCCCAAAGATTCTCAATTCGTCCTCAACTATTTTGCCCAATGTTTGCTTAAGCCTTTGTAGACGACTGAATCTTCTCTTGTCTTTTCTACCCAAAGCCAATAAAATGTTAGAATTTAAATAAATTCCTCAGTTAATTTTATAACCATTTTTCCAAATCAAAATCCAATAACAATTCCAAACACCATCTGTATATTTGACAATATAAATCAATTTCCTTCGAGGCAAACAAAAACGGAGAAGAAAAAAAACAGAAAAAACAATTTTAAAAACAACCTTTACACCTTCCAGATGAAGAGATAACAAACCAAACATGTTTCTCTCCTCCGACACCAGATTGTGTCCACACATCGGTCGAAACTTGACCGGTTGACACTTGCGCTTGTTCACCAGATAAGCCACAACAGAATGAACCAAATTTTTCATGAAATCTTAATCAAAACCTCTTAATTGGTCTCCCAAATGGGACGATGCTCCTTGTCATTCGTTTCTTTGCTGTGCGCGTTCACACACAAAAATTTAGATGCACAACATTCTTTGATCTCATCCTCCACGTGTTGTTCTGTTGGCCCATTATCGCTCACCATCTCTTCTTCACTTTTTTTTGTATCCTCTGCGGATAGTTTGGTTTTATTTTCACATTTTCCTTCGTAGATTTTTAATGTGTCTCCAAAGTCATTTACATACGGATTATGGATTGCAACATTTTACGCGCTTAAGCCAGATTGCTCAGCGCGCAACATTGTTGCAAAAGAGTATAGTACGGGCGCAAGCAAATAGCACAATCTGTATGCCGGCCATAATCGTAAACTTGTGCGCTGTGGTATCGTACTTAACTGTGGCAATAAAAACGCACACTTTTTGTCGTAATTAAGCGTCCCACTATGGAAGGTGGATGGGGTCGGCCGAATGCGTGAATCTCCAGCGGGCTTAAGTGCTCAAGATAAAGTTTCTCGATTGTACTCTAAGATGTACATTCTATTAGATGTTGCACTGTTAAAAGACACTTCACCAAGGAAATAAATCACCACAAAAAAACAGAAAGAGAGAGAAAGAGAATGACAAGAATCCATCAAGGAAGTGCGTTGCGTTCTTCTTCTCAAAGGACACTGGCGATGGCCAACCGAGTAACATTTTTATGGCCAATTTATATAGCGATCCCTGAGGCGATCGTAAATAAGATCTGAAAAATTCCCGTATAGCAATTCAAGCGCACATTGAATGCAAGATACAAAAAAATACCAAATACATTTCAAAGGTTCAGTTCAGCTGAGATAAGCGGATTGCGAACATATAAGAGTCACTAACAGCGCACCAACAGAGCGCCAACAACTACAGCCGACCAGCAGCAGTTTGTAGCAACATTCTTGCAATTGATGGTCAATTCGTTTGGTTTATTGTTTGCTGTTACGAGGGCGAGGGGTAGAAAATGGAACGAATGGAGGAACATGTCATGCGTTGCCGTTGCTCTCTGGCCAAATGGCTCATAAAAGCCATCAACTTTTAAAGAGCTATTTAGCGAGAAAGACACCCAACAATGTTGCACCGAAATGGGCAAATGTTGTAACGAGGGTCAGCTTGTGTTGTCGTCTCCGATGGTGGTGGCCGAAGCGAAGGCAGTCGGTGGCGGCGAGTACTCCGCCTCAGGTCGCTCAACAAAATGCAAATTAAACTCAGGGTAAATGGGCATTTTGAGGAAATTTATGTACGCGAACGATGATTGATGGGAATTAGTCTGGCGTTCGGATGGCAGGTTGCTGGTGGTGGTTGTAGAGACCACAAATTGGCACATTATCGTGGGTGGTTGTGGGGGGGCACAGTTTTAATTAGTCGGGGCAATTATTTGTTAGTTTTGAATTATGTGTTTATGGCATCTTCTTTTTTTTCTTTAAATTTCTAAGTGGTCATTGGAGTGAGAATTAATTGTGTTGGCACGAGAGGTTACTTTGCTTTGAAGCAGATTTCGCTACACTATAGCAAACAGTTTGTGAAATCATAAAGAAGAAACTAATAATACGATCAATATCCTCAAGTAGACCTTGCAGGGGATCCGAGTATATACCGTGGAAATATTGATAAACTTGTATAAACGACTTGAGTTTAGAAACTGCAAGCTGTAGGGTGGTATTGTAAAGGTGTCCCAAAATTCACGCAAGAAATAATTTTGATAGAAAACGCAGGTTTTTAATTAAAAATTGTAAATGTTTTATTGATTCAGCCTCCACGGCTTTGCTGGCACATTCGCAAAGATCTTTCGTAAGAATACACTGTAGAGAGCTTCTGGAAATGTCCAATTCTTGATCACGGTGTCGAATTGATGTTCCTGGACCCTCAACAACACGAACTGCTTCGATGTTTAGTGTTGAACGACTTGTTGAAGGGCGGCAAGAGTATCTAAGATCACTAATTCATCCAGTCTCACTAAATTTTTGTATTAATCTCTTCACAGTTGAAGTAGTTTAATCACTATTCCACCATATTTTGCTAACTGTAGCTGCCAAACCTTCATTATTTTTAAAATATTGCTCAACAATGAAATCGCGTTGTTCTTTCGTGTAGCACTCCATTTTTAAGAACTGGCAGCTGTCACGCCGTCTTTTTTTTTTTTTTCGTTGGCAACACTTTACCGCAGAAATGGCGCAAAATTCAAATCTTGCGTGAATTTTGGGACACCCTTTATGATGTAGTCGGCAAAAGGAAGCTGCTATGCTTCTGACATGACTATCTACACATTCCTGGAGATAGGTCAAAGTGTGTTCAGTGATATAAGCTCGAATAATAGTTGCTAGAGGGAGTTGCGCTTGAATATCAATAGAGCATCGTTCATCAATCCCCTTGAAACATTTTGTTCTTTCTTATCAATTTTTGAAATCTGAGTAAATTATGAAGCAAGTAAGTGCAACATGGTGAGAGGTACGTGTCATTTTCATACCCAAAGCAGTGAAAGCTAGTCACACTGCCTCAAAGGACTATAGGCCAATCAGTCTGTCGTCGTTTCTGCTCAAAATCTTGGAACGATTGATAGACACATTCGTTAGAGATGTGATCGGCGATAACTACCTATCTACAATAAATCACAAAATGCGTATATGAAGGGTGGATACGGTTCTTCATGGAGTAGTACCAACGATGGAAAAATCTCTTCACCACAGGGAATTCACTCTAGGGGAGTTTCTCTATATCGAGCGAGCTTTCAACAACGTGAGTGTCGACGCGATCTTGAGCAGGCCTCTGCACCTGGATTGGGCGGATGCTTAAGTCGCGTATAATTAACTCAACCCTAGGTAATGTCAATAGCAGAAGAATAATCATCAGGAGGGTGGCATTCTATCACCTCTTATTTGGCTCCTAGTGGTGGATGAGATTTTGGACGTACTGAAAGAAAATCGTTTCAACGTAACAGCCTACGCTGACGACTATATCATCTTGGTATAAGGTAAATTTCTTCCAGTTCTTAGTAAAAACCTTAGTTACGTATTACTACTAGTTAAGAATTAGACCAGTAGCCGAGAACTGAGAATCAACCCTTCAAAGTCAGAAATTGTTCTTTTTACTGAGAAAAGATCGATCCCTGTATTAGAACCGACACCTGTATTCAGAAGAGTTGTACTAAATCTTTCTAGGTCACCATGATACTAGAAAGAAAATATCGAGGATCGCATTAAGATAGCATTCTACACATGCAACAAGACCTTCAGCAATACTTAGGGCCTCAAACGAGCTGTGAAATATTGGTTTTATACAGCTGTGGTGAGATCCATTCTAACGTACGGTTCGACAGTCTGGTGGAAGGCACTTGAGTAGAAATACTGTCTTTCAAAGCTCACCGAGATCCAGAGAACGGCCTGCATCGCAAATACAGGATCTATTGGAACGACACCCACAGCGGCAATGGAGACTATGCTAAATCTCATTCTGTTGTATATATAGTGCAATAAAGTCGTTGCTAAAACTGCATTAAGACTAAAAGAAGCTCGACTTTGGTCGTCAGAACCATATGTCGATGAGAAACTACTACCAGGCAAATGGAAACCGATGACTCCTACACTTGTTTTTGGTAGGAGATTCAACATCAGAATTCCTAACAGAAGCGACTGGAGGAACCAGCAAGTCACAACCAAAAAGGAACTAGCCTTCTACACAGACAGCTTCAAAATGGACTTTGGTACAGGGACTGGGATGTTCTGTGAAACTCTAGGAATTAACCACTCCTTTAAAATTAATAACGACTGCAGCGTTTGCTAAGCCGATATTACAGCCATTACTCAGGCTGCAAAAATTCTGCTAGAAGTTGGGAAAATAATTACGTTGTATGTCAGGCAGCCTTGGACTCACCGGTAACCAGATCAAGACTAGTAAGCATCTGCAGAAGACACCTAAATGAGGTATCGAGAGCCAATACGGTGACCCTATGTTGGGTACCAGGGCATATAGATATTCCAAGTAATGAAAGAGCAGACGAATTTGCAAGAAAACGATCAATGTTGCATATTTCGTAGGCTATCCCTTTTGCAAGAACTCCCATTAACTCTATAATTATGCTCAACGACGACGAAGCCAAAGGCGCTGGATCCACTTGGATCACACATGTGACGGCTATAAACCCATCTTTCTAAATCCCAAAGCACTCAGACCCGATTTTCAGTCCATTATCAGGTTGAAAACGCTGATCCTTTTGGCTTGGACAAATAGATTTTATTCGTTTCACTTTTATTCTCGGGTGGCTGTTTTTTTTGTTAGGGCTCGAAGCTGCACAACTCGGGTCAGAAGCAAACAAACTAATCACTACACCGTGTTGCTAAAGCAAAATAAAATTTCTCGTACAAAACACGTCCTACCTAAGGTAAATATTTTCGTATAGGATTTTACTTTCCATACGAAGTTTCACAGAGTCAGTCTTTATCAGATGTCAACTTGGGTAACAGGTTTGGGATCAGACTCTTTTGGCGAAAATGCGTGTATATGGCGTCGATGAGTCAGTCTCTTCTTCAATGAATTAGAAATAACCTTTCGGGCGTTTTATTTATTTATTTGTATTCTTTATCCTTCAAGTATAATACAAACATAGGTACAATAAATTCAGTTACAGTATCCAAATTCTAATGAAATATTTAATGGATACAAAAGCAATACAGAGGCCAGCTACTTGTTAATTTATTTTTTTTTTTTACAGATAATTCTGCTTATTTGCTTCTGAGCTAAAATCGGGCGTTCAAGGGTGTTATAGTAGGCTTCTCCCCAAAATGATTAACCATACCCAAGCTTCGAATTTACAAGTCCGTAATATATTATTAGTAAAAGCTTTTTTGAGCAATATGGTTTCAGCAAGTAGATGTTCCGAGTTACAAACATCATATACCTTTTGATTTCTGCTACACGTGTCTTCCAATTCATATTTTTGTCAATTAAAACATCTACATATTTAAAGCTATCGAAAGATTCTATTTCAAAACAATTGGAGGTACAAGAAACATTTGTGTTATAATTACATTTACCACAAGTGTCAGAAGATAAACAGAGCTTTTCCCATCTAGTTGAGTGAACATGGATACTACAGTCTACTCGGATTAGATACGAGTTTTTTGGACTACAAATCATAACTTTGGTTTATTCACTTACTAAAAGTTCATGCTTTGCGAACCATCGTCTTAAAAGATGATATCGTTTTGCAATTTTACCAGTGATTCAAATATACATTTATCGAAAAGCCATGTTATCCGGGAATGCTGCAATGTTCCTATTAAACTTTTGCTGGAATATGGAGTTAATGTATATTAAAAACAAAATGGGACCTAAAACCGAGCCTTGAGGTGCACCGATGCCTATTTCCAACTTCTCACTAAAAATACCTTCTTGTCTAACTCTTTGAAATCTTCCTCTCAAATATGAAGCAAATCTATTATATACCGAACTACTGAATCACAGTTTATAAAACGATGGTAGTAAGGAAATAGGTCTATATTGGCCCATATGTTTTCGATTGCCCTTTTTAAACTTGAACGGCTTCAAGTCTGTAATCCGCCATATAAATGCTGGTGTTCCCCAATGCGCTGTTTTGTCTCCGTTTCTCTTTCTTATTTTTCTTATTATTTCTATCTTCTTATTTTTATATTCAACCTCTAATTCAAACCATTCCTTCGCTGATGACAGTCCCTCAGTTTTTCATATTCGTTCCCTAACACACTTGCGAAAAAATCCTCCAGTACGTCGAGATAAGTACTGATGTTATTGGAGATGGAATGTCAGCGTAGGATTCCAAATTAATTTCAAGTGGTGTTGTAGGAAGTTTCTCCATGTAGAAGTTAAAGATGATCGGTGAGAGGACTCCACCTTGGGGTACTTCTTTCTTGACTCTTCTATGTTGCGATATGCTGTTCCGAAATTCTACGAAGTATTGTCTGCCATCGGTTGATAAAGTTTGTGAGTTGTGAGTCTAGGATATCTTGAAGTAAGATTTCTAGGTGAACGATCAACAATGCAACCAAGGTAATCTAATCGCACTGTCGTTGTTGGTTAAGGCCTTGTGAGATATGAGTTGTGATCTCAGTGAGAGCTGTTGTTGTGCTGCGCTGTTTACGGAAGCAGTGTTGTGGTTCGGCTAACTGGAGCTCGGAATGAAGCGTAGTAGTAGTGCTTCAAGTATTTTCGCTGGTTTGCTTGGTTTCAGAAGTGGTATTATTCTTCCCGCCTTCCAAGACTATGGGATGTCCAATGAATGAAACGAAGGTTAAACACTTGGTTAAGGTAGGAGATACCTATTGAACCTAGGTGCTTAATCACGATCTTTGAAATTCCATCCGGTTTAGATGTAGTAGTGGGTTTACCTTTGATTATCGATGATTGGACTTCTGATGGTTGTAAAGTAAATAAGTGGAGTTTTGTTGGGAGCAAGGCTGCGAAGTTTCTTGAGAATAGCTGGATTATTTTTATTGTAGTGTATCGGGTGATCGATAAATTCGCAACAGAATGTTAAGGAACATTTCCTGGGATCATCGAACTGAGTGGTATTGCAGGTGATAGCTGTTAGATCCTTACGTCTGACAAGTTTATAGGTGCTCCAACCATTTTATTTGTCGATGTTGGTTGACTAGATGTTGAATGTCATGATTGATTATATCTACTCTGGGATTGTCGAGGTTTCTGCTACATAGCTGATCGCGTTCGTTAGCGAGCTAATTTAGGGATTCTACCTAAAGGAATAAAGCAAGTTGCTGCTTTGGTTATCATCTGACAAAAGTGTTTTTCCCCTGAGTGGACGTTGGGAAGAATTGTCCGAATTGTTGATTAATGAATTGCTCGAATCCTGTCCAATTAGCCTTTGTGAAGTTGACGAAAGTAGGTTTATCAGCTGATACGAAATCATCAGCTCTATCCACGGTAATGATGATCGGGATATGGTCAGGATATCTACAAAGCTGGTTTCATTAGATGTCTCTCTGAACAAAGAATGACCCCTGTTTTGTTACCCAAGCTAGAGTGATTTATTTTTGCACAATTTCCATCGATATGGTGATATTGGGATATGAAAAGATCAATGTCGTTAGTACTTACGCTTCCAGAACTTACCTCTAGACAGAAAATAGCTATCCATTACATGAAGCTACTAGCAGTAGTTCAAAGACCTTTAGAGGATATCACAGGACCACAGAAATAAAAACATCTTCACTTAATTATTTGATTTTTTTTTTATTTAACTTTGATTAAATCTTTTTGAAGCACTCATTAGGATAGCTGTTGAGTGATTCACAAAAAAAAGTATACTTAGTATCTATGAATTGCCTACAATCTTACGGTACATCTTTCTATCCTTAAAATTCTAATAAAACAAAGTTAATTCATCTTCCAAGAATCATATTGCAAACTGGTAGCCTTTAGGTTTATTTTAAAACAAAAAACGAACGCAAACGAGAGACAGCTAACTTTGGCTTAAATAAAATCAATAAAAAGTATCTCAGTATCTACATAACTATCTAACTACTTACAATTTAATCACAAACACATTCGATTACACTGGTATATAGGAAAAAATAAAAAACAAAAAATTATTAATTCACTCATTGAACTAGCGGTCATGCTTGGTCAACTGGAGAGGCGCTTTGTGGGTCTGCCCGACAATGACGGCGGAGGTGGCGGCCGCCGCTGCCGACAATGAATCATCATCCGAATCGTCATTGACGTTGATTTCTTCATCGGAGTCGGACTCGTCAGCGTGTTGCTGTTGTTGATGTTGATGTTGATGTTGCTGCTGCTGTTGTTGAGATAGTGATGCAGCGACGGCATATTGTCGCGCCAAACCGAGTGCAAACGCAGCGGCTGATGGTGAACCAGCGACCAAGGACCGGAACGCACTTCGCTCACCGCCCATTGATAATGGAGCTGATGCTGTGGCTGATGACTGGCTGTGCTGAGTGACTGCTGCTGCGGGAGATTTCTCGGCTGTCATCGGGGATGTGGGTGCCGCTGGTGGTGGTGACTTCGGGCTGAGACTGGACGCTCTGGCCGGAGGATGGGGATAATGGTGCTGATGGGGATAGTGATGATGGTTCAGGAGCAATGGTTGAGAAGGTGGATGCGGATGATGGTGATGCGGCATGGGATGCTGAGTCAATGATGATCGGATGCTGGTTGTAGCTTCGGAGGATTGCTGCTGTTGGTGGTGCTGTTGGGATGGTAGGGCACCATGCGGGTGATCCTCGCTGCCGGAAGTACGGATGGTATGCTGGTGATTGGTGATGTTGCTGTTGATGGGTGGCGAATCGGCGACAGATCGTTGCTGTTGCTGCTGCTGTTGCTGACCCAGCGTTGGACTGGAACGTCGCTTCAACAGATTCATGCGTTGGTGCCGGCGCCATTTCGCTCTTCTGTTGGAAAACCAAACCTAATTCGATCAATATGAAAGGATGTTTGGTTAGTTGGCAAAAAAAAGTTTACACTAGCAATGTGTGCGAGAGCAGAGCATAGCTAAGCTGAGCAAAGCGAGAATAGACTTTAACTAAACTCAGCAAAGCCGATAAAGGTTAGAAACATGAAACTGAAGCAGATGAGAGGATGCGTGATCTAACTACGACGTGACACAGATTCTTACCTGAACACGAGCTTCGCTCAGCGAAGTTCGACTGGAGAGGCGTTCCCGCGTACTGACACATGGGTAATGCGATTTGTCAAATTCTTTCTCCAGTTCTTCGAGTTGTTCGGGACTGAATGTTGTACGATTTCGACGAAATTTCGGTTCATCATCATCGTCTAGGTAGTCTGAATCTGCAAGGAGAGCTACATTTTTAGATGTGTCTCCTAAGTACATTGTAGCACACTCACCAATTAGTCGATTCTCATCGGGTGACTCCAGTGTATCATGACTCCCAGAACCGGGTGAAATCGGCCTCGAGACGGTCAAAGGAGATCCACCAACCGGTACTGCCGACAAACTCGGTCCCGTAGGCCAAAAATGAGGTTGACTGGATGCTGCAGCAGCTGCTGCTGCTGCCGGATGCCACGTGAAACCTCCATAAGGATGCGGAGGATACAGTCCATAGGCTGCGGTACGTGCAAACTCACTCGCAACACGTTCCGCAGCGCGATTACGCAGAATCCGATTGATCGACGAGACCGATGGAGCTGTTGCATTCGTACAAACACCTGTAACACGTCAATCCCCATTAGCCATCTCAAATCAATCAAACTTCCGTGGATCAGATTGAAATCTTCAAACCTCAACTAACTCACCTTCTGAGATCAAACGTTCGCGAATTTCCCAGGCAAATATTGTCGGATTCTCCCGTTTGTATTGCTCGATCTTCGATACCACAGTTGGTGTTGCTACTTTAGGCTTCGAGCCACCAATTAGACCAGGTGGTCGCAGAGAACCTGGAATTATGGATTCCATAAGAATATAGCAACAAAAAAGACTGCAAAGGTAAAGGGAGTTGCAGAATAATAGCTTTATCAAGAGATAGCCATCAACCGATTAATGAGGAATGGGGTTGGGAAGAAGAAGAAGCCAAAGCCACTATCTCCCTACATACAGGGCAAACACACATAATGATAGGGTTGTTATGTCCGATTACGCAAACAAAACGTCCTTGTTGCTTTTTCTTTTCTGATTTTTCCATTCATTCATCATTTTACGCGGATGGAGATGGGAGAGAGCGCCCATAAATTTCACGCTTGACACCGAAAAATGATGACGGAAATTATAGACCCCTCCAGGGTAGTGTTTAGTTGTGGGTTAAGTGATGGTGTTTGGTTATGGTTGAGAGATTGGCAGGGAAATTCTATAGAAGTGTGGATAGTAACTTACCAAGTAATTTAGAAACTGCACCCTGTTGTGTGAGCATGTGCTGTGCAATGTCATAGCCCCGTAATCCAAAGCGGGAAAGTTCTAGGATACGCTGTTGGGACACTAACGCGCTGAGAGTTGTTGGCGATGGAGATCCTCCGGGAAATAGGGCAGATCCAGGCATTTGCACCGATGGTGTGAGACCAACTGGAAATGTAATAAAAGCTGAGTTTTTAAAACAGCATTGATGGAAATATTATGTATTTGTTTATAAAGAAAATTAAGTGGAAATATAAGCATGTGTCCTCAATTTTGTATCTCTTCATTCATACATTGCGTTTGTGTAGTTTTGGTACTTTAGGATACTCTGTTGTGAGTCTTACAAAGTGAGGAATTGTAAACAATTTGTAGCGGTAATAAAGCATTGCATCTGACTTGATAAATTTGAGATTCGGACCTGCACAAGGATAGCTGTATTGAATCGTAAGGCATTTTGCTGAAATGTGCACCACAATGTGCGTACCGTGACCCAAAAATTCAGTCATAATCCATATTTTTTACGTCGGTATAGGCCTTACGACCTTTTCTACAGCCCAGCAAATGAATTGAATAACAAAGCCCTTTTAGAGCCAGCTAAAGGGAGTTCGTATAAAGTCGATGGTTTTTGGATCTGCAGGTGGAATGCTCGGATCCTTAGTAGGATACATGCAGCTACAATAGTAGACTACTGTAAAGAAGACATGGAGTTTTTCATTGTGAATAGACCCGAATGAGTAAATTTGTATGGCCAACTTGATGTTCCCGGGTTCAATCAATACATCGCGTCACTTATAAAAGCAAGTGATTTGTCGTACAAACGGTTGAAAAAATTCAAACTTCCAATGTTCCATGTTTACTTTAAGAAGCTCAGAAATAAAGTAAATCAATAAATTAAAAAGTCCAAAGCTAAGTTTTTCTATACCAAATTTAAACCCGGCCTGAGAAACAAGAAAGCCTGGAGGCAAATTAAAGAGCTTGGCATAGGCAAAAGCATTGATCCTGTGCGGTGATTGCGTGGACATTGATATTGACCAGCTAAATAAAAAGTTTGCTGCTGCTTCTACTGACCACAATAGACAACTATGTGGATTGGATGACTCGGACTATTGGTTTTGCCGCAGTAAGTGAATTTCAGGTTCTGAAAGCTATACTGACTATTGGTTTGGATGGTATGCATCCTACCATGTGTTACCTCCTCTGACGTTCATCTTTAACAGAATATTAACTTGCTGCATCTATCCAAGATCCTGGAAAAGATCAAAGATAATACCAGTCCTGAAAAGTGCAGTTGCTAAGGAACGATATCGATACTCCCGTTCATATCTAAAGCACTTGAAAAAATCATGAGCTCATATGTAGCTTCATGCATACTTGAATAGTTTCAACTTACTCTCACCATTTCAATCGGGTTTCAGACCACAATATAGTTGCACTACTGATTGATAATGATCATGTGACTTCTCTGGTGTTACTTGACTTTTCGAAGGCTTTCGACGCTGTATCGCACGATATTCTCATTCTTAAGCTTAAGCACTATTTTAATCTCGATTTCTTTGGCATAAAAATTATTACAAACTACCTTGAGGACCGTTCACAAGCGATTTATTCCAATGGAAATTTATCTCCATTCTTAAAAACTGAAACTGGCGTTCCCCAGGGATCCATTTTAGGGCCGCTGCTGTTTACCATGTTTAATAATGATATACCCACTGTACTCAAACATTGTAATATTCAAATGTATGCTGATGACGTACGACTTTATTTGAGTTTTCCTCTGGGACTCATTGAAGATGCTACAGTGCTTATTAATGAAGACCTTCTGGCGGTGGTTAAATGGTCATAAAAAAAGAAGCTGCTGCTTAACTGGAACTAATGGATCTATTTTAGATTATGTAGGAAGTGTTAAAAACCTCGGAGTGACATTTAATCAATATCTCACCTGGGAATCTCACATGACCAATACTATAGGCAAAATCTATGGAGCCGTGCGCGTCTTAGGTCAGACTGCTAGCTGCCTCCCGCGCAGCTCTTGTCAAAACACTACTCCTTCCAATGCACACCCAGTATTTTGCGACCTAGATAACAATAGCTCACTTAAACTCACTGTAGCTTTCAAACGATATGTTTCTAACATCCGAAAATATGAACATATTTCGGAATACGCGTGTGAATTTCTTGGGATGGAGTTATAAATGTGCACGCTTTTGATAGGATCTGTAGAGAAGCTATACAGAACTCTGCAGCTGAGACATAAACAGGGAAATTTGGTTTAGAACACAAACTTATGTGCAATGCGAATAGAAAGTCGCAATAGGCAGCTAAATATCGATGGTAGGTTCCATTCTAAATTCAAAAAACTACCACGACTAGCGTAGAGCTTAAAAGAAAAACAACTCTCACCAATCGTAGTCTCTAAAGCCTAAGAAGGCAATTGAATAACAAAGCCCTCTCATAGAGGACATTCTATTCTTTCAACTCAACTCAACCTATGCTTATTTTTGAAGATAGCGATTTTCGGTTCCCTTTGTACAGATACCTAGTATGGACAAAAATACTGTTACACACATTTAATGCTATTAAAACAAAGACCTCAACAGATAATTCAATAAAACTTTCAGGATTTATTCACGCGTGTATTCGAACACAACAATATTAACTTTATTCAAAATGTTTTCCTTTGGCCTTAATGCAGGACTTTAATCGCTTCGGCTTCTCTTCTATTACACAGTTTCTGCCAGAGCTCGCTTTAAGAATTCCATGTTAGGGTATCTTTTGTGGCACACAATATTCTTTAAGATAGTCTACTCGTACAATTTGCAATCCAAAGGATTAAGATCTGGGCTGGCGGAAGGCAGTCTTCGGCACCAATGAAACTGGGGGTGAAGATTTTCTCATTGGTAAACCAAGAGTCCTTTTAGATGTTTAGACACGATTTTTGAAAAGTCCACATTCAGAAATTTCCCAGTATGGCGTTTGAAGGCCTCCAGCCTTAAGTCTATCATGATATGCGACTCATTAACTTTTGCTTTACATTTATCCCACGAGTCAGTATTTTCTGCTGTAGGAGACTGTTTCGTGCCTTAAAGGTTTGATAACTTATGGCGTTCGTACCGTACATGGACACAGACGACTTTTGATGTGGCTAGTATCCCCGAAGAATTTTATACAACGATGAACAAAAATTAGACTAATCCTAAGTTGTTGCAGCGTTCCAAAGCGGAAGCGTAAGAAAATTTGAAATATTTTTTATAAACAAACACTTGTGAGGTTAACTTCTACAAATGTTATGTCAATCTCTTGGTACACCTACCTTTTAGCCGCGCAATGGGTGCAACAAATGTAGTAATAGTATTTTTGTCCCTACTATGTAGTGTTAAAGAGAAGATACAATGCCAAATATAGCGGCAATGACTTGGACAGAAAAGTTTGTATTCAATGCACAAGTTGGCCAGAACATGTAGATTAATGCTCCAGCTGACCTAATTTGGTGACCAAAACACTGGTGTGTCAAGCTGGATGCAGTTACATAGCTAAATATCGTGCCTTGCAGGTTCACCCCGGAATGTAGTGACATAATATGAATCTTTCTTTGACATATTGGTAATCGATTTGGAAGCAGGCAAGCGAAGGTTGAATTTTACTTTGAAGTTGTCTGAATGAAACGAATAATGGCAACAAGGAAAGTTACAACACCACAACTTAAGAGTTCATCTACAATTTACGACAAATCAATCATATTCCTTTTATTTTTCAATTTAAATGTTCGTTTGAGATATTGGGAGTAACAACGCAATGGAAACTTTTTATTTGCAGACAAATTTGTCTTAAAAGCGAAGGCTATGAGTATGAACTGGAGTGCGATGCCTGCAGCGCCTGACAAGTGCCAGACAGAATAGTCCTCGCGCCGAAAGAATCACTGCCGATAACACTGCAGTATATGCCTTTCTAAGAACACAACAGTCCTGTAGGTTCGGTACAAAACTCGGTATAAATTCACCAGAGCAAAACAAATAGAAATGTCTCAAGACTGTTCCTCAGTGTTACCTACTTTGCTTTTGATGAGGCTACAGTTCGAGGTGGGCCCCAACCAATAAACCTTCAGTTTCACATACCAAGTTGGTTGAGAACCCTTTCCAACTGCGCTCATAACCTAAGCTGAAGGTTTTCTTTAATGACGACTGAAGCCTTTGTTTTGAACCTTTACTGACGAATGCGTTTAGCAGAGATGTCAGAACTAGACATGCTTATATATAGGTAGCTCGACTGCAATAACGCTATAGTAACGATGCGACAAAGATATAGTGAGTACAGATTTGTAACCCCTGGGTTTTTTCCAAGATCTTCCATTTCGTTAAGATTTGGTCAATGGTGGACTTCTCTGAGCATGCTGGTAACCAGATGAAAGGTTTCAAGCGGCAGATAAGATCTTATAGATGGTGTTAAGGAGGCAGACTGCTCTGTAGTTGCCCATATGGTGTTGCGGTCCCATTCAACGCGCATGTGCATGTCATGCTCTTTACCATATCATTCTTCGCTGCTTTAAAGAGTTCGGCAGTTTGCTTGTCGGTTCTGACAGCCTTATTAGACTGCATGCTGCCTGGCGGACAAGATTCTGGCAGTTCCTAGCAATTGGGGTTGCGGAGAGTTGAATATCTACATTTGTACTCGCACTTGGCTTGTAACAAAGTAGAGTTCCAAGTCAATGTTGGCTGCTCAAGGAAACGTTTGCACATTCAAGAAACTTGAGGCTTTCTTTGCGTTGGTCGTAATATGGTTAATCTGGTTAACGGTTTTTTGATCCGAAGACCACCAGGAGTTCGGAAATCTCCTGCTGCTTATGCTTATTTCGCCCCATAGAAAGTTGATTATTCTTAATACAATTCAAGAAGTTGTGTCGTGCAGATTGTGTTTCCCGATCATGCCACCAAAAATTTAAAAGTCATGATTTTAATGTCGTACCTTGTACACGCCTCCTATATCCTATCAACAAGTTCAGAGAAGCAATCGTTATGCTATAATCATTTTGCTCTGTGGAGTTGTGATCACATATCAAACTTACAGTCAGGCGTTCGCTAAAATACCCCCAGACCTCTGGCCTAAGACTTCACCTGATTCCAAATTTGCATTCGGATTTCGTACTCCTCACAGCAAATGTTGTAATAGATGTCACTACTTACAACCTTCTCATGTCCGACCTATTACCTATCACCTCAGGGTGCGGGCTCTACATACAATTTTCAAGGGAAGGGCCGTAGGCAAGATTTATAAGCTTAATTTGTAATTTTGATGGCCTATGACGTAAATTCTAACAAGAATATATAAAGGTGTCAAGTTTATTAACAACAATAAATTTGCAAATAAAATTTAACAAAAAGAGGTTCGCAATTATTTCGAAGGATCTCCTAAAATTGCCAACAAAGTGCGATTCGCAATTTCAAAGTCGTATTTGTAGGTTAACAAGTAGAAAATGCAGACAGGATAAAACACCTGACCATTTGGAATATAAAACCACCGCTCAATATAAAATGAAGCTTATCTGATTGAAGAAGAGATCGCTGCATTAATGACAGATGACAGATGGAGTCATTCCTCCAGCAAATGTCTGCATCGTCACTTGCAGATGGACTTATATGTAAAATCAAGTCCGACTTCATTGGAAGAGATACGAATCTTTCTCTAGACAGCAGGTATTAAAAGTATTATCGTTGTTTACGTGAACATAGAATCTGTGTGTAGCAAAAAATCCAGAAACTGCCTGAAACTAGAAGTAACCGAAGCATCAATAGAACTCCACGAAAATACTTAAACTTTACAACATAACATATGTTGACTAATAATATCCCAAAACGACAATGCCATTCAACTTTATGTATATTTAATTAATTTTTAGTCACCTATCGTCCACCAACCAAATTGAAAACCAATAATGTCCCCGTTTCATATCATATTGCACCCGATTCCCACAATTAATGCCCAATCAATCACCCCAATTAGAGCTCACTTAGCCAGCTCAATAGGTCGCCTTTAAAGAAAAAAAAAAACCTTCCATTCCACTAGCCATCAAGTTCTTATCATTCCTTTCCATCTCAAAGACAACCGTGACTAATGATGATACAACAGACACCGCAGGGTTTCCCCCCAAGACCTCTTTCTTTTCCCCCATTGTCTCTCATCTAGTCCATTCACTCGGGACATTAAAATGACAAAATATCCAACAATAAGCGATAAAAATCAATGGCAGAGCGCATCCTCCCCACTGGGGGGCTACACAAAATGCAAAATTAATTGATCCAATGAAATCTGATCGACTATCGCTGATAATGTCATTTCCACAGAGTGAAAAAGGTGAAACAAAAGATCTATCTATATCCGCTGACGAGATTAGTTATTTTGACCTTTTAGGCATATGCGAGTATCTCTCATCTTTTGTATTTCTTTTTTTTTTTTTTTTTTTTTTAAACGCATAGATATTTTTATGTGTGATCTCATTATATTGATTTAAAAATCAAAAAGAGTGAACAATATTAATCGGTGACAGTTCCGATGTTTTGTTGTGTCAAAAATGCTTTTGACAGTTCGAAAAGATTTATTGTCCAACGGTGGTTGTATCTAGGAGAAAGCTACTACTTCTTTTTGGAACATTTATGATTTACGATTGAGTTTTATATAATTCTGACAGATTATCGAGAGCTAACTGTATTTATTACCGCTAATATGCATGACAGAGGGCAGTGGCGTTTTGTTTTATATCGGCTGACAGTAGCAAATTAGCAAACCTAATGGAGTCGTTTGCAGTTTTTTTTTTTTTTTTTTTTTATTTATTTATTCTTCTATTCCAATTCCAATCTTTTCTGTCTAATTTGTGGTTGGGTTTTCTAGTTTCGATTGTTAGATGGCGTGCGTTGGAAAAAAAAATTTCTGACAGAAAAATGTTTTACAACGCACAGAAGTTGAATAAATTATATCGATTCGGGGGTATTGAGATGGAAATTCGATTTGAAAGGGAATTAATGAGGTGATTTTCAGACAGAGATATATGCACATCCGTGTATGGATGAATTTTGAAAGCCATAGTTGGTTTTGAGGTCCGTTTTTGAGCTAGACGAGTTTTTTTTTTTGAAAATTTATTACAATTCGGGGGGCATTTGTTTATCTAGCTGGAGACATTCTTTGACAGGAAGGAATTTTATGGCTTGTGCGGATGATTTGAGTGTTCGAATGAATGGCTTTTTGTTTTATATGGACTTTTGATGTTTGATTTACATGAGAATGGGTAAGTTTAACAGGGCCAGACAATAGCACGAACGGTTAGAGTGAAAGGCAACGGGAGCCGGAATGTTATTAATCAATGAATTTTTTCGACTTCTATGTTTCTCAATGGGTTGGGTGAAACGACCGACTTAGTTTTTGGGGGGGCATTGGTCTTTATTGAAATCTATTCTCTTTGTTGAAACTAGTTCTAAATGCCTCAAGATATTTAGTTTATATGAGTAATTTAGCAGCTTTTAAGCCCTGATGTGGCGTAAATCCTCATTTAATTCATTCATAGTTATTACTAATGAATGAATGCAAAGTTCTAGCTAAAACAAAATAAACATATACATTCATTAGAAATTTGGCAAAGATTTATTCATGTTGATTGTTTGTTACCCTGAATTACAAAAATATATATGACAGAGAAAGTTGATCCGTTTCATTGAACATTCCAAAGTATTTTTGTTTACGCAAGTGGAGAGAAACCTTATCTAGTTCTACACAACTGACTGCGGAGAGATTTGTCGGTTGAGTTAAAGATCCACCCACAGCCGGTGATACCTTTGGGCAAATTAAACAGTCACCTAGGGTGCAGTATTGAACTCTAAGAGTCACAGTTTAATACAAAAGACCTGTTTTAAGATAGGTATACATAATTTATGTCGTTTGGCCGAGTTCAATTAGACTTCTCCAAAGTAATCAACATTTTTTGGTAATACACTTCTTCACAGGTAGAACCCAATTATCAAACCAAAATTCTTATCACTTCGTTGGTATCAAATCACACTACTTTCAGGCCCGTTTTAACGTAGGGGAACAAACCAAACTCACAAGGGGCTTAATCTGGACTTTACGGAAGATGGTCTAAAAGATTTCTGCCCGTATTCCTCCAGTAGCCTTCAGTGAGCCCAGCTCTGTGTGCCGATGTACTATCGTAGTGTAGGTGGTATGAGCATAGCGCACCATCTAGCTGCAGATTTGTTAGGGCTTTTATTAAGTGAGGAATATACTTTTGTACATACGACTTAGAAGGGACTGTTCAAACATAACTTTCTAAAATATATGGCCATCATTCGTTCGTGAAAGGAACAAGATATTCGAAGTTGAGTCGGAAGATCCTCAACTTTAAAGACCCATACCCCGTTCTAAGACGACTGTCGGAAAGACGTAATAATAGAGCCGCGTCTCATCCTTGTATTTTCCATTATTGAATCTCTTGATCATATTCCGTGCCAGTAGTCCTTTATTCGGGCGTAAGGGCATGAGGTACTCAGAGAGTTCGAATTTACTAATTTTGTGATGATCTACTCCATCTGCCGATAGGTTACTCATCTGTCTTTCAACATTAGTGGCTGGATCCTGTCCACCGTTTCAGGGGCGGACACCTCATTTGGACAACCAGGTCAAACCGTTTGCTCCTAAATTTTAATACCACCTTGGGAAGGTCCTGAACACTCTTCGGCACAAAGGTCACTTCGAAAATTGTAAAAAAATCATTGCTCTGAAATCACATCGTTTTGGGTAGTACCCAACAGGTCTCCTTTAAACGACCATATCTTCGAAAGTCTTGAAAGTACGGATATATTATTGAGCGGGAAAAAGGAAGAAGAGAATAGAGCAAAGTCGAAGGTTGTAACATTCTGTTGAATGTACGACCAAAATTATGGAATACCCTTTGTATGATGGCTCATCAACTTAAGCCCTCATAACATCTAAGTATTTGAGACTAATGAAGTGCGGTGAGCATTGACCTTGAATGAGGTTTGACCAGAACACCATCGGACTAAAAGTTGATCCCTTTAACATACAGCACTTAGTATGAGTACCAAATGTGGGAGCAGACGAGACTCCAAAGCCTGTAGTTACAATAAAGAATCGTAGATAATGTTTCTTGCTTAAATGCTTTTGGCACTAATCCTTCTTAGAAACCGTGAATCTAGTTCTAAAAACTTTCATGCGCTCTACGATATAGAAAATTAACTTTTCTTTCTTTTCTTTTGCCTGACAAATTGATCTGATTAAATTCGTGGCACAATTCGGAAAGGATAGGATCTGTCATGTAAGATCTTTATGTGCCCAAAATTAGGACAGCTGCATTGTCCCACAAGTAGTTCACTTGGACTCGGGCGAAAAAAAACCTAGTACTCGGTTGACCCTAGGCTACATCAGTAATTGCGTAAATCTAAACTGTTAAAGTGGTTAAGTGCGCGATTACTGAGTGGAAGATTCAAGGTTCGAATCCTAGAAAACACACAAAAAAAAAAGATATCTCATGACCCCACCTCTCGCAAACGCCTGACAAATATCCGAGAGTAAAATTGTCATGAGAGGTTTCTCTCAATCTAAAAAATTGCCCTTCGGAAACGGCATCAAACCGTAGATCCCAACCATTCATGTGGCAGCACTAGGTCTGACTGTTGATGCCATAATATTTTAGACAAAAAAAGCCTTCCAAGAGATGCAATTTTCTTTTTATAAATTTCTCTCAGGAAAGGCGAACCTACGAGTATGTGACAGCGCCCCGATATGTCGAATCTAATCTTGGGCCAGTCAATAGAGCATTATTGGGCTCAGAAAGCGTTAGACGTTACAGGCCCCTTCACAAAAAGAGTAGTGGGAGGTAGGCCACCTTCGTTAGCTTTAGTTTCAAATACTTTCACCATAAGGTTTCCACTATAATATCTGATCACTCGTCAAAAAGAAAGTAAAGTCAATATTGAGTTGAGGCATGTTGCATCTGAAGCAAATCTTTTAAGCACTCAAAGCTTCAGCTGAACATAAATAACCACAATACTCTAAATCACAAGACATGGTGATGGTCAGTATGTTCAATATGTTCGAGAACGCAGTTGAGGGACATTTTTGAAAGAAAGCCATCTTGAAACCTGTTTCCAGTTCATTGGGAATGTAAATAGTGAAAACTTTTGAGGTACCTAGTTTAATCTAGTTTAGACTAAACGTCTATGCGAACAAGTTGAAGGACAATAGCTGTCACAAAAATATAGTTGCCACTATGCCTTAATTTGTTAAACTTCGACACAAGAACCCTTATCTTCTGTAGAACCCAACAGATTCACACAATATTTGTATTCCGCACAACGAAAAAGCACAGAGAATATGTTACCGCCTTCTGACTGAATTTCTGTGTACACCACTTCAAGCACAGAGAATATCTTGAAGCATTTTACAATCAGCAGTCACGTTTAGGTAATCCCTGTGGAAAACTTTAAACATTTATTAAATTTTCCTAACACAACTTGTAGTTGACCCGTTTTTAGCAGACTTCTTGACTTGAAAAAAACATGACCCTGAAGGTTAGAAGAAGAAGGGTTGCCGCATTCAAACCTATACACTTAATCGAATCTCTAGGATTTATTGTGGTTCTCTATCTAAGAAGTTAAGTCGGAAGATTTATTTCTTGTTGACCTCTTGGAACCAACCTGTGGCGAAAATAAATTATATAGTTATTCGACGTTGTTCACTTCAGACAGTCAGTTAAAGAAATATTTCCAATGAGTATTTACACGAATGTGCCCGCTCTTACACTCTCGTTCGCATTCTTCTCAGGCGAATCCTGACATTGACTTTGGCCCTTGAGTAATTTTTGTTGTTTCTTAAGAAGAGGAGTTCTCCTATTCTCATGTCATTACAGGAGTCAAAGAGATATTTAAACTCGTCCTATATCTCCTTAACCACCACAGGGGAACAGGACCTGTTAGCTGATAAAACAGAAAACCTGTTCTAAGTCCTTTCGTTAGATCGTTTATCGCTTCATTACCAAAGATGCCATAGAGATGCCATAGAATCGCTCTTATGCAGTGGTGTTCAAATGCAAGACCAAGTCGAGCAAGTATTGTCGTACCTAGACTACAAAGGTCCTGTTGTTTGGTATTATTCTTTCCCGAAATTTCCAAGGATTGGACTTAGTCTTGCAAAAATTGCACAACGCCCGCTATTAGTAAATTTTTTATTTTTTTTCGAATTCAGAGTTTTAAATATGCGCACACAATGCATACAAATCTGCAAAAAATGTATCGGGAACCGTAGTAATGCCAGAGTACGAATTGTTGATTTAGAGTTTTGTGAGTCTTCACGTCTTAACCGCTTAGAAAGTGCAACCATTGACTAGAGACGCATATCGAATTTTACTGCGACAATCCTGTTTGTTAACACCACTACCGACATGGAACTGTTTTAAAATGTTTGCAAACTTCTCAAAGGAGGTCTTCAATGTGACTTCCCACTTCTTTTATTTCGCTATCGAGCGGAGCTATCCAAAGATGGGAGGCTCAAACCGAATGTTTCGAATTAGGTATGCTTAGAGATATTGAATTAATGGACGGTAGCCCCGTACAAACATGGAACAACCAGTGCCACTCCATCTGGCACTGGCTCTGCAACCTACTAGTCAGCAAATTGAACTCTCTTACTTTTTCCCCAACACCCTCAGTTCACTCAGTTCGTAGGTAAACAAACACTTGTCAAGTAAAATGAGATCAAAACCCTTCAATAAAAAAAAAAAAAATCTTACCTAGCCAATGCTTATTATTATGATTAACCGGATTGATGTATTAATTTGCTGTTGCAAACGATAATTATTTCCTACAGTTTAGCCGGCATTATTTGTCAGACCAAATGACAGACATAGTATAGAAGTATTTATAAATTTTAAGCTTACATGAACCTAGATCGAGAATAATGTTGGTTCTGCGGTTAATCGAAACAACATTCTAGTTGTTATGAGTGGGTACCAGCAATTGTTTTGTCATATCAATTACGTTTTAAGAAACCAGTAGCTGCATGAATAGTAGATCGAGCATTGGCGGTTGTAATTTGATTAAGTTTGTATCGAAATTAAATGACAGAAAATCTTCTGGCTTTTATTACAGTGAGCGGTACCTTATCTGTCACTACAAATTTAAACTATGTTTTCTCTTGACATTAGTGGCACTGAAAAGTAAAACTGATGAGGGATTAATATTATATTTTGGTTGTCTACTCGGATAAAAGCTCGCACTGATAGATCATTATATTACACTGTCATCCGTGTCATCAAAATTTAACAAAATGTGAAAATGGGAAATAACCAATCTTATTTTTGACATGCATATACATATTTCAAAGCTACTGTGATCACAAGCAATAGCTTTCTTTCTTTTTATTGACAACAACTGTCAATAAAGCATGCTTCTAATTGACACATAACGTTTTATTGGCTTTTTTTTTCTCATACTTCATAAATTGCGTAACAATCACTGTTGATATAAAAGTCATGCACACAAATTGACAGTTAACTATCTTCTGTTTAGAAACTATCAAAAATCGATTCAGTGTCAATCAGTGCATACCTACATACATATAACTAAAAACGCATAAACTTCCCTGGTCCAACAACAGTACTTACAGGTAAAATTATTACTAATAAAATTTTCTTTATTATAGTTCATCAATTACGACACTCACTAAAGTCTAAATCAGGTTTACTTTTACACTGACATTAGACTTATACGACACTTAGTGTCAATAACTGCTTAAAAGGGTTATGCAAAAGACAAATTGAGTCGAACAGACACTGTCACTAAAGTTGCTTTTAGATCTGCCATTTGCATATTAACAATATTGTTTCTATGTGAACAAATTTGTTCATAACCTTTGCAAACATTATGTGCGTATTCGAAACATAAGAGAGAAAGAACTATGCAATTTGACGTTTGACAAGTTTTTGCTGCTCGTTGATACTTGGTTTGGCAAATTTTAACACAAAAAGCACATAAATGAAACTATTATGCGCTATGCGTATCCTCTGCTTCTTTTATTCTTTTAGTTTGTATTCTATTTCAAGCTGCAGTGTGCTAGATTGCATACATTAATTTCTCATTGAGAATCTCAACCTGACAAACTTCAAACGCTTTTGTTTTTAAATATTATAATATTCCAGCTGTCGTATGCAAACTTAAAAGCTTTACGAAATTGAGAGAGGTACGATTGACGGAGTGACAACTGAAAGATTTTTCAGGAAAAAAATATTAAAATTGAAACAAAGAAATTTGTGGAAGCAAATATTTTCACATTTATTTGTCAACGAATTGACGTCTCTCAAGATTTTAATAAATTTGATACATGTTTTTCTCATGATTTTTTAAATTTGAGGTTTTTTATTTTTCTTTCAGAGAAGTACTCGAACTGACCCTTTGTTAAAATTGTGACAACCTAGTCAGCATAGAGCTACAGCAAAAGCGATTGTTTACTATTAATCTTGATTGGCGTATAGTTATTGTACGTTTTGACAGGTCTTATGGATGCGGCCATTTTGTTCATCACCCAAAGTTTGAGCAATTAAAGTTTCACATATTCGAACCGCAAGTATACTTTCTAGAGCAAAGATTTACAACTGTCAAACAACAAAAACTAAGAAAAAAAACTCTCAAGATCTTCAAAATAGAATCACAAATGCTTGAACGCATCTCAAGTTGAAACAGTAAAAGTAATAACAATAATAGATTTTTCCAGTACTTTTTGTACAAAAACTTCTTAAATGTCAAATTTTACAAATTGAGAAAGTAAAATCTCAGAGCGAGGCAAAAGTTCGAAAATGAATTTTGTGCTTAAACTTGCAAAACGTCAACTGAAATGACTAAACTCCCTGGCTTTCTCTCGTATTTTAACTAACCAAAAGACTATTTTGTAAAGATTAGTGAACAAGTCTATCTACATGTTAACAAAATATTCTCGCTCATGCGCCCGTCTGTCTCCTTAACTATTTAGGCTGTTCTTCATGATTTTTGCACAGGTTATGTAAAACAATGACCCAAAGTTATTTGTATTGGCGTCTTAATATAGATAACACGCAATTCTTCGCCGGCATATTCCGTTCTTTCTTGGGTAAATTGCTAAAGTACCAAAATTAGAACTATTAGAACATTTTGTAGACTTATTTCGCTGCCTGTTGTTTTTATTGGACAAATTGCCAATTTGTTACTGTACAACGAGAATACTAACTATGACTACTCATTACTGTTACATGATTAACAAGTACACGAATGATATCAAAATTATTTGTGAATCACTTCACTACACTTGTAACTACACTGTTTTCACTATTATGTTGACATTTCGTATTAAAACATAAGAAAGAAACTTCAAGCCACATGTGATGGTTCTATTGATTTGACATTTAGTTTACGACGACTTATCAAAGTCACTTACAAAGTATTGAACTTTAAACTCAAATTTACGTAAGTATGGATTGTAGATCGTCTATTGATCCCTGCTACAGTCCGGAGTGGCCTTGGGCTTGCATAACTGTAACACAATATTAAATTTACAAATGGCAGCTCAAACTGACAGAGTGACGGCTTAAAAAGACATAATTTTTTTTTAAATTAATGGTCACCGTTTTTTATGTTAGTTTTTAGATCAAATAAAATCTTCATTTTGATTTGATCTGTCTCTAATTTCGACTGATCCTTAGAGAAACGTCAAAAAGTGGGGTCATAAAATGGGTAGGAAGATGCGTGTCTACTTGACGATGTTCTGAAATTATTTGAAAGTTTACTGATCAACGGGATAGTGGAAAGATGACAAGTTACGTGGGACGGTATATTTAAATTTGTTCTTAAACATTTCTGGATGCATTTTGGCATTTGTTGATTTGTCATTTCCGTGTAAGTCATAGTAGTTGCTCAACAACAGAGTTTTACCAATTTTACTCAAATGCAAGGAAAATGCAAGGACATTTTGACAGATGTCAAAAAAGTCATTTATTTATGTCAAAATAAATCTGCGCACTGGATCTAATATGAATATCGTCCTTTCTGACTGGCAGGCACTTAGAATGCACCACACAATCAGAATATGCAAAATTCTAGAAAGGATCAATTTGACAGAAGTGCTGCCAATAGCACTTTCAAATAGTTACGTCACATTCCTCTCAGATTTCCAATTAGTAGGTAACTCTTCCGTCGGTATTTTAGCACTTAATCCCAACATAACACTCACCATTTGATGGAGGTGGCGGTATTGAAGCGCCACCTGTCATAGGTATTCTCGGTGGCTCCATTTTCCACTGAGCTGATGACGGTAACAATCCAAATTCACGCTTCACACCCGATTCAATCAACATGACCAGCGTATGGTATCTTAACTCTTGTCAACATGCAGTAGATTTTCACTAAGAAATATTTTTTCTATAAATTCACTTTTTTTCTTAAAAATTTATGTCACTCTTATGTCACTTATCCCAAATGTCACTGACAGTTTTTATTAATAATTTTTTTTTTTTTTTTAGTTCACCACTGTCATAATACCGACGAGAAAACACGAGACGGAAAATTAAAATTAATTTTTTTTTATTCTCAGAACGCCATTCGAAGAAGCGCGATCACAACAAATTGAACGATCCACTCAGGTAAACCACAGTTACTGCACTGAAATCACCGAACGGCTCAAGTTTCACAGTCGGACTTCAAGAGCAGAGTTATTCGGGGGAGACTCAACGACAACGGCACAAACGAACGTTGATGATGATGGCGGACGAAAATCAAAGGTAAAGAGGAAATTCATTATACTCATGAAAACCAGTTAACGGGAAGAGAGGAGACCAGAAACAGTAGTTTACCTGCTCTTGCGCATATCGATTGAACGATTAATCACAGTTACCTACCCAGTGACATTTGGGAGGCAGAGCCACGCGCTTACCCGATGAGCATTTACCCTCTGAGCTGGTTGTCCCACTCAAAGTGGGTGTAAAGAAGAGAGATGGATTTCTGGAAGTAACTACTGGAATGGAATGGAAATCCACTCAAATGTTATTGAGTACGCTCAAATTGTGTGACAGAAGGCGAATGACAGTTGTGGTCCCTTTCGTTTGCTAGCGGTAGTATGGTGGAAAATGGTTGCTTGTCAGATGCCATTAGTGCCTAATTAGAGTAAAATGCCACGTACTGGATATACATACATACCCAATGCAATAAATGATTTTTTTTGTTTTCTTTCAGGGTTGAGGTGTTGCTGCGGATTGCCTTTGTGACACTTCATTAAACCTAATATGGGTAGTGGGCGTGGCTCAGTCTTTCTCTGTTGGTCTCAAGTGGTTTAACTGCTGAATTGATAATTTAAACAAGAACAGAAAGAGAAAAGTATATTTATAGAAATGTGGTTTAGGTGGGGAATTGTTAGGAATGCTAGTGACCGATATGGTGGGTTGAAAATGGGGAGTGTTTTTATGGTTTAAATTTTTAAAAGAATGCCTTTACAAACGGGTGAAATATTTATTTAAAAAAAAAACAAAAAAACAAATTGTACAACTTTTGAAAGATAGGAATTTAGAATGGAATTAAAATTGATTGTTTGTTTAACCATTATCTAAATAATTCAATTGGTTAAAATAAAAATATATATGGGGTACCTATTTAATTTTTAAGTAGATCTACATTAATATAATTTTACATTTTTCTTATTTACAAACGTTTGAGTATGTCTGTATGAATAAAGAATGAGAATAGATTAGGTTAGGTAGCGGGGACGTGCACCGCGATGGGTGCTTACACCGTGGCCTATTGGACTATTTTGATTCCTCTTGGATTGTGGTACCACGTCTAACTCTGTTGCTAGCTGGCTCGGTCCTTCTCAAGCCAACGTGTGCTTCTTCATCGGAACTCCTCAAACAGTCTGTGTCGTAGGCGACGTTTTTGGAGATTTGGACAGTCGCAGAACAATGTCATTCTGACAGCTCCAGCAATAGTCAGTGCCCCTATCAAGATGCGGATTTCCCTTTTCCACATAGCCAATAATCTTCTGGTTCTTCCTTCATTCAATTGTGACCATAGGCTGCGGGATATAAGACAATCACTACTGGACTGCCAAGTGGTCTGATGTTCCTTCATCCTTAAGTTTATCTTCTCTTTCACTACACCAATAGGAATATTTATTAGTATATAAGTATGTTCTGTACCAACTGCTGATCGTTTCCTTGCCAGTTCATCTGCAATCTCATTCCCTTCTATATCACTACATATAGTCCAAGAATCCAACAGAGAATAACCACGTGGTTAGTGCACAGATTATTCAGGGTTTTATGACATTTACAGACTGTCCTAGATCTTATTGTTTCGCTGTCCAGTCCGTTGATTGCTGCCTGACGGTCCACAAAAATTGTAACCCGAGATGGATTTATTTTCTTTGTGAGAATCGTCAACGCTGCTCTATCAATGGCAAAGATTTCAGCTTGATAGACACTGCATCCATTTGGGAGATTGTATGAGTCTTTAGTCTGTAAGGGTTTACAGAATATTCCTGCTCCGGTTCTTATTTCCATTTTTGACCCATCAGTGTAGAGCTGGCACAATCGCGCAAAAAAGGCAGACCAAAAAACAACTGGATCACACAAATGAAAAACACCAGCATTTGATTGGCCTCAGTGACGAAGTGATCCGAAACCGGGAAGCCTGCCGGTACTTCCCGAGGTCAAACCGGCAAACCCCACAGGTGGACCAGTAGGGATGCAGTAATGTGGGAGGGTTGTGATCCTTCTATTCCGGATCATAACTTCGCCATAAGGAGAAGGAGAAGAAGAAGTGTAGAGCTGGTGGATTATGCCCCGTACAGGCGCCTTCCTATACCCCTTTCATCCTGCGGACCCTGTGGATCATCCAGATTGTCTCTCTGCTTATCGTCTCAAAAGCTTTCTCCATATTGATGAAACAAGTAAAACCTTTTTTTTTTTTTTATTTTTAGGAAGCTGTTTTTCCAACACTTTTTGAGCCGTGGAAATGTGGTCTTGGATGCTATGTTCTGGCCGGAATCCACTGTGTACATCTGATTTTCCACTCTAGGATAATCTCGTATACTTTAAGAGCTGTCGGAAGGAGCGTTATCCCTCTAAAGTTATCGCATTCTATTGTGTCCCCTTTTTTGTATAAATAGTCATTGAGATGACACCATATTTCCTCTGGAATAATTCCACTTGCCCAGACTATATTTATATATATTTTATATCCAATATATTTAATGCTATCTCATCATTGCCCAAAGCTTTTGCGGTTTTGATTTTCCACAGTGCTGTATCGAGTGGTTCTCTGATGATAAAATTTCCCTGACTTAGTCATATTTCATTACTAAATTCTTCCTTCTGTTCGCTTTCCGTCTCGTGTTCATCTTCCTTCTCTTCTTTGTCTAATTGTTCATTGAAATATTCTTTCACAGATCAAAATCCCTCTAGACTAGTTCTGTGTAACTCATCGTGTAGGGCACACATTTGTTAAAGTCTTTCAAAGTATTTCAACACTGGGCAGCAATACTGCCTACTACGATTGTTTTAAGCATTCCAAATACGTCACTTGAATTGGAAATTTCTAAAGTTAAGGAATGTAGCAAATTTCCATTCTTTAGATGCTGCACCATTGTATCACTGACTAAACATGATTTCGCAGTTGATACCGATAGAGTTCACTTCAGTTGCGATTGGCGTTGCTAAGCTATTTCCTGTGGTTTCAGTTACTGGAATAAGGGCTGGGTTTGTCTATTAGGTTGTTACAGTAATTGCTTCTCTTTTCGACAACCTCTTGGTGATTTAACAATCGTCGAGTCATCTCATCCGTAAACGGAGTTTGTTTGGTATGATCCACCAACAACATACGTCATGAGTTATACGTTCACTGTTCACTTTCCTACTATATGCTTTGATGGTTAAGAAACACTAATATTAATAGTTATCAGCTAAATAATTAAAATACCGGGAAAATACCCTAGAAAAAGATATAATTAACCAGCAATAAAGTAATTCAACAGCAACAATTCATTTCTCGATCAGCAGAAAGCAATTATTTTGATCAGGCAAAAAAAATTGTTTGATCGAATCAGCCGAAAAAGTAAATAATTTATTTGATCAGCACAAAGAAACAATGCGTCAAGAAAAAAAAAATCGAAAAGAAAGAAACAGTTATTCAAGAAAAAAAACTTGAGCAATTGTGAATTCAAAAAAACAAGTCAACAGATTAATATGTTAAAAAGCAAAACAAACAACTTACTACTCTTGATATCTAAAGCCAAACATACCGACTGCGTCAGTTGGTCTGGGCCACGTTTCAAGTTCAAACAAATTGCCGGTTGTTACTACTGTCAGTCGGCCAGAGGTGGAAAACTATCGACAGTAATATCGATAGTTTGGACAATCGATAATCGATAGTAAATTGATAATCGTTCGAAAACTTGGATCGTCGTAGTACTCTAGAGCAGCACTCATCTCAAAGATCTGCCTCACTTCAAGAACGCGTACGAAGTTATTTGTTACGTGACCTCTCGACATCAGCTTTAACGCTGATTTGGCTGCACCTCCCCAAGTTAATACGCCATACCGCAACCTGAACATGGTACACTTGTTTTTGTACACAGTTCGTTGATTAGTATTATACACAGGACAGCGCAAACAGTGATCCCTTTAATATGCTTCGCAGAACGTTGATGTGTGCCTACCAAAGGAAATGACAGTCAATAGTGATGCCTAGATACTTGTACGTATCAACCATCTCAATTTGTTCATAACTGGACGCACTGGCACATCTGTAGCGCTTTAGCAAAACTTGTGGCGCTGGATAATTTGGGCTCCGGATGTGAATGAATTTTGTTTTCGAAGCATTGATAACTAGCCCATTGTCGTGGCACCATTTTCCAGCTTCGTCGAACTCGGTTTTCATCAACTTTGCTGCTTCTTCTACGGATTGATGACGCACAACAATTTCCGTGTCATCTGCGAATGGGAAACTTATTTTTAAATATTTCAGCATTTCATTAGTATACAAGATGAAAAGTAGAGGGCCCAATTTGGTACCTTGTGGAACTCCATACAGCACTCTAATAAGCCTTGTAGCAATCTTTGATTCTCACCCGGAACGTCCTCAGTGTGCCAACTTTCACCTAATTCCAACTCTTTGGATTGCATCGATAAGTTTGTCGTGATCGAGGGTATCAAATGCTTTGCTGAAGTCCAAGAAAAGAACGCCAAGAAGCTGGTTAGTGCTTTTGCCCTTTTGGAAATCCCATATACGATTTAAAACAATTTGTTCCACGATTTTCTCGATGGCTGGCAAGATTGCAATCGGACGATAGTTAGCTGGCTACTTTTTGCTACCTCCCTTGTATATCGGTCGAACAACTGCCTCTTTAAGTTTGTCTGGTACCACTGAAGTATCAAAACTTAGATTAATTAACTTCGTTATTATAGGAGCAAAAATATCTGAATTTGATCTTAGGTCTGTCTATAGCGACGAATCCATCTAAGTCATAGACGAATCCATCTAAAATGCGAAAAGACCTCCAGAATTTTGATTGTTAGCTAAATCCTTCACGCGTGAACGGTCCATTTTGAAAATAATCAAATTCGAGTTGGGAGTGACTTACATATGTATGTTACCGCCAATGTAAAATGCAGCAAATCGGAAAATTCATCCACCGCCAATCACATAGCACAAATTTAAGCATAGTCGATTATTGATCGATTAATGATATTTATCGATCATTGTTCATCGATTTTGAATTTTGGAATTTCGAATGTCTATTATTGAGGTCGAAGAAATTGAGTTGGAAGAATTACTGAGATTGCTTATCTTTGTCGATTAAGTTACGCAATATTAAAAATAATTCACTCAATCTGTAGTAGTCCAATCAATTACTGACCAACAATCATAATACTCGTAAGGGCAAGCGATTTATGTAACTTAGTTGAAAAGACTCATCTGACACTACATTTTCAGCATTTTTCTGCTGATAGTAGCGAAGGTGGGGTACGTATGCAAATGCCAATAATTTATAAACTATTAGACTATGTAATTAAAAATATAATTAAAAACGGTCAATAATTAGCGATAGTCAGGCACTTACTAGCACAGCTATCGATAACCTCTGGTCGATAGTATTTGGCATGTGAAATGACAAAACAGAATAATCATTCTCACTTTTAGATTTGTCCGAAGCATTGTTTAATTGTGGAATCGACTTTTTACCGAAGACGTCAGAATTGGTAGCCGTTTTAGGTAATTGTTGGTTTGTTGGGAACTTGGAACGCACCCCTGTTTGGGAGAAAGTGTTCACTTCACAGTTTCACATTATCATACAATAGTTTCAAGCGTAAATGTCATGTAAAATATTTTCCCCTTCCATAATTGTAGGTGAACTAATTTTTAAGATGCAGTTATAACTAAAATTAAAATAATTTAGTTCTAGTTGTTATTTATACTCGTTAGTGGAGTTAGCGTGGTTCAATGGTTGTGTATCGAGCTTGAGAATCTCGTAGTCCGAGTTCGCATTCGACATGTGCTTTTGTAAGTTCCAGGATGAATACTTACCATTATTATTATTGTGTAGGGTTATCTTGCATTGCGACTTAATGGTCTATTGTGCCCCCTGATAATACCTGGGAGAGGTTTGTTCCCTCATTAGAGTTTCCTTCACAATATCATTCCTTCGAAATTGTGTTCAAGAGTCAAACACTTTTACTATGTCTTGGTGAGAATAGTTCGCCCTAGAGCACCCTAGAGAATGAGAAGTGGGTCCATTGTTGGTATATCCTCATCTGATTTTATCACAATCTTTTGCGTGTTCGAGTCTCGCTGGGCTCATTGCAGAATCTGCAAAGGCCTTTGTTATACCTAGTTTCCTTGGACGATCCCCGTATTTGTAGTGCCCCGTTAAAAAGACTATTAGGTTACATAGTTTATTCGTACTAAGGCAGAGGCATGCTTTGAATCTTTTCCGATTGTAGTGTCCCAGAAGTTCCTTAGCTTGCCTAAGACCTGAAGTATTAATCCAAGCTCTCGCCCTGTCTTCTTTCTCCATTTTCCTGAATTCTTTGCTTATGGTATGATTCCCTATTCCGCAGAATCGTTCAGGTCTAATGAAGGATTCTGAAGTCCTTTGTCTTGCCAAGGAGCCTGCTTCTTCGTTACCCTCTATTCCAACATAGCCGGGTACCCAATGTGGGTTACCTTGTTGTTACAACACAATTCATTATGTTTGTATAGTACTTTTGCCCATAGGTACTGAGTGCTTTGTTCTTGGTCCAAATACACCTGCCCCTACTCCTTTTTCAGTTTTCGAGGCTTCTGTATACCTCTTTAATGTGTGGTTACTCAGTCCATATATTATGAATCTATCGCTCCAATTCTTCTTATTGCTTAACTTCGTACGAAATTTTGTATCAAAATTAAATTTCCTGATACTATCATCCTTAGGGATTGCTAGAAGGGGAAGTTTTTTGAGAAGTACTCGTATTCTTTTGAACTGATGCATTTCTCCCTCCCATCACGTTCTTTTGCCATCCTTAGGACTGTCCCCTTTGCTCAACCACGACGTGAAGTAGATTTAGTTCCAGGAATACTTCCATGGCTGCAGTTGGACATGTTCTCATGGCCCCAGTAATACAGAGGCAAGCAAGTCTTTGCACTATATTGAGTGTCTCCCTTGTTGTGGCTAAACTAGTTCGTTTTACCCACGCTATCGCTCCATATGTATTGGTCTCACAATGGTGATGTACATCCTCGGGCTAAGTCATCAGGACTACCAGGACAATCATTAGAGTACAGGTGCCATTTTTGGATACCTCCTCTGTGTGCTTTTTCCACGTGAGTTTACTGTCTAAGTAACTTCTTTTACTGGTGTCATTTTCATTCCCGACAGCCGGATTGGCTTTTGTTCAAGCTTCCTTTTTCTCGTAAATGGTACAATTGTAGTTTTTGACGGGTTTCTGTTGAGCCCCAGCCATGAGGCACCATTCTTGAATTGCTTGTAGACATCTTTATATGATGTCAATCAATACTATGTCATCAGCGTAGGCTTAACAGTTGATTGCAAGGTTTGTTAACTTTTCAAGTAGTTGATCCACAACTAGACTCCATATTAGAGGAGATAGTACTCCTCCTTGTGTGTTGACCTTAATAATTTTACGCGACTTCTGAATTTCTGCTAATGTTGTTCTCAGCAACTTGTACATCCACTTAGATACTGATCTGCAGACTCCTTTTCTGTCCGGGGCTCGTTTAATGGTTTCGTGCGAAATGTTATCGAATGCCCCCTCGATATCTACGAAGGCGCAGAGAACTGTCTCTTTCGTTTCGAGAGCTTTCTGTTTGTTTCTCGTCAACTGCCACCAAATATTATAGTCTGCATTAAATTCATTGTCTTGCTGGAGGATAACAATCACTGCAGTCTGATTCTCTGACTCTCAGTTCATTAAAGTGTTTGAAAAAGTACAAGGAAATGTATAACAAGTGCCTATTGCTGCTGGGCGACGCAGAGTTGTAATTGGGTGATCTGATCAGGCACAGACCGACATGGTTTGGAAGAATCTTGGAGATCAGGAACTATCTGTAAGAGTCCAATAAGAATACAAACGTATTTACCGAGGTGATGAGGAGGAGCGTAAATCAATTTAAAAATTATTTCCTCAAATTTGAGTTAAGTTCAGTTGAGAATTAAACTCCTCAAAACCTAGTTAAGCCAACTTGTCAACATCCAATAATAGGTATCAAACTCTATACATAGGTACATTAGGTATATCTGTTCTATCCTCTTTTCATGTGGCTCTAAACACGCACGTTTCTTTTTTATCCCTTAATCCAGGTTTGCAGGTGTGGACTATTCCAGGACCAGTAAAGTTGTTTATGTCCGTTCATTGCAACTATTATTCGATTCTTCCCGCGTGATTAATGCAAACAAAAACTCACATCTTTTGAAACAATATTCTTATACCACTTTTCAAAATATTATTTCGGTAAACAAAAACCAATAAGCACGCAACTTTTCGATAAATAAATGCTAAATTGCTCCAAACGAACAAAAAACAAAAAAAAAAATCACTCAGCCATCAAAAGTGCACCCAACCACAAGCATTTTGACCTTTCAAACCTTTTTCCTTCAGTTAAACACGCAGATCTCCTCCAAAGAAAAACAAAGGCCCTCTATTACATCGATTATCTTTTTTAGGTTCTCCAAAAGTTAAACAAAGGTGAACATGTTTAGAAACACAAAGCACAAAAAGTTAGCTTCCTTCTTTCCACAACCAAAGAAGGAGCATTACGAGTAGACAGATTGCGTGACCCAGCACTGTCACGATAATAAAAAAAGTACAATCACGAAGGATCTTTCGCAGGACTAAGCAATATTCTGAATATCAAATTGTATGTCATGGCTATCATAGCATTTTTTTTAGATGCGCTCAAATCTGTCCCATTCACATTTAAAAAATCTGTTCCTACAATTTCCAGTCCTAGTTATAGGCCAAGTAGCCAAGTTTGTCTTGTTACACTAAATTATATGCATATAGACAAATGCTGATGCAAATTCAAAGAAAAAATGATAATGATACGTCTTGTTGTAACGTTCAAGACAAATTGTAACGATTCACATACTCGTAGAGAAACATGAAGGAAGTTCCACAAACACACCCAGCCAGGAGTCAAAGGCAAACAGACGAAAAACAGGAAGGAAGCGTAGTCCCGGGCAAAAAGGGTTAATAAATTTCATATTTGACACCAAAAATGACGCTAATTACATATAAACGAACACCAGCCAACTCACGGATGTGTAATAGAGAAACAGTGGCTTTTTGGCCTCTTTTGGTCTTCCTGGTTCCTCTTCAATACAAACACTCTACAGGGAGAGTGTGTGTATGTTTTTTTTTTTTTTGTCGGAAAGAAGGGGGTTTTCGAGGAAATAAAAAGGGGCGAAACCATTTTGAGGTCTGTTGGTTTTCTCCAAATTTATATTTTCCGGCTGAGTTCAGGCTGTGAAGAACATGATATTCAAAGAAGAGAAGGAATCCCAGCAGCACTCGTCGTAAAGGGAAAAGTTTGGGATGAGACTATTTTGGTAGTTTTCTTGTTCGTGGTTAAAATTGTGTAAATTTCTATTGTGCAGACTGTGTTATTATGGCCAGCAAGTCTGTAATTATTCAAAATTATTTATTTAATTAAATAACTATAAAGTGGACCGTAGCGGTTGTATAAAAGTGGTTGGATAAGCAGATACTCTCTTTGAGGTACATAGGCTTTTTAGTTATCCCTGTTTACTTCCACTGGGAATGGTTATTTGATTAGTATTTAACTCATCTACACTAATGCTTAGGACTCAATCATGCGCAGTGGTAGTTTTAATCTGATCTAAAAGAAAAAAAACAATTCCTTGTTAGTGGTAGCATCAGAGCTGTGACTAGGGAATATAATATAATAATTTTCTTCGTAGAATACATTGTTTTCGGCATATTCGCACTCAAAAACGATTTCGATTAAAGACGGACATTTTGAATGCGTTCCCACAATTATAGAATATTTTCAAAAACTTGGCTTCCACCTTATAGAGCATTTCAAAACTGAAATTTTCAACATGAATCATTTTTATCATACGACAAACCATTTTCGACATATTCACAGATTTTCACTGTTTTTAATCCGAAAGTAAATACTTGTATATGAACTGTCAGCTCACAAACCTTTCTGTTTCAATTGAGAAGCTTTTACATGACAGTTTTACTCCCGGACGTTCGCTAGAGGTCGAACCATGAAATAAATCTTTTGTGAATCGATGCATGCAACTTGTAAGGAAGAACGATCCCATAGCTCCTTGTAAACACAACCGAATGGGAGAAGAGGACGTGCGTAAGCATTTCTTCGAAACTGTTTTTTAGCAAAAGTTATGACAGAAGTCTTTTGCGTCAATTGCGAGTCTGCCTATATTAGAGTGCTCTTTTAAGACTTATTTGGGGGTGCTAAGGTGCGCTCTACTTGTCATGATTAGGCGTTTAGATTTTCCACGGTCCCATCTAAACCAAGTTAGTTTTGTTATGTTACACCATCTACTACTCGTATTTGCTTGTGTAATGGCTCGCAAATCAAACGCGTGCTTCGCTGCCTTAATTGGGCCAAAGAGCTCGTCTGAAACAGAGTCCATACTGTGAGCCTAGTCAAATAACAGTGTCATACAGTGGAATTGAATTCATCAACCACCATTTGATAACAACCGTCCTTCTCGATAACGTGCACCCTTGTACTGAAATTATGTCGGTTCCTGATAATCCACCCCTCAAAGCAGCGAGCAACTTTTCCAAGAGCACTTTTTAAAGCCATGAACTTACCATTGTTGTCTAATGGTAGAACGTGTAGGAGTGTAATTATAGTGCTGCTGTTGGTCACACCCTCAAACCTTGCTTAGAGAGTTTGTACAGGTTGTTTTGTCTAGGGCAGGCCTCTGGACAAAGTCTTAGGACTCTTCTTGACTCTTAGTTCGCCTTCCAACCGAGTTTTGCCTGCATCGACTTAGTCAGAACGGTCCGAATCCATCACCTTAGATTGTTAGGACATGTAGAGTGAATAGACAACAAAGCTCCGGCCGGGAAAGTCTTTGAATCCATCCAAGAGGAACGACGCGGTAAAGAAAGACCTCACCTAAGATGGCGCACACAATTGGAAAGGGACCTCAACCAACTTCGTGAGCAAAATTAGAGGCGGCTAGCACAAGATCGAGCTGGCTGGTGACGCTTGTTGGTTGAGGCCCAAGTATACCCCGGACTGTGGCGCCAAGTATGTAATATAAAAAGCTCTAATCAAATAGCTTTTAGAAATCACTTTTAGCCATGGCGTCAGCATTTTTGTAAATGATTGTTATTCTGCGTGAATGTTGAATTATTTTTTTCAATTTTTTGCTTGGTCCTTTAGTAATAGGATATAAGATAGGTACGTATAGATGTATAGGTTGTTGGATGCACGACACTGCAGTATGGTGGACGAAGGTTGAGCCTGTAGATGATTTCGTTTTTGTGGTGGCGGTGGCCATGGATTGAGTGGTCCACGTCGGCGTAGTGGTAAGGAAGTTTACAAGGAATGTGTTTCAGTATTCAAGTACACAGCTTCGATTACAACTGCCTATATTCGTTGCTAATCAAAGAGGCTGGAAGATATTAAAATCCTGCCAGTGCAGAAGCAATCGTGCAGTAATAAACTTGTTTTAAGACTTTCGTCACTAATGGTGATCAAAATGGACAGAATGATTGGAGTTAGGTTTCAACTATAATCCGTTTAGCTATCATCTCAGCTAAGTTATCGGTGGTTCCAGGCCGTCGTGATGTATTGGAGCAATAAGATCGATTAATCCCAACCTGTGCCTTGCTAGATCACCGGTAAACGCGATTAGGTATCGATGCCTTTGATCCCAGCTTCTTGCTGTATTGGTATTGGAATGACCCAATTCCCAAGAAACTTGACGATTGTTACTTCTCGGCCAGTGGTTCGAATGGTAAAACGTGGGGCAAAAGTAAATTACAGTCAAGCCCTCCTAAACCTCGACTGCAATGAGGATCATTTTCCATTCAAAATCATCATGAGCGACGAGTCTTACTTCGGATACGTGAATAAGCAAAATGATCTTTTTTGGAGCACAGAAAATCCACAAATAATGCACAAAGAGCACAAAGGTGATTGGCCCATATTTTTTCGAGGACGTCTCACTGTTACTGTGACTGATGAGCGCTACAGAACCACGATCAATGACTTCTTGGTGCAGCAAATTGACGAGTTGGGTTTGGAGAATATGTGGTTCCAGCAAGACGATGCAATCGCACACACAGCACGAACGACAGTGGACATTCTGCAGCAAGCGTTTCCCGGCCGCTTAATCTCTAGTTTTGGCGATTTGCGCTGGCCGTTCTAGACTTCAGTTTTTGGTTTTTTTTTATGTCACGGGTCTATACGAACAACCCACAGATTTTGGCATCCCTGTAGTAGAAAATGCGATAAGAAGGGGAGAATTTATTGCCAGAAATTCTGAGAAAAATCATGCAAAGTGCTGTGGAACGAGCTCGAATGCGTATCAACTCTGGCGGCGGCCACTTGATCGATATTACCTTCACGACTTAATGGAAACAAATTTAACTAAATGAACATAACCAATGAACAAATCTAATTCTCTTTATTTACAAACAAAGTTACTGCCTTTGGAAATCGAGTGAGGACTTTTGCGCCACCTTGTATCTTCGTAAATTTCAACAATGGCTCCTAAGTTTCTATTGTCAAGGCTAGATTTATGGAACGACATTGTACCATGAATTTTCTGGCTTTTTGGCGGACAAAACAGGTTTGAGGCATGTTGGAGACTGTCTCAGCAACCTTCTGCCGATTCTAAGTATCATATCTTCAGTACTACAGGGCTTCTTCCCCAAAATTCAAAGATATACTAGAATTGACCCATCTAACCTAGGCTGTGGTATGGGTCCTCCAATTATTCCTGCGATGAGAGTGGGTCACATGAATACAATTCCCGTAGCTTCTTATATGTGTCCATTCTGCAGTTCATGCTCAGTATGCATGCTTTCGTGTCCACTAATCTGTTCATTAATTTCCTCTTGCCATTCTGCATACCAATCCTCTAACCTTTTAACTTTTCGCCTCATCCTATTTTTAATTCTTCTATCTATTTTCCAATCGGATCTACTTCGTATCTTAATCCGTTTAAATTCTCATCTCATTTGTGGTCACTGAAAACTCTTATGAAAAAAAAAGCTCACACCCGGCTTAATTGTCCCTAATGAGATTTTAACGAATTCAGCTCTAAAGAAATCGATTTGACAGTTCAAGAGAAATATCACATTCTCTTGTCGTTACACTATCAACATGTACTCGTATCTATTGCGATTTCATTTCGCTCGATGTAAGCATGTTAACATTCCAGTTGGGTTAGCAATTTCCAGCTCGTTGAATCCAATTAGGAAACCACCCTCTAGTGACAGCAGTAGTTACCCAAAACCCACCCGAAACCTAACCAAAGACTTACTCGATGTGTGTAGTGTAAAGGCTTTTAGCAGTTTGGCGTATTGACTTTCTCCGTCAAAATGTTAATCAATGAGGTGTAGCGTCATGTTCAAATCGGATTTGTGCCAGTGTTGTTTCTTTATATGTTCTTTTCTAATTTACCTTCAACACCATACAAATGATGACGGCAGTGGTGGCGGAGTAACACCTTTGATGTTGTCTGATGGGGGTGTTATTCTGGTCTAGTTGGGTTGCCAGCAGATGGATGTGAGTGCAAGGCTTATGATGTTAGGTTGACAGAACAGTTGTTGTAGATAGCTTGGACAATGGGCGAACTCAAAGTGTTATTCATGCAAAAAAAAAAAAAAAAAAACAGGGACAACGATGAGATATTGAGTAATAATAAGCTTCTGGTGAAACAATTTCCTTGACTTTGGCAACATTGACTTGAAAAAGAAATAAATGGAAACATGTCTGAATTGTGTTAATAGGGAAGCAATCTATTATTGATTTTTCTTGTTGCTTAACCTACTATCCGATTCTAAGGGCTGGTGATGGATGAATGAGCAATAAATTGTTAAAGGAACAGGGAGGAATAAAGGGGAGGGGCTAGGTATTGAATTTGTGATTATTAGGTTAGACGTTTGCTTAAACTTAATCCCGAATATGGGCAGGCTGTTTCGAATAAACTAACGAGAAAATGAGTAGTCCTAGTCCTTAGTGGATGGATAAAGTCACATCATTGAGAGATAGATATCTAAAAATTGTTTGTTAGCTACCAATAGAATGCCCTCAAAATACAAGATTCTTTCAAATTTGACGAGAATTCATTCGGTATTCGTTCAATACGTAGGAGTTCCACTCGTCAAAACAAAACACTTCTTTGATCCATTCTAGAAAACCAGCTGGAAGGCACCCAAAAGCCATATTATTTGAAAACCTTTTAGTGGGCGGATATTGACGACTTAAGCCTCACGGTAACGTTATGATTTTTCCAACACAAAAAAAATGCCCATGGCATTTGGCGCTCACTATTAGTGACCGTATTGCCAGTAACAAGAGCTGTGACTGTTGCCCAAACCGCATCTAGACCGGATTCCATCAGTCTGAGGCTTAAATTACAGAACATATTAAGAATAGTGACCATAATACAGTGTTGCACCCGCACCGACAGGGTATTTTTTGGGACTGCGGCCGATTTGAAATTGGCGCTATTTCTCACAGATATGGTTTTATTATGTGAAAGTTGGCAGTAGTGTTCAGCTGTCAATTCCATTTCATCACGGGGAGTTTGACGCCACAACGTGTTTTACTTACAATTATTGCAACACAGCGTAAATTATATGATTTTTTTGGTCGACGTGAAGTGCTTGTAAAGAGCACTCTTCAAAAATTATTCCCAATTTCGAGAACCTTTACACATTCAGTGATTTACAGAAGCCTGGATCACGTCGTACAGCGCTTACATAATAAAACATTGGTGCAGAGAGGGACAATGTGAGTGGAAGTCCGGAAACTTCGATTCGTCGTCGTGCTCAACAAATTGGCGATTCTCCAACGTCTATGTGGAAAATTATGCATCATGATCTGCATTTCTTTCCGTACAAAATTCAACTGCATCAAGAACTTCAAGAAAATGACCAGAGATGACGAGGCGCATTTTGACTTGAATTGACAATTTTGACAACAAGACGGTGCAACAAGCCATACAGCCAGAATAACAATGGAATTTGTTAAACAGGCATTTCCAGGCAGGGTCATGTCGAAATTTTTCGGATATCAATTGCCACGCTCACCATATGTAACAGCTCTGGACTTCTTTCTCTGGGATACTTGAAGGACCGGGTTTACACTACCAAACCAACAACATTGCAACAATTGAAATACAATATACCCAATGTAATTGCAAATATTTCGGTTGACATCCTGCAGAATGTGATGAAAAATGTGGTTGTGGTCTAGTCAAATTGTTAAAGTCTTCCCACACGGTTACGGGGTTATCCTTCTCAACATTTATTAGGCAGAATATGAGTTGTCGCAGAATATGAGAAACCGCAGCTAAACCAGAGGCATGGCCAAAGTAAATATCCACATAATATAACTACTGACCGCGTATGGGTTCTCCCGTGCATATCTATGCATCATAGTGAGCCTAATAGTACTGCGAAGACGGAGTGCTTGAGCACGTCGATATTGTCTTCCTCAAATGCTGTCGATTCTGTGCAAAAACGAAAATACCTTGGGTTAAGCACAGGAAATCATCACCACACATAAAATAAGGTCGTAGGAAAAGTTAATTGCTTCAACGCTTGGAAATGCTAAGACACCTCCCCACGAAGCAATATTTAATAGTGGTTCTGGGGACACTAGGAACAGCCGTAAAAATCAAATCGAAGATAGTCGGGTCTTTGGGCAAAACTTAGGGCGCAGGGCAGGCAGAACAATGTCCAAAATATTTGAGCACCAAGCCAAAGTGACTGGAAATTTAATATCAGATGCATTGGCCAGGTTCGGGTCTGTCCGATACAAGAGTCTATGTACCAATTTCATAAATCAAACTATTAATATACTCGTAGAAAGACTATCTATCCACAGCAAAAAGCAAGCGTGAAATCATTCAAACATGCAGCAACATAAAAACCCAGGGGCCCCAAAATAGATAGAAACAGATCAAGAAACTTAGTATTTCTAAACAGATCATCGATTGCTCTTGCGTCAAGAGTGATAACAGGACACAACCTCCTAAGTATATGAAATGTGCAAAAGCTGCAGAGACTCTTTGGTAATGAAGGATACCTTCCACTTGGCTGAAGAGACTCTTTGGTACTGCAGGATACCTTCCACTTCCTATGCCAATGCTCCAACCTAAGCGGAAAACATTGGGATCTTCTAGGAAACTCGTTCTCTAGTGTCTTACATGAGCTAGCAAACTTATTTGAAAGCAATCCTAAAGTTTTGCGTAAGTAAGAATGGAAAACTTTATATTCAAAGCAGGCGGCACATTATCAAACATTCCAGCATTTAACTTCGATTCTTCTCTCTTTTCAGGTGGAACTAAATGTAACGACAAGGGCCTCAGACCCATTAGCTTTTTTTTACATTTTCTTTATAACTCTTCAGTGAATCTTATCTCTATAATCTCTATATCAAAGGTTCCGTGGTTGATAACACTCTCGGGTCCGGACAAAGTTATACTTACACTGTGCATGTTGCAACAGTCTCTAGCTATGTACCACACCTACCAACAATTTTCTTGTATTCCATCCTCATATCAATACCAAGCAGAGAACCTTAGACACACTACCGCCAAAGAAAAAAGCAGAAAAAGAAAGCAGTAGCAGGTACCAGAAAATGATGTCCAGACTATTGGTTCAGCCAGCTTCAAGCAGAGTTTCACACCAGCAGATGATACTAATTACTTGAAGCTTGTGGATAATTTGTAGACTGACTTTCTTACGTAAAATACTGGATACCACCTGGAGTTGGCTAATATAAAATACAATACAAGCAACGACTTTCGTTGGCGTTCCAGGACCACAGAAGCTTACAGAAACTGCTCAGCTTCATCACTCTAGATGAGAGGTGACCAAATTAATTACTTAACCGGTTGGGAAAACTGACATTTTACAGCATTTCCAAAGATATTATCAGGATCCTCTGGACACAGCAATTTCCTCCATACATGCACTCGATTATGGGCTACAACGCCAATCATTCTGCTTATTTTTATAAGTGTCAACTTGTTCCGCTGCATCCTCAGTTATCGAATACCAGATATCTGCTCGAAACCAATGTCACAAATAATGTTATCTCGACCAAAGTCGAAATTGTCCACGACACCATGGCTACTTATTACCTGTTATTTTTAAAGTTTCATACACTTGTACCACAGTCTGGAAAAAAACAAATTGTATAAATAGACTTTCCAATTCCACTCCTTTTCATGGACAGTCTGCAGAGCCTCTTTTAATTGCCCATGATAGCAACTGAATACCTAAATCAATCTCCTATCTCTCCATTCATTTTAGATCAATCTGATCACTCGCTTAATTGACAGACAACTATGGCCTCGGCGCATCAACAATGTCAACACTTTACTTTGGCGATTTATTTTTCTGTCTACCTAAACACGCATTCCACGCCCTGCAAGGCACGCACTCTCCGCACAAGAGTGTAAACATATAACCACAGCACAGAATGCAACATGTTGCAAATAAAACATTTTCTTTATGCAAATTCGAGTGCATCCATCATTGGGTATACCATACTGGTTGGATCGAAATTAATTATATTATTCCAACTGATGAGCACACAACACTCGAAGCACGAGCACCGAGCACAGTCAGCCCACCAGAATCAACCTGGAAAAGCAGAAACAGGCTACTGCCACCTGAAAGCCTAACTCATACACCTCCGCACCAACACAGATACTATATTCGGTTTGCATTCACAGTATGACCAGTGACCAAGGTGTGATCTCAGCTCTTAAATCCCACTTGGAGCACAGTAAACGACGTGAACTCCAATCACTTCGAGCATCCTTCAGATTGATTACATTTCCGCCGATTGAAATTCAATTCACTAATTCCACACACACACACACACACACAGCCAAACAGAAAGACGGACAGTCAGTCAGAGTCCGGGATTGACTGACAGACTGATAGACTGCCTGGCTGCTGGTTAGTTCCAGGCTTTGCTTCGCGCACTGGACAAGTGTTCTCCAGACGAAACAGAATAAACTGATTACGACGAGGCTGTGTGAGAGATAGCCAAGCCAAGTGGCGCGCGAGAAGTGCCCACTTGGACCGTGTGTTGGGACCGTGGCGTGTAGTCTTCGGTCATAAAGTGTGTAGGCTTACGAGTGGCACTTGGGATGCTCTCAAGCAATCAGATATTTTGTTGATCCTCTGGCTTTCTGTTTCTCCTGGGTAATCCTGCGTCACAATAATAACACTGGCTGCCTTATGGACAACGATGATGGTGTGTATGCTGCGGTGATCTATGGCATATTGGGTGGCATTTCTACTCGAGATTCGGTTGCGACAAATGTGAAACAGAAAAGATCGTTGGGGTATCCGTATCTGTATGCTGTGTATCTGTTTCGTCTACCAGATGTTTTCTTCAATTTGGATTATGACCACTTGAGTCCCAGAGGCGATAATGACGACGATGAGCGATGGGGCGAACGATGATGCCAAGCCGAGGTAGTGATGGGCACGCGTAGGTCTTAAATTAACAAAATGGTTCAAGTGTTGATTAATTTCTCATCAGCTTAGCGATTGTTAAGGTGTGGTTCACAAGTGTTTCTTCATTCATTGATGGCGAGAGTAAGTGAGAGGTAGAGTGTTGGAGTGTTAATGGAACACGGGTTGCCAGTTATGTGCAATGACTTCATTCAATGAATAATGCATTTTGGACACGTTGAGAGTAAAGGTAAATTGGTGTAAAGTGCCTGTTTCCTTTTTTTTTTTTTTTTGTCTGTCGATTCTTTGGGAGAATGTTCTTCAGGTAGTTAACGATGCTTTGTTACTTTATGAAAGAAGTTCAACGAGTTTGTGAAATTTGGTCCCGGAAAGTAGATTTTTTTGTAAATTTACAGCTCAACATACAACAAAAATGCCGTAAGGCTTGCTTTTCAACTTGTGACTTCGTATATTCATTCCCTGAGCTATAGATGTGACTTGTTTGGTTAAGCAAATTAGTATATAGTATCTTCCTTAATGAGGTTCTTACTGCGAAATGGTTATTTCAGATTATACATCATTTTGATGTATCCAGACAGTTTATTTATAGTTTTTGGTACAACGTTGAAGCCAATTCGATTTTTAATGCCCCGCGCAGGGTTAACATATGCGAATCCATCAGAAGTAGAGTAATAAATGATTCTTTTGGGGACAGCTTTATCGAGAAACAAGCAAAACGGGGAACCCGTCAGTGTGGTGTACTTTCTGGAATCTTGTTCTCAAAGTACTCCTTTTGGAAATAGAGAACACTGGATGCAAGGTTGTTGCTTACGCAGACGATGTAGCTATTACGGATGAGCTGAGAAGGTCTCACACAGAGACGTTTCAAGCCATGCTTTACCTCCTCCTGATAGACATCGTTGGTAAACAAATGGCTACCAGCTCAGCACTTCAACTAAGAAACTCTTGACAAATGGAAAGAGGAAAAGACTGGTCATTCCAACATACTTAAAATGCATCGTCATCTCCTCAATGACACCGACTGCTAGCCTATCGAAACTGATTTCAACTTAGGCATATCTGAGTGGACGGAACTTGATGTCCTTTACAACAGATCACTGTCGCTGTTCCTTGAGGAAAAAGACGATTGTTCTGCTCGCGGTCTTCTTTTGCAACATCTACATCTTCTACTGCTACATTCGCCCTTTCCAGCCCACCCAATCCTACCAGCTTGCCATAGATGCAAATGGTTCTCTGTTTAATTTTGTTGACACCCGCGAGGGATTTTAATTGTCCCAATCTTCAAAGGGATCTGTCTGATGGCCCGTCCCACTTTACTTACTTACTTACTTAATAGGCCTGCGACCCTTGGAGGGTCAGAGCCTGTACTGCCGCCTTCCATTCTTCACGGCTCCGGGTGTAGTCGACAGATTTTTTGCTTCCGGTATACATTCACATCTTTGTACAGCTCGTAGAGTTCGCGATTATGTCTTCTCCTCTATTTGCCCTCCTTACAGATAGGATGAATATCCAGTCCCACTTTGACACTAAAAATCCCTCTTCAGACAAAGAGGTTCTTTTCATTGGCTGTCTCTTTAATTTTGGCTTTTATCAGTCTAGTGGCGTTGCTTACAACTGGCGGTAGACAACTCAATATGATTTTCTCATCAGACGCTGATGCGAGCAACCATTTTCTTTCCAAATTAGACCGCTACCACCCACCTCCTCTCTTACATTGACGCGTTTATCTTAAATCTCGTTCGGACTCTGACTTCTCCAATTTCCGAATTCTGCGAATCTCTTTATGTTGAATATCTAGACCGCATTACTTTAGCAAATCGCTTAATAACCACGTGCTCAAAGTTGATCTTGATTATTTCTCCTACATGAGAAGCTGTGCCCAAACTTCATTAAACTCAACTGATGTATCCGTGGCTCTCGTAAAAGAAAAGATAAAAAAAAGTGCGAATATTCCCCCGGTCTCGATGGCCTGCCACCAATTTTAGCAAAGCCTTCGATAAAATCTCGCAAGGATAAAACCCGGTTTAATGACGTGGATCAAATCCTCTCTTAAAGAACGGCAATACAAAGTCCCCTTTAGATGCTCAGTATTCGAATCATTTATAGCCACATATGGAGTGCCTTAAGGTAGCCATCTTGGTCCTCTGCTTTTCATTTTGTCTATTAACAACGTTGACTATATCACCGAAAACTTGTATTTATCTGTCTACGCTGATGACATGAAAATCTTCAGGCACATTTTATCATTTGAACAACTTTTCAACCTGGTGCCAAAAAAATTTCCTTGAGTTCAATGTCAACAAATGCCAAGCCCGTAAGCGTTTTCTACCAGTCCCTAGATCCTATCTGATCTGTGGCTAACCTGTCCCTCTGGTCACTTTATTGCGTGATTAGGGTGTGATCTGTGACAGAGAACTTAATGCTTGCTATCATGTTAACAACATTATTAGCAGAGCCAGCTCCGCGCTTGGTTTTTCTTGTCTAAGGAATTCTCCAACCCTTATCTCACGAAATCTATCTTTTTCACATTTGTTAAACGAATCCTTGGATATGCTAGCTAAGTATCCTATCACGATACCCATTTCCTTTGAATTGAGACTGTTCAACACAGATTCAACCATTTTGCTGTACGCGGTCTTCCTTTGGTCAACAGATATAACCTACCCCATATGAGGATCGTTTAAAATTAATAAACGTTCAATCATTCGAAAAACGTGAAATTGCCGACATCCTCTTTGTACATCAGCTATTAGCAGGAAACATCGACAGACCTGCCCTGCTACAAATGATATCCCTCAACGCCAACCCTTGCAATCTAAGATCTGTACCTCTCTTACGCCTTAAATTTCACGGCACCAACTCTGGCTGTAACGCACCTATGTCTAGAAAGCTGCGCATGGCCAACGTTACAAGCTCCTTCGAATTTCAATGCAGCAAATTTAAACTTCGAAACTCTCTTCTTAATGCCATCTCTTCTCCTTCTCCTCCTAATTTTTTTAGTTTAGTTTTTAAGTTAGCTTTAAGTTTTTTTGCTTAATTTACGTTAAGTTTGGCTTATTTAGCTTTAAACTTATAGCTTGTACTAAGCTTAAATAAATAAATATATTCAAGTCTCGGACGAATATAAGCTTTGTAGATTTTAGCCAAGTCTGTGAGAGTGAAAAATCGTTTACATATTTTGAGGAATCTGAGGCATCTAACACCATCTTTAGCAGTATCTGTAATCTGCTGATTCCAACGGAGGTCAGAGCTATCATGCAATTTATAGTTCGACTACGTAAGTATACCTCTTCAGAGACAGGAGTTGAATTCAACTCGATTTTTTGTTCTCCAATTGATTATTACATATCAGAGTTGTGTTCGGCAGCGTTCTCTCTCACTGGGACTACAGACATTAGGGACCTTGCCGTGGAGACACTACCTATAAAGAGTACTCGAAATCATGAGTACTGTCATCTGCGAAGGCATGAGTTTTGATTGCGAGTAAGAGAGAAAAGGTGGGGTGGCCATAGTATAGTGTTTTTGTTTGTACCCCGAAATGAGCAAGTTCGAGCCCAAACGGGGAACAGCAACCATAGCCATCCGAGCATAAAAGAGAAATGAATAAAATCTAAGTTTCACAAACCAATAAAGAATTTCTGCCTGGTAATACAATGGACCAAAAATTGAGTCTGAGTCTTCTGGGATTTGAGAATTTCCATTTAAAAAAAAAAAAAAAAAAAATCAAATAGAGGAGAGATAACTGAGCCCTGGGGCACACCAGTATTGGTTTCGAATGGGGTTTTCCTCAAAAAGTTCGCAAATCCATCTTGAGAAAATACTACCAAGACCACAGGCTTGAAGCTTGGTTACGGGGGTACTATACCATATTCTATCGAAAGCTTTGGACATATCACCGTATGATAGTGGAATTCCACTTTTCAGACAGGTACACCATTAGATCTCCTGTTGCCGGAAACAGTCATTAAGAAGATGATTTTGTTTTTTTGGAGATATCCCATAATTTGGTAATTGACAATACTCTCCTTGACCTTGGAATTCACTGACTATGTTAGTTAGAAGGAGAAATTTTATCCCCTTTTTGAGTACCTACAATTCTCAAAAATCTAAAAAAAGAAGGCTTTAATCTTATAAAGAATTTCAAAACTTAAAATTTAAATTGAAATATTTTTTCTCGTACGCCGAACCGTTTTCGAGATATTCGCACTCAAAAACGATTTCTATTAACTTTGGAGTAGAGTCGGATATTTTGGAAGATTCCTAAAAAATTTCCATTATTTTAAAAAATTCAGCAGCTATCTTGTAGAGAATTTTTAAAGCATTAATTTCGATTGTTATAATTTTGTACGAGCGACACAACGTTTTCGAGATATTCGCACTCTAGAACGATTTCTATTAACTTAGGAGTAAAGTCGGACATTTTGAAATATTTCGTACTTTCAGTTCTCAAAAATTTTATAAAGTAAGGCATCAGTCTTATAAAGAATTTCAAAAATTAAAATTTGGATTGAAATATATTTTCTCGTGAGTCGCCCAGTTTTCGAAATATTCGCATTCAAAAACGATTTCCATTAACTACAAACGAAAGGAACATATTTTTTGAAACAAGATTGAGGGTTCACGTACGGAATCTTCCAAAATGTCCTACTATAGACGAGCCGCCAACGGTTCATATGAGACTAGCGTATGAAGCTCAGAAGGTCACCTGTGTAAAAGTAACTAGTTTTTTTTTTTTTTTTTTTTAATAAATAATTATAATCCCTAGATCTCCATGACTTCTATGCGGCATCTAGTACTTTTTCTAACAATACACTTAAGTTCTCTCCAACTCTTTATCGGTTAGGTCAGGTTACGTGGCTGTTCCCGCCCATGTAGGGACACATTTAGATCAAGGATAGGTCCATTGTGATACCACAAGAAGAACCGGATTTTTCGGCACCAGGAACCCTACATGATTAATTTTTTTCCTAAGGAAGATAGGAATTGGTAACTGTTGCGGCGTTAACCCTTTTCTGCTTCGCATCTATGTAAAAAAAAAAAACATCTGGATCCGTAGATAAAATTCTCTATCAATATCAGCTAAGCTTAGCTAAGTCGTTAAGACCTTCATAGAAGTAGCAGTTTCGTCCTCCTCCTCATCTCTACAGCTTCTACAGAAATCGTTGGAGAGGGCACCCATTCTAATAGCATATCTACCTATCAAGCAGTGTCCCGTGAGGGCTCCTATTATTGTACTAATGCGTATCCTGTTAATGGACAGAAGTCATTCCGATCTTTTCAGATCCAGCTTGGGCCAGATCTGTTTCGACGAAAGAAAAGTACTGATACTATTCCACCAGAACTTTATCAATTCTAAGGGAGCACGGCTCCTCTCTATTTTCAGTGAAATTCCAACCCGCACCCTCTTTTGCCAGCTCATCCGCTTTGTAGTTGCCCGGGAAGTCACTGTGTCCTGGAATCCAGCACAGAGGAATGTCGCAACTGTCAGCGATCTCATTAAGAGACCTGCGGCATTCTAATGCTTTCATCGCTGCCTCTTTACCAGTTACCAAGAGACTGTTTCCATCAAAAAAGTCATCTCCATGATTTTACCAACAGAACCATTTCTTTCGATTGTCTGCTTGGTCCAAAAAAGTCTTGAATTACTTCAAATTTGTAGCCGCATTTGACGCAATTTGAATTTTGGCAACATGCAAACCTTATCGCGGTAAAAGGTCTCCTTAATAGCAGCCATTTTCTTCTGTTTCTACCTTCACCTCTTTGTAGTAAAAACCAATAATCTTCGTCCAAATCACAAAGTCGTGACCAATTCTAAACAAATAAAAACTTCAATTGCAGTCCCCTTCGGATCATGCAGCACGAAAGAAACTCAGTGCTGTGGTTCCCGGCATATTCTCACAAGCAAATTGCAATAATGACTCCAAGCACTGACCAGCCACTCCAAATGCAAGAAGGAAGAGAAACATAGTAACTCTGTTCCGGGAAGCATGTGTAACCTCCACACACCCAGAGATAAGCGGCTTCGCGAAAATATTTGCAAAATTTCTGTTTTTTTTTTATCAAACACCAGTCGTTCTCTGTGTAATGGCGGAAGCCGATGGTACCCTTCGGACGATTCGCCCCCTATTATCTGAAATTAATTGCCCGATGGTAATCTAATCTAATTATCTGCAACACGCAAAACGACGGCAACGGACTAACCAACAAACAAACAGCCAGTCGACTGACCCAGCCAACCAGTGAAATCTTCAAGGAAGACGGTCTATCTTCATGACCACATAACAATGCTTGTAAGTTGCAAGTTTCGGGCGCTGCGCTGATTTAATGGGGTAATTATGCTGTTTTCCTTCTCACTGCGGAGGGGGCATTAGAGGCCGACTTCCAATTGCAATTTCATAGGTGCAACACCGCTGTTTACATTTTCCTCTTCGTTAGTACTTTTTTCTTTTGCTGCTAAGGGTTGCGCGATTAAAATGGGTAAATGCGGCGATAGAGGTGGTCTTCGCGCACTAAAACCTATCATGCATATGCAAGTGTTGGGGTCAGCATGCGGCCGGTGAGTTTAGTTTATGCCACAGAAAAGAGGGGGGAAAATAGTAATTATAAGAAAAGATATGCAAATTGATGGCAATTATCTATGCAATGGATGTGGTGCGTGGATGCAGCTAATCCGCTTTGTTAGAGGCTTTTGATGTTAAGGCAAGTTTGGGTTATTTGTGTAAAATTGTGTTTGGATTTCAACAACGCATGTCAGCTCTTTCCAATTAATTACCTATACTCTTGCTTTCTCCTCGCATGTCCTACGTAACATTTGCTCAATGAAACCCACTATTCTTCCGGATTGAATGAGTAGATTTTGCACCGCAAACAGTCGCAGCTCAGACTTCTTTCTGAAAGCACTGATTTTCCAGATTTTTTACAAATTACTTAAATTATTTCACCCATTGGGGGGCATAGGGGGTCAACAACTCATGCGCGCCATCTTGTTCGGAGTCCTGCAACGCGTTTGAGCTGCCTTCAACTCATTCCCAAAGAACTTGATTCCTCCTCAACTGTTATGAGCCACGTTTGCCTAGGGCGTCCCGCAGTTCTGCATGTTTCGCAAAGGAGTTGTCTTCACGCCGTAGGGTGTGTCTACTGCACATTTTTCCTGTCTATAGTATGTTTATAGGTTCTTGGCTCGTTCTCTGATAAAGTTGTTCACTGGAGATACGATTTGGCCAAAAAATCATCAAAAAATCATTTACGAAGGTCTGCAGGTTGCGTGTGTTAGTGGTATCCGCCTTCCAAGTACAAGTACTGCATCCATATTGTAGTACAGAACGCAGCTTGGTTCTTGTGTTGAGAACATTGCTTCTCCAGACTTTGGATAGCATTACGAACGCATCTTTTGCCTTCCCGATTCTGCTGCGCACATCTAGTTCGGTGCCACCCCTGTTAGCCGAGACAACACTTCCTAGATATATGCATAAAATTTGTATATGTACTTTCGCGACTTCCTGTTCGGCAATGTTGAGTTGATCGCGGGTGTTAGAAGTGCTCAGGGCTTTAGTTTTGATTGTGTTTATTTTAAGCATCACTTTGTTTTGATCAGCTTCTAAATTTTGGGCCGTCAGATGAAGGTTCATTTCCGATGTGAAAGTAGGCAAACATCGTCTGCATTGTCGACGTGTTTAAGGGAAGATCTTACCTTCCGTCAGTGCTGTACCGAGTACACCTCTGATAACCAACCAAGAACAACAACGGTGACAGTATGCACCCCTGACGTACTCGACTTTGGACAACAAAATCCACCCACACCATACCATTGTATCTGTACATAGTACCTGTATCTGTAGTGTTAGTCAGACTGCCATTAAGGCCTTGCTCAACCTTTTAACCAGTTCTAAAATAGTTCGAGAATGCAAGAATTCTCTGAATTCGGTCGCAAGGCTGAAGATTTGTTTGGTCACTATGGGACGACGGGAAATGAAAACGGTTTGACTAAATGAATACTTTCCGACAGCTGTAAGATATCCCAGCATTTTTGCTATCTTTCAGCAGAAAAACTGCATACAACTTGCTGCAAATCTTACTCGTCAATATACTTTTGCCAAACATCTCAATATACTAGACACCACCATCTGCGATATCTGTGGCGACGACATTCCGGAAAGGTTTCTATGTGGTTACTCTGCCTTCGCCGCTGACCGCATGTTTCAATTTCTCATCACTGTTTATGCATGCTTAGAACGCATGTTTACAGATGAAGGTTTACAGCCTAGCTACGAAAGTATGTCTCCGTTATCAGATTCGATAAGTCTTTTTTAAACAGGCTACTCTTATAGGCTTACCAATTCATTTATTGGATAACAGTTTTAGCTTTGTTGGAAGTGATTCTTATTAGTCATATGTATAGGTAGACTCTTAGATACTCCTAGTAGAAATGTCTCCTGTCAAAAAAGACAGGCCGGTCGATACAATCCGGCTTGAAATCACAACACCTCCGATCGTTTTTAAACTACGAGGTTGCTTCATCAAAGATAAACTCTCCTCAGGGATAAGTGTTTGTAGTCTGTGCTATCCAGTAAGTGATGTTGGAGCTTCATCTCCAATTCTTAGGCCGTCCTTAATAAAAAAACGTTTCTAGCGCAAAGCGTAGGGTTCTTCAGAAATGGGAACTTTCTTAAAGCATGTGTCTTTGACAGAAAATTACACAAGCTATCATTTTGGTTCTATCGTAGACTACCTTAAACGTGGCTCCTGCTAAAATTTATTGAAGTGTTGTTAGCGCTGTAAGTTTTGGGGTTGGTTAGGAAGCATTCATAAAGGTTTTTCATGATCTTTTCCACAATGAACCTTTGTTCGTCCTATTGTCTTCTCTTCCTTGTCAGATATGCCCACTATCGCATCCATAAGGTTGTTCTTGATCATCTCAGAGCAGTGCTTATAGATTGCAACCACACTATACTAGAATTTTAAGAAAGGTTGAACTCATCTTCTCATGCCTTAGTATAGATATTTTGAAGAATTTGCTTTGAAGTTGATTGGCTGCTTCATTGGCTCCGCAATCCCCTTACGACTGACTCTAAACATTTTTCGGCTTATATTCAAGATTGACCATGATTGAATTTTGGACGAGTTGGATGATTATCTTCAGAAGCAAATTCATCTAATGGCATCAGACCCTAGCACTCAAAATTGTTTATGCAGATGCCTTTCAATGAGTACAATGTGTTTAACGTTGCTAATTTATTGACCAGCAACCATACCTATGCTGTCCGTCTCCATTAGGGAAAAGGGAGTTCGATCTGTCTTGAGCTCCTCTTTATTCAGCCAAAGCTAGATGACGACCAATATTTCATATACCGCAGGCAACAAACTTATTTTTGCTGGAATCTCAGTGTGTTTGCTTATCGACAAGTCGTCGATGAATTTGTTTGTATATTTGCACATAAAAGTCCGGCTTCGAACATTTTTTAATGCCTTTTCCTTCACCTCTAAGAATGACAAGTCACTGTATCCCAACGCGCAATCAACTGCATACTTTGCTAAGTGAATAATTTTGTTAAGAACCCGTTCCCAATAAACTTAATGGTTTTAGTGCAAGGAAACAAAATACACTCTAACATCCACTTGGACAAACATAAAATTATCTTCAAGCCTATCTCAATCGCCTTGCCGTGCATCCAATAACAATTGATAGCGCAATTTACTCCTGCTGTTCTCACCCATCGTCACGTCACAACACCGATAAAGACATTAACTCTTGAATTGATATTGCAGAAAATTGCGATCATTTGCATGTAGACGAGCTACTTTACCACAACTCCATCCACTTGGTCAACATAATGATGCGTGCTCATAAACTAAATGTTTATTAAATTAATCCTTCACCCAGTGCCAGGACATGGCGACATGAAAAAGCCTTTTACCAGATGCATTTATCACCTTCAAACCCTCCAGCTGTTGGACTAGATCCGTTCCAGCAATCAACTTGCGTCCGGCTTGAAATCGATTAAAAATTCACGAACCACTGCTCCAGAAAACCAGCAATCATAAGCCCAACCCAACCGAGTCACCTGATCAATGATTTTTATGGTCAAATCTACTATCAGCACACAGATTCGATTGCTTGGATCTGCTGGCCATAGAACAGCAGATGAAGATGACAACGACGAAGAAAAGGAGGAACGCATGTGTTCGCGCCGATATGAAGCCATAAAAATTCAGATTTTATCGGAAGTTATGCGATCGTAAATTTACGGTCGAACATGATTTAGCTGGTCGCAAGAATAACCATCAACGAAACGAAATTTGCATTTTGATGCGAGACAGCTCGTTGGGTCTTGTTGTTTGGCAAAATGGCACTGCCGTGGACCGTTTATTTGATAAGCCATTGAGGAACTGGCTGACATTTGGGAACCACATTACGGGCTAACTTATGGTTAACATGATCGTAAAGTTGACTCTGACTGGATGATGGACACCAGAAGTCATGTTAATCAACGAGTTGAGTGATTTGATTTTATGACTGCGGAGAGATGGGTAGGCTAACTGATTTAATTTGCTTCTTGATAGTGAGCTGTCAAACTGGTTATCGATAAAGTTCACGATGAGCGATTTAAAGCCTGTTGGAGGACTGTTTTTCAATGTAGGCTTTGAGAGATTATCAACTGCTGACCAAGCCCCTGGTCATAGATGTGCAAATGTCAAAGGTCTATTTGGCCAAAAATTAGCATTTGCGGTTGCGGTTTCAACGACTGGATCTAGAGAAAATTGAACTCAGCGAAATTACATTCTGATGTTGACTGAACTTGTTGTTGCGCTAAAGTCTTCCAATTACATATTTATATGACAGTTGGTCCTTTCGCGTACCCACGCTCGACAAACAGAAGATGAAAAGAGAAGTACACCAGTTGTACTCGTAAGCATGTAAAGGCTGTCCCAAAATTCCCACAAGATTTGAATTTTGCGCCATTTGTGCGGTAAAACAAAAAAAAAAAAGCGTGACAGCTGAAAGTTCAGGGTTATTAAAAATGGAGTGCTACACGAAAGAACAACGCGTTTTCATTGTTGAGTAATATTTTAAAAATAATGAAAGTATAAGCTACAGTTCGAAATTTTCGTACAAAATATGGTCGGAATAGTGGTTTAACTTCATCAACTGTGAAGAGATTAATTAAAAAATTCAGGGAGACTGGATCAATTAGTGATCTTAGGTACTCTAGGCGTCCTTCAACAAGTCGTTCAGCACAAAACATTGAAGCAGTTCGTGAGAGTGTTGTTGGGAGTCCAGGAACATGAATTCGACACCGTGGTCAAGAATTGGACATTTCGAGAAGCTCTCTATAGCGTATTCTCACGAAAGATTTTCATCTTCATGACTATTGACCACGCACAGTGAAGAGAGTTTGTTGAATGGATTATGGAACAACAACAAGTGGATGCTGATTTTTCAAATAAAATCATCTTCAGCGGTGAGGCTCATTTTCATCTTGATGGCTTTGTCAAATTTGGGGTTTAGAAAATCCACGAGGGATTGTTGAGAAACAAATGCATCCATAACGTGTCACTGTTTGGGGCGGATTTTGGCCTGGAGGCATCATCGGACCATTCTTCTTCAACAGTTAGTGGTGATCGCTATAACGACATGATAATCCAGTTTTTTGTGCCTAAACTGCAAGATATGAATGTGAATGAAATGTGTTTTCAACAAGACGCTGCCACATACCATACAGCCCGAGAAACAATTCAATTACTGCATGAGTCATTTTCTGGTCATGTAATTTCCAGTTTTGGTGATCAGAATTAGCCGCCCATATCATGCGATTTAACGCCGTTGGGCTTTTTTCTTTAGGGTCTTTGAAGTCTAAGGTTTATGCCAACAAGCCCACGACCACCCACGCCTTGAAGGAGCAAATTGTATCAAAGAAATTCAGCCACATTTATGCAAAATGGTAGTCGAAAATTTCGACAAAAGAGTGCGTATGTGCCAGCAAAGCAGTGGAGACCATTTACCCGATATGCTATTCCATACATAACATATACTGTATACTTTATGAATCAGTAAAACATTTACAATTTAATTTTGGGACACCCTTTTATACATTTTTGGTCAAGGGTGAGCCATTGTATGTCACTTCTAACTCTTCTAACCACCAATAATCATAATCATAATCCTGCACAGTAGAAAACCAACAATTGTGGAATTTCACAAAGACACGTACCTACCCCTCACTCTAAGATTGTTTAAAAAAAAAAAAAATATTTAAACTGATGTAATGACTACCAGATACGTAGCTTGACGCCCTTCCAATTATCTCGAAATAGTTAATGAAACCCCCGCGCACCATCAGACACACGTTGACTGCCTACCCACCCACTTCTCTTCAATCGATTTCCCTCTCTACTATCTAAAAGGGTTAAAATGTAAATGTGACAGGTATCCGATTAATTATTGCCCCCTTCTCTAGAAAATTTCCCCCATATGTTCGAATGTACTGACCAGGAACTTTCTCGTCGTCCATTTTCGTTTCATGTCCTGTCCTGGTTGTATCTACATTACATATTCAACCAATTGTTCCTTCATACACACACACATATGTACACTCACGATGTATGGATATGGACGGCTAAACGCTGCTGCTATTGTTGGTCAATTGCGTGCGATTGTGGCCACCAGCACCACATTCAATAACACGCTATAACAACAACCGGCGATTTATATGCCCACAGCATTAATAGATTATGAGTTCCTCACAGATAGAGAAACACTGTTGGCTGGCCAATGCCCATGCTGAATAATGCATCCCCGAAGGTAAGCAGTTACGTGTCTGACGTCTGTAAGGGTAGCGTATAGTCTGCAATTACATGCGCGGGGTGTACTCCTAATGCATTAAGGATATGTGTATGGACCTCATTTGCATATGGGACACAGGAGTGGTATATAATAGTGAATACCTAGGCAAGCGTAAGCTAGGCGAGTGCATACATCCTTTGTGATAAATTCAATAGAAATCGATTCGTTATTCTGTTGTGTGTGTGTTTTGCCTTCGATGGCATGTCCTTTTTTTGTTGTCCTTTTTTGTCGTCAACGAGAAGTTTTTAATAGGTGGGTGTGCATGGATATGTAGAACAGATGCCACAAAGAAGGGTTTGACAGAAGAATATTTTAGAAAATAACATGTCCAGTGGAATGTGTAATTGAAGTACACATTTTTTTTTGTTATATAGGTACATATATATTTTTGCGTTGTACTAATTCGACGTTTTGAACACTTTAACGGGCAAATTGGATGGGTTGGGATGATATGCGGTGGTTGAAGTAATTGGTTATTATGAAGGTAATTCGAGGTTTGGCAGACAGTAAGAACAATGGCTTCATTTAAAAAGTTACTCAATGACCCAATTAGGGGAAAAGCGCAGTAGAGAAGTAAGCGTTCAATGTGACTATAGGCAAACAAATTTAATAGTGGAGGACAGCTGTTTTTAACCAAAGAGATGAAAAAGGAAAAAGACTATATCCGATTGGATAGATCAGAGTTGTAGCAAGCTTTTGTCGAGAGGCGGAAAAGCAAAGCACAGATAAATACGCAAAAATTTGTTGACCTGTTGGCTTCGATAGAAAAATATCTGAAGATTCTCCATCTTGAAAACGGTTGTAAAGGGTGTCCCAAAATTCACGAAATATTTGAATTTTGCGCCATTTGTGCGGTAAAGTGTTGCCAACGAAAAAAAAAAAGACAGCGTGATAGCTGACAGTTTATTAAAAATGGACACGAAAGAACAACGCGTTTTCATTGTTGAGTAATATTTTAAAAATAATGAAGGTTTTGAAGCAACAGTTCGCAATTTTCATACAAAATATGGTCGGAACAGTGATTTAACTTCATTAACTGTGAAGAGATTAATTAAAAAATTCAGGGATCAATTGGATCAATTAGTGATCTTAGATACTCTGGCCGTCCTTCAACAAGTCGTTCAGTACAAAACATCGAAGCAGTTCGTGAGAGTGTTGTTGAGAGTCCAGGAACATCAATTCGACACCCTGATCAATAATTGGACATTCAATATTTGCATCTTCATACATACAAAGTACAATTGACTCAAGAACTGAAGCCTACTGACCAAGCACAGCGAAGAGAGTTCGTTGAATGAATTATGGACCAACAACAAGTAGATGCTGATTTTTCAAACAAAATCATCTTCAGCGATGAGGCTTATTTTCATCTTGATGGCTTTGTTAATCGTCAAAATTGTCGAATTTGGGGTTCAGAAAATCCACGAGTAATTATTGAGAAACAAATGCATCCACAACGTGTCACTGTTTGGTGCGGATTTTGGCCTGGAGGCATTATCGGGCCATTCAGTTAATGGTGCTCGCTATCGCGACATGATAATCCAGTTTTTTGTGCCTAAATTGTAAGATATGAATGTGAACGACATGTGGTTTCAACAAGACGGTGCCACATGCCATACAGCCCGAGAAACAATTCAATTACTTCTTGCTTTCATTTTGGGGCATCCCTTATATCTCCTAGTTCCTTGGAGATGTAACCAATTGCAGAGCTTGAATATTAGACAAGAAAGACACTAAGCAGAGGCATTCCACTGTAAAAGGAAACTTATTTACTTACTTATGTCCAGTTTTACTTTTTGGATTCTAGGGTATCCCCTTCGCGTACGAGACATCTCATGCAATTTCTAGCGCAGCCCAGTTGCCTTGCTTTCCCCACTGTTAAACGCGATGTATTTTCCGATCGGTCCGCCCTTCTGCCACCCTGAGTTCATTGTATAGCTCAGTTTCCTACGAAACTGCATAATTTCATTCATTCAGTTCATTCATTCAGAAAGCGGGGAATATAATATCTGGTCATGACCTAGTCATGTTGACTAGTCATGTTGACAGATATTCGATAAGTGACATTTATACTAAGTTAACGCGCAAAAAGATTTACGCCAAGTAATTTTTAAATATGGAGTGGACGATATTGAAAACCGTGTTATGGTGATTGGCCTGTACAAGTGTAATATGGAAAGAGGCGATATTTTCCGGACGTTGCGTCCGCTTGGAATTACCCAGAGTATCGAACTGTTAAATTATTTGAGGATACCGGTGGAGTAACTGACCGTCAAAGATCAGGACGCTCTCGTACTGCCAGAACTCCACAGACGATCAAAGCTGCTAAAGCCAGGATTAATCGGAAACCGCTGCGAAAATAGAAATTCTTGTCACGAGAAATGAAGATATCGCAGAAATCGATGTCTCGCATTATCAAACAAGATTGGGTACTCAACGCATATAAAACAAACACTGGCCACTAACTCACAGTCCAATGAGGTTTGCCCAATAAAACCTAAAATTTTGGTCATAATTTTTTTTTTTTTTTTCGCACGACGCATCGTTTTCGAGATATTCGCACTCAAAAACGATTTCCACCATTAAACCCATTTTAAAGTCGGACATTTTGGAGGATTACGTACTTACAATTTTCGAAAATTTAAAAAAAAATCGGCATCCATTTTGCAGAGAATTTCAAAATCTAAACTTTAGGTCAAAATTATTCTTTTTCGTACAACTCGCCGTTTTCGAGATATTCACACTCAAAAACGTTTGCACTATTAGTCGCGTTGTAAAGTCGGACAATTATAGGGGATACCTCTTTTGCGCAAAGCAAGTCAAATATACTCCCTGTTAACACTGTCGAAAGTCTTTACGAAATGAAAAGCTGGTGATCAATTAAATTGATATGTGTCAATTAAAGTTTCAAAACATCTTGGACTTTGCTTTACGTCCTACTTTCTCATTGTGTATATCCGATCCCTTAACTACATATGTTCCAAACGTGGTTCTTCGCATAACTTTCTGAAATGTTCGCTTTGTTCAGTGATTAGTCCAGGTCTTATATATCGATGAGCACTTCTGGAATACTAATCACAAATGATTATGAGGGACTAAGTACCAACCACGAATGACTTCCATAGGCAGGAGACTGCCATTCAGTCATGACGGATTACTCGTATGAACCACTAATGACTACCATAGAAGAGTGAGTGCCAATGATTCACGAAAAAATTATTACCAAGCACGAGGGATAAAAATTCATGAGATTAATTCATGACTGAGTACTAGTCATGAATAAAATTCCCCAAAATACTAATTTTTCATGAAAGAGTATCAACTCAAGACACAGATATTGCCACTGTTGATGTGGTAAAAAATGAGAAGCACACATTATTACCCCTGGATGGGTACTCGCGTGTCACACTTCCAGATCATTAATTTTGTCCAAGGTGAGGGAAGAAATATTATCTGACCTGCATAATACTTTTGTGATAAATTTACAGATATGGCCAAGTTGGCTGCCATCCTAAACTCATAGTGATCCCAGAAGTTATGCCTAAATCGGACTTGTTTTGGTTTAAGTGATTCCCGCAGTTCCAATGAATGGTAGCCACCTAACATGCCTACCTAGCTTGCTGTCTTTACACGTTCACCAAACATCGTTGTCGTTTACTTGTTCCTGATCTTCTACTCATTCTGAATGCTAATGTTGCATTTTCAATGTTTATTTTCAAAAGTATCTCGAAGCTAGTTTATCTCAATGGAAACGCAACTCTTCAGCTTGTCATTTCGTGCAGCTCATGAATTGTTATTACTGGCGACACGGGCAACTTCGCTTCTTTCATGTCAAAAGCGCCTTTTCATTAGTCCGCCATTGTGTCACAACGACAAACATTTTCTCGGATATACGAGTATGTACCTAACGGCTATTGGACTTCAGATATTTGTCAATCATTTGAATGTGCCATTTGTGGCTTCCTGTCTTTATAATTCATCATCATTCACATTCAGTTGCTGACTTAAGAAATTCATCACGCCGCCGTCTATACAGTGCGTGATCTCTGATGAATAGTGACCACAAAACCTAATGGAAAACCAAATCCATCCACCCGGAGGGTTAAAAGAACACAATACAGAAGCTACAGGTTGATGCTTCCAGCGCAGCCTGTAAACCAAACCAAGATTATCATTATCCTGTCAAATATGAGCAACAATCAGAGATTTCGTGCGTCAGATCATTCACCTGTGGCAGCGGCAACTGTAGGAGAGCAATAATCTGCATCAACCAGCATCCATCCAGCCCCCGTCTAATGGCCATTCAAAGGAACAAAACAATTAAGTGTTGTTGTGTTTTATATACCGCAGCAGGAAAATTGCAAACATCCTTTCGGGGCTCAGATCAATGGGAATCGAATGTGCATGTCAACTTGGTACTGCTGGGGCTTGGTGGAGATCTCATGCGAAATCTTTGAAAATGACATTATAATGAGTCCGTGATTGTTTTTGAATGACGGTGGTTGTGTGTGGTGTAGGCCAGATTTGCGCCACGCACAGTAGCAAATTCCTTTCGGTTAAATTAAGTGAAATGCGATCGGAGTTGAGCTGTGAATTGATCTGTTTGTGATTCAGGTCAGCATGATACCGTGGGATGCGAAGAGTTTCATGGCATCATGGCACCATTTGCGGCATCGTGGTTTTAATCGTCAATGTTGCCTAGAGACACGAAGGAGTAATTATTGTGTTTCCTTCGTGAATCAAAGTGCGGTGTGCAACAATTAAGCTTGAGATTGTGGAAGTCGTTATCATGCGGGATGGGGAGGTATACCAGAAATGATCAGTAATTTTTATTTTATGTCGAAACATGTTGACTTCATAATTCGCCTGGAATTTTAAATCATATACTGCTTTGGCTTCCCCCTGTCATTTATGACAAATTTAACGCCAATTGACATCCATGCACTTTATCCAAAACCACTCGTACATGAACCCATTAATCAACACTATCAATCCATTAAAATGCTGAGCAATTAAAATTACAAAAAGGCCTCCCCAGTCATAACATTCTTTATACAGAAGCAGGACATGCTGTCCGAGAAAGAAAAAAACCTTTAATTAAATGCAAGTCCGTCTTATCTGGTGCAACACATCCCCACTGCGGTTTCTCTTATCTGGCCGCCACTCCTTGTGTACAATTTGTCAGGGTATCTCTTGGTATCCTTTTGGACGGTGATGTTACAAAAGTTGTTAACATATCGTCAGGTCATTGTGAGGTTGCAACTGAACAGAAGTTCATTTCCCATTTGCATATTCCTCCTTCAAACAGAGATAGAGTTCCACAGTTCGTCGTCGCGGCCAATTAGATTGCACAAGGAAAACACCTGATATACATTTTATATATATTCTCCTTAGCCAAACTCTAGATCAAAACATTTAATTAGCATTGAACAAGCTCAACTGGAGCGAGAATAAAAGGTGAACCCCTTTTCTTGTGGAATCCTTTATGTCCTTTATATTCTTTGTATCCTTTTCACGAAGATTATTGTAAAAGATACATACATGATTATTAGCTGTTGATATTTATACAGATGGTTGTGTCAATCAAAAAATTGTCCTTTCCTGTTTCTTATAGATGTGGTCTTGTGGAATCTTTAAGGAACATTAGGTGAACAGATAAGATTCTTTGAGATTCAGGACTAATTGAATTTTAATCGCTAGAAACTTGCATCTGTTAATAGATGCTGCATTTAAAGCGTCGCATTCACAGTGTTAAACTGATATTTTGGATTATTTTTAAAAGTTTCTAGATTTCCTGATAACCGATGAAAGGAGACGATGTTCTGTCTAGACGTCTCTAAGCGATGGCACAATATTCTCTTATCACAGGATGTTCTTCAATTTCTTCAAAATTTGAATGCCATATCCTACATAAATATGACATATTATTACAGAGAAATCGCTAATTTTACAAGTCATGGCATAAAAATGTTATGACATCAATATAGCATGATATGAAAATGTTAAGAACAAATGCATTCTACCACCCCAATAGCCGATTTTTACGAGTCGACACGTTTGTTAAAGCTGATTACGATGGTGTTTGGAAAATTTGTCAGCAGAGCTCATAAGAGGCTTAACCAGCCCACGAAGTGTAATTTAAGCTCTGCGGATTGGTATGGAAAAAAATCTGCATCTTGCTACTCTGATCACGATTGTCAAATTTTAGTTCCTAATCATAGCAGCACTTAAAAAAAATTTACAAAGATTCACAATAGTAGGAATAGAACGAGGATACAGCCATTTCCAAAATCTACAAGGATAAATGAAATCAGGAAATGTACCTCGCGAAATAAAATATACAAAAATAATTTCTTTAGAGAAGCCTGGAAAAGCCGCCAACGAAGCCGCAAATTATCACCCTATAACCCTCCCAAAAAGCATACCTTTTAAGTAACGACTTTTTATCAAACCGCCTGTTCCAGGTGTTCGTTAATGATGAAGAAAGCGAGATAACGAAACTTAGCAATGGTCTACCGCAGGGCGCAGTACTCACTCCATTATTATTTAACCTCTATTTTATTATCATTATTATTTAACCTCTAAGCGATCTATGCATTCAATACACAAGAGTGGATAATACTACATGTAATTGGATAAAATACATGCTAGAAGACAGAGAAATTAACATCTCACTAGGTAGCAATAAACTCAGAGATCATCTCATTTGAGTGTCAGGACACAGGGGACATGAGAGAAATGAAATGGGTGACCTGCTAGCCAGAACAGGAGCTGAATCAAGCTTTATGATGACAAGACCATTCTGTGGATTACCGGGCAGTAAGCCAAAAAGCTGTATAAAAAAACTGGCTAAAAGAAAAAGAGCATCATTACTGGATGGAAACTGAATCTTTCTGCCAAATATCTCTCACAAAAGAACAAAACAACTCCTACAGCTAACCAGGAGTCGGATGCGAATAGCCACAGGATTCCTGACAGACAACTGTCGAGTCAAAAAATATTTCATGGCTATGCGAATAGCGCAAGATAACTTATGCAGAATGTGCAACGAAGACAAGGAATCAGCAGAACATATCTTATGTCACTGTGACTATTTAACTAGAGCACGTCATCGCTACTTAGGAAAATTTTGCCTTGAATGAGAAGACATATAGTATATGCTAGCTCGCTCAAAAATATAGTATAGTTGAATTCATTACCAACTCTGGCATCATGAATGAGCTTTGTGATTAGAGGAAAGGGGAGCATGGAACGGATCATTTCTTCGGATAGCCAAGCTGCTATAAAAGCTTTTGGCCTGTTATAGTATCTAAACTCGTTCTGCAAACTTTTATAATGCTACCTAAACCCGTAAAGGACAACTTATGTAGTCATTCTCCATAGAATTCCCGCACACGGTATATTTGCTAGAAACGAAAGGGCTGACTTGCTGACAAGAGATGGTGCACCAAGACCACTCTTCAAAAACCGTCATTAAAAGAATCTCTCTATCCAAAATGGTTCAAAGGCCCACGATTTCTACAAAGAATTTCCAGCTGGAAAAAACAAAGATACTGTTTGGAATACATATATTAAAGGGCCAAAATAAACCCTACATACCTCTAGTACAATTCTTTTCTTGCTTGGACCCAAGAAATCATCCCCCGACAAAATGAATTTGGATTCTGGCACGCCCTGTATATGCAGCTGATATGGGGATCTGTAAATCTCCTTGCTTTTAAAAAGTAATGAGACTTAAAATGTGTATTAATAACCATCTTCGATGGAACGATCACACATTCGAGGTCGCCAAATGTAGCACTATCGATAGATGCTATATGTATGTTCCATTTATCATCGCCTCTAGGCGGAACTCCCCTTTCGAAGACACATTAAAAAAATTCCGCTACTTTTTTAATGGTGCCAAACTAAAATCCAACTCTACTTAATCACCAGTTTCTGAAAATCAATAATCTCCATCCTGATCCACAGCCAGGATTCTTTTTTTTTACTTAAATAGGAGAAAATCTTCTTTGACACTATAAGGACTGACGGCGAGTGTTCATAAAGTTTATTATTTAGTCTACGATGGTAGCTATTCCTATTAAGGCAGTACAGCTGCATCATCTGCGAAAATCACTACAACAGTGCCTTCTTCTTGAGGTATGTCTAGAGCGTAGAGTAAGAGTAAGACCGGACCAAGAGCACTTCCTTGTGGAACTCCAGGAGCGATTTTCTTAAATTCTAGTATTCTAGAATTCGGTTCCTGTTTAACACGGGAAAGTCCGTTCGCAAAAAGATTCTACAATATTGTATAACTATACCGAAAGAACTTGTCTTAGCTTATGCTTCAATCCTTTATGCCATACCTTGTCGAAGGCTTGAGAAACGTCATAGTATAGCTTTTTCACTTCTATGGCTTTCTCAATTTCATTGGTTATTCTATAAATCTGGTGGAATGCTAATTGCACTACATCTTTCTTCAATGGTCGCTAGTGGGCCCTTCAATAGGAGTTTTTCAAATGCCTTTCCTATTATTGGCAGGAGCAATATCAGTCTGTACGATTTTTTTTTTTTTTTCTTTGTTTGCAGATTTGCCAGATCTTGGCACCATAATAACTTTGTCGACTTCCCATTGTCTTGGAACCTACAGTAGGCTTAGCGAAACATTTATAAGATGAAAGAGCTTGGAGCTTTCTTTGGGGATCACATTCGGCCAACGACACACTTTTTATTTTAAAGTTATAAGGTATCGTAATCGTTCTTGCTCTCTTATTCAAAACCACAATCGAATACCTTAGTAATCTTTTTGCAAATCGTGAAAAAGCTCCGAAAGCTCTCTTCATTTCTTTGTCTCGCTGAAACTTCCGCAGTGTGTGATTTTTCTTCGTTCGGTTCGGGTACGCGGTCTGTACAATTTTCTTAATATTATTAAATTTCCCAGTTTTAAGTGTTATTTGTTGAAAAAGTAAGTGCTTTGTTGAAAATGTAAAGTGTAATTTGTATTTGAAGTGAATTTAAGGTTGTTAAAATGAAAAATAAAGTGAATCTGATGTAAAATTGCACCATTGCTAATTTGATCCATTATATCCCGTTAGTTTCATGTTCTTGCGTGTTCGTCGCTCGTTCGTTAGTTTCAATGAAAGTTGTTTTTTTTTATTTTTTTGTTTTTTTATTCATAATGAAGAAACGGAATCCTGAAATCAATTAAGTAAGTCCAATTTACTTAATCCACTGATTCATTCGTTATTTTATAGAAATATGAATAAATCTTTACGTCCAAGTTTTGTTCACTCAATCGACCAACTGACGAACGATTTTTCATAGAAATTCTTTTGGTCTACAATTTCTTATTTAAAACTGTAATATTTAAAACATTTGGAACAGTTTGAAGACGTTTTCACATTAAAATTTTAAATGCAAACGGTTTTCATTTCTTGGTTGATTTCATTAGTTATTCTACAAACCTGGTGGAATGCTTGATTCTTTCTCTTCGATAGGAGTTTTTCAAATACCTATATTATCGGCAGGAGCAATACGTCTGTACGTTTTTTTTTTTTTTTTCTTTTGCAGATTTTCCAGATTTTGGAACCATGATACATAACTTCCGGCGACTTTCCATTGTCTTGGGACGTACAGCAGGCTTAGCGAAGCCACATTCGGTCAACGACAACTTTTTATTTTAAAGTTATCGCGTATCGTAATCGTTCTTGCTCTCTTATTCAAAGCCACAAGTGAATTCCTCAGTGGTTTCTCTTTTTGCAAATAGTGAAAAAGCTCCGAAAGCTCTCTTCATATCTTTGTCTCGCTAAAACTTTCGCAGTATGTGATTTTTCTTTGTTCGGTTCGGGTACACGATCTGTACAGTTTTCTTATAATTATTAAATTTCCCAGTTTTAAGTGTTATTTGTTGAAAAAGGAAGTGCTCTGTTGAAAATGAAAAGTGTAATTTGTGTTTGAAGTGAAAAGTTGATAAAATGAAAAATGAAGTAAATCTTATGTGAAATTGCACCATTGCTAATTTGATCCGTTATATCCGTTAGTTTCATGTTCTTGTATGTTCGTCGCTCGTTCGTTAGTTTTAATTAGTTGTTTTTTTTTTTTTAATTGTTTTTCTTAATAATCGAAATCATGGTCTAGTAATAATGAAGAAACGGAATCCTGAAATCAATTAAGTAAGTACAATTTACTTAATCTTATGATTCATTTGTTATTTTATATAAAATTTGAATAAATATTTACGTTCAAGCTTTGGTCACTCAATCAACCAACTGACGAACAATTTTTCATAGAAATTCTTTAGATCTATAACTTTTTATTTAAAACATTTGGAACAGTTTGAAGAAGTTTTGACATTAAAATTTTAAATGCAAATGGTTTTCATTTTTAGTATTTAATTTGTAATCCACTATAAAATTCAACGAGCATTCGGTAATGCGATTTATTCGTTAGTTTCAACAGACAAACAATTTGCTTGCAGCTGTTGGTTGCACTGTTTTACTGTCATTTTTTGTTTATGTGGTGTTTGTTTACTTTATTTGTTTATTTGATTTAATTTTTCTTCGGAAGTTTTCTATTTTACATTCACTGATCTTTGAATAATTTATAGGAGAGGCACTCACAATATTCTTTATTCGTACTTTCCTTCTTATTATGATATGAACCTTGGAAATCTATAAAGAGGTACTTTATTATGCCAGCATAGTGATTAGGAATTCTTGGCAGGAATTGCTCAGCGTTCCTCTGGGTTCTTGTATCATCGACAGAAACTGAAATAGAATATTTCTAAAGTCCTTTCGTGTCAGGTGTCCCTTCGTGTAAGTGCAGAAGCATCTACCCATGTGCATGAAGGTAATTGGACTGGAGGAGGTGGTCTAGATGTAGTATCTAATAGACTACAGCTAATAGATGGAGATTTGCAAAGGTCGCAATGCGATTGCACCCCTATAATCTCCCGATGCTGCGGTCACCGTATCAAGATGCTGATCTGGGATACCGTCAAGTTCTTTCAACTTTTTACCTTGGAGTGCATTCATCGGGTAAACAGGTAAACCCATAACTCTGGCACAGGGCCCCACGATGCCTCTTAGTTCTGCTCTTGAAAAGCTTGTGCAAATGCACCACCGTTCATTAGTTTAAGACCACCAATAAGTACAACAGGTTTAACAAGTTTATCAATTTTGACATTGTTTCTGTTGTATGCTATTCCAGGTGTCGTTCAGTTGCCGCCAAAAGATTCCTAGTGAGGAAGACATTTGGCGAACCTTTCTGTCCAAGTGATCCCATAGAAGTTCAATTGGGTTCAAATCTGGCGACTGTGATGACCAAACCACGTTGCAGATAGCTTGAACACAACATTTGAGTGTGTTTAGGGTCGTTATCTTGTTGAAAGACGAACCCTTCTCCAATCCAGTGATGGCCACTTAGAATAGCATTCTGATCTAGATTCTCCAGTCCTCTTTGTTCAAAATGCCCTTTGATACGAATGAGATCACTGATTCCGTTGGAGGAAAAGGCCCTACACTGCTTTACGCTGTGCGCAATACATTGAGTTAAGGCGATTTGTTCAGGGGAACGTCGAACGAAAACCCTTCTCCAGTCTTCAATGTTCCAATTTTGGCGAGTTCTAGCCCACTCTAATCATTTCTTCTTATTTTGCTTTTTGTTGGCAACACATTATTTCTCTATTCTGTTGATCTCTCCGCAGATTTCTAGTGCTGTAAGCCTAATCACAATCGAGTAATCTTCCTGCTTAGTAGTCTTTTTTGGCGGCTTGCCTAATAGAGCGCTCAAATGTCGCATTTTTAGGTATCATTCCATTGACGTCTTTGAAACATTTACCCTAGCAGTATCTATAGATCAGACATAGGTCTACTATCAATCTTCTATGAGCCAAAGGTTGAATATTGGGTATTAGTGCGGGGTCTTCAATATTGGGAACTAGTCGTCTTTGTATGCTATTCAAGTAGATGAAGAGTATTTAAATGTGAACAATACTCAAGCCGCGATCTTACTTGTGCTTTGTACTGAAGAAGCTGTTTTGCTGTGAAGTATCTCTTTACTCTAAACAGATAGATCAACTTCATGGACGTCGATTTTGCGATGTTGAATATGTGGTTATGCCATGTTTCACCAGAGTTTCCTTGTGTTGAATGATTTGTTCGTTCATTTGATGCTCTGGTGCAGTAGACGTGTTCTTTATTTCAAAAGGCGGTGAATTGTGTTTCACTCTCATTGAAGTCTACTGATTTTCCCCACTGCAAGATTTTCTGCAGATGTTTGTTTAATCAGTTGATTTGGTCGCATCTTTAATTTAATTAGTAGTAGTAGTAGTAGTCGCATCTCATTCTGGTTTAGTTTAGGGACATATTACCGCTTGTAATCGTACAAAAAACTTAGCAGATGCAGCATTAATCTGGACGGTGGATTAGGTAAGCAGGTTTGACGAAAGGGAGACAATTTCTGCGCCACATTTTGGGTAATATAGACCCATTGTGATGCCAATTTGAGATAATGATATTCCTCATTCGCTGAACAGTCTCATCCAAAATAAATAATTCCCTATTGTCACCCTGAAGCTTGGATGAATTTATATTATGTCGTTCACATACTTACGCTGCCATAGATTTCAGTCCCTGAAATGGCAAATTGCTGCGCTCTCTTAGTAAAAGAGATTATGTGAGAACAAAAACCTTTTCCGTTTACTTACGTGTCACTCCTTTACCGAATTCTCCATGATTTTGAATATCCAAAATGTAACACTGTAGCGCTACCTACAGAGGTGTCAAAACCAATTCCTACCTTCTCTGCAAAATTTCAGATTTGAAGCAAGGGCCATGATATCCTCCAGCGAATACTTTGATGGTGCTTCAGTTCGGTGTGGACTAGGGCTTCAACCAGCACTCCCCTCCAGTCAGCTGCTTCGAGTTTCGTACGCCAAGTTGGTTGAAGGCGCTTTCTAATTGTGCACGCCAGCTTAGGTGTGGTCTTCCTATACTGGTTGAATGTCCTCCTCCACACTCTGTCAATACAAACGTGACCAAAAATCACTCGATTGAGACATTCTGCCAAAACCGAGTTGCAGGCTACTGGACGTGTGCACGTGTTGTGGATTCATCATTACCTTCGTTGCCAATGGTTAGTCTGTTTGTTACACAATTTGCTTCTTAAACAAATGAACAGAAATTGGTAGGATTGATTCTTTGTTTGATTCCTGCGCTTGCTGGTGTCCTGTTAAGAACTTACAGTGGAACTTAGGCAAAGCTGAGCCTAAAAATTGTACATGCCTTGACGCTCAAGTCGTCGGTGCTTAGTGTCCATTTTTGAAAAACGACATACATATATTTTGTTTTACCCCCATTAACTGCTACACCCATTTTCGTTGCTTCTTTCAAACAGACTACTCATGAAATAGTGCCATTAATAGCCCGCTACGTCAGCGTAGACATCTGAAAGCTAGTACTTCTGATGTTGATCTGAAACTTTTCTGACATCGAAAGTCTTGGTGATGCTAGAGCAGCGTGCATACTCCATCCTAATCCTGAACAGACGGACAAGTTTGGCAGGTATGCCAAAACTATACACGGCTCTGTATAGAACGTCTCTGTAAATGCTTTCGTTGACGAGAAAATGTGTAAACAGTTCGCATAATATGCCAGATGAAGTCTTATTTCTCAGGACCGGGCAAACGATGCTAAGGTTCCTTTCGCCGAACATACTTTCATCCCACCATATTTTACAGATGAGTTGGTATATGCTCCGTGTGAAATCAGTTAATTCATCGGCTCCAGCAGCCTTGTTGGATTCAAGCGTTGTTATTGCTATTTTCACATAACTTTGGTCGATTGGTGGATTGCTTCATTAAACCAATGATTTCTTTGTTGTTGCCTGTTGAAAACTATCACATTATAGGCGCCACTTCTGATGGCTTCCTGGCAACATTGCCACTACTAGCTTTCTTTACTTAATGCTAGCGACTGCTCGAGAGGTTGCGGGGCACACTATTCGCAAAGTTTCTGACGATATGATATTTCGTTATTCAGAATATCCTCAAGAGTTCCTTGGCTTCAACCAGGTAATGGTCCGAGTCGATGTTCCCTTCTCCGGAAGAACGAAAATTCATCGTTTGGATGTCGAGGTATAGCACTAGCGACGATGTTTCACCCCGCCGCAAAGTCGAATAGCCTAAGTCTGTTTCTAGATTTGTTATCGTGTAGGCTATACTTGTCCCTTCTACCATCCAACACGCCCCCTTCCTATCTTGGCATTGAAATGACCAAAGACGAGTTTTATATTGTACTTAGGACATTGCTTTCACGTCCTGTCGAGGAGCTCAATAAAAACCATCGAAATTTCTTTGTGACCACATTTAATTGTCTCACAATACATCTCTGCCTGCCTGTGTATACAACTTACATAAAAAAACAGTTTTAAAAAAAACAATTCAACATAATTGGTTCGTTTCCTTGTCCAAGAGGAAATGTGTGTGTGTGTGTGTGTGTGTGTGTGTATAACGAAAGATAAACTAAACAATGATACTATGTAAACGAATGAATAAAGTCTCTAATACATATATAACAATGAATTGCAAGAGAATGAACCAGGGATGGTGGAGATAGGACCCAAGAGCAACCAGCACCACAAAATTGGGCGGGGAAAAATTATTCTATGAAAAGCACACACCAACATTCTTATGATCCTTTACTATGAATTTCATCCTGTGCACTCTTCATCACATCCAAGGCACCTTTATTTATTAAATCATCGGCCAGAGCTTGTCCCAGCTTCTCACTTTTCGCATACAACTCATAGTCGTAGCATTTGTGGCGAAACAGTCCGCAGAATAAGTTAATTGTGTCATCTATCAGCACCGGGAGTACTTCGGTGGATTGCGGTTTCTGCTCGTCGGCGTAATCAAACATTTTGATCGTCTTCTGAAGGAACGGGCAACTGTCATGACCAGGCAGTGTGGTTGTTGTTTGTTTGGCCCCACTGAAGGGACATTTACTAGAGCTTGGCACACAGTCGACAGTGTTGATTGCAGTCTTCCCAGTGATGGGGCATACGTCCGCTTGGGATGCGCTTACTTTTTCCTCGGTCCCCACATACGGGCACTGACCCATAAAATCCTGACCCACTGGGATTTTCAAAGGACACTCATCTTTGACGGGGGCCCCAGTACAATTGCCATTATTTTCGCGGTTTTTCAGGTGAACAGCACTAAAGGGACACTTTTTGAAGAGTTCTCCATGAATATTGATCAGTTGCTGAATGTCAGTGATTTTCTCCAAGAGACCAGCGTTCAAGTCATCGTTAATCACTGGCGGGCTTGCTCGTTTACTCTCCGGACTTTCACTGCCATCTTTTCGTAACCGTTTCGATGGTGGAGAACCATCTCCGGTACCCCCGTTAGCATTAATATCGAACTTGCCGCGCTCCAGTTCTAGAGAGCAAGACAATTCATTGCGGATCTCTATAGATCCGTCCAAACTCCAAACGGCTCCGATAACCTTTAGACCAGCTCCGGTATTGTAATTGTCATCGCTGAGGCAACCATTAAGAGTCGAACAAACCGCAACTGGAGCACTGCAGCCACCACCAAGAGTTTTGAGAAAACTTCTCTCCGCCAAGATGCGACAAGTCGTTGGTAAGCATACCAACGACTGCAGCATATTTAGGATTTCCTCATCATTCGATCGGCACTCAACTGCCAAGGCTCCTTGACCAACGGCATACAATAAGTCAGTGGGTTCTAAGATCTGGCTAATTCGGTTCATCCAGCCCATTCGCACGAGGCCAGCTTGAGCCAGTATAATACCAGAAAATTTCGACCCAGGAGCGTCCAATTTCGCCAAACGTGTATTTAGATTCCCACGAATGTCGCATACCACTAGATGGGGGTATTCTCGTCGAATTTGTGCCGTTCGTCGTAGAGAGGAAGTTCCTAAAAGATAAATCAGTATAACATCTGTGTGTGTCAACAAATATTACTATTCTCTTACCTATAACGCTCCCTTCTGGCAGTGTGTCGATGGTGTTCCCTTTGTACTTTTCATTCAGTACGAGAGCATCACGAGCATCTTCCCTTTCGAGTACAGCACCAATTGCCATCCCTGTGGGCAATGCGGTGGGCAGATCCTTCAGCGAATGAACAACAAAGTCTACTCCTCCATTGCGTAACGCATCCTCCAGATCGCGGGTAAATAGCGATTTTTCACCTATTTTAGGCAGTGATATGTTCAAAACACGATCGCCAATCGTTGACATGGTATCTAGAAAGAGATAAAGTGGGTCATTATTAGTTATTTTGAAAGAAAGTGCACCACATGACAATGAATAATACCTGATACTAGCGATTATGGCTTAACTACTTCCCTATGCATGACATTTATCAATTCAATTACTTTCGACTTTGAAATACGAGCAAGTATCGTGTTCAATAGCTAAGGGCAAACATTATTAATTGCATGAAAGTCTATCTTAGATACTTCAGATAGCACTGTGTATTGCTTTAAATAAAATTTGGGTCATCACCGTCTGGTATGCTGCACGCAACGTCACATCATAAATTGAGTCTAATAGTGCGAAGGTTACCATTATAAATATGACAAACTTCTGGACTACATGAACTACACTCAGACATATATCCAGCTAAACAATGTAAAAGTATGCCTGACCTTTACTACTTAAGTAGATAATGTCAGGCAATAATCGAAACGAAAATTCCTCTATGGCCAGTTGAAGAGAAGCGAGGGATGGTAAACATCTACAGGACAAATCAAATGGCTCTTCAATTGTGTCGGTTATTACTGCTGACTAATTCAGGTCTTGGATCTTATTAAAAGTGTTGGAACATCAATAGCGCCTACGCATCATCGATTTTTCTTTCGCTATATGTTTCAAGTCCTCTTAACTACAGAGATTTTTGTTTGTGAAGACTGGTAATGCACATCAAAACTCTAGTCCAGTACACAGTCGTCTGTACAGATTCATAGAAAGAAACTAGTCTCTCTGCTGCTCTACTTGGAGTGATCCGCGATAGAACAATAAGTCCATTCGAGTACCATGTTCCTATGTGAGTAGACGGAAAATTTGAGTGTCATTTAATTTTTCGGGTTTGGCAAGTTTTGGAACAAAAAAAAAGAATTCAAGCACTTTTGGCTGAGCTGAGATTGGACTCTCAATTCGTGAAACTTGCACTCTTCTCTCCCGTAGTAAGCTACTTTCCGACCCAGTATTATGCCTATTTCTCTACGAAAAGATGTAGCTAAAGTAAAGAGAATCTATATAGAAGTAAAGAGCGCTATAATAGTCGGAGCAGACTTTATATCAGGCGATTGCGTCGTTTTCAGGTTCCTCATCTAATTGTCCTTACTCACCTATTCGATGAATTCGTCGGTGAGTACGCTTGAATAGAATAGGACAGTATTTCAAATTCACTCTAATCGAAGCATCTTGTATTTTATTTATTAGTCCTAAGCCCCAATATATCAACTTCGAAGTAGAGTCATTAACTGAGGAAAATTGTTCCCATTACTTTGGCTGTAGCTAGACTGTAAGCCACTCAGTCTGTGAACATTTGGGGAATTTACTTAGACAGCCGATGATGACATTTTAAACGACTTTTTGATGCAAAAGCAAGACTGCCACAGGTGTTTGTCTCTTAGTATTACTAGTACTAGATGAAGGTTCCCTAAGGAATTTTTATTCCTATAAGCCTTCGCTACCTTCACTGTGGTCACAATATCGATGGATTCTAAGTCGCTCTCAATTTGTTCTGGTGCTAAACGTGCACTTCCTTTGGCACGGAGGTCAAATTCAGCTGAAAGCGGAGAGACAGAATTTGAACTGATGATATCTCTGTCTTCCACAGTATGCTGGGGAAAGAGGCCTGCATGCCTGGATAAAACTAGAGTACAGCGTTCATGTCAGATCTATTTGTTGGCTTCCAAGGTAGATAATAAGTTCGTTCGGTTGGGTACTTATTATAAATACATAAGTACCGCGTGCTGAGAGACTTAAGTGAGAAACATAATCAACATTCGCCTGCATATGCACGCATATGCAACCCCACAATTACTCACAATCTTATCGTCCAACACATAATAAGCACAGCGTCAATTCATTAAATGTTCGTTCACTTTTGCAAACATGAGCGAACATAAATACCCCAACCCATAGAATCCGTCGACAGCGTCCCGTTGAAGATTGACATTGACGTTCACGTATTGCCGGAAAGAACAGTCTCATAAAATCTGTCGCATACCTACTTTATCCGTCGAAGTTTCATAAGAATGCGTGTATTCTATATAGCTGCCAGTAAAAGACAACGTAGCAGCGGATGGACGGATTCTATGGGTCGGGGCCTTAAGAGAGAGCTGTCTCAGTCGCTCATTGCATATGTAAATCTGACAGTTGTCATGTTTATGAAAATTCTCCAAAAAAAAATTTCAGACTACGAATTTGTGCACATTAGAAAGTATTCGCAGAAATAGTTTTTCTTTCGATAAAAGAGATACGTTTCATTTTAATAAAATGAAAAAGGAAAGAGCATGGGATGATGTTTCAAAAGAAACTTCTTCTGTCATTTGACAGAAGAATTTCGCCTAATGAAAACATTACAAACTGTCAAATAAGTAACAGCTGATAGGTTGGACAACAAAAAGGTTTTAAAATCAAAAGAAACAAATTTGTGGAATCAATTTGAATGGAAAAAACAAATGTTTTCCATTGACGTCTATTCGAAATCCACCTTAAATTGAGGTTTCTCAAGATTTCATACGAAAAGTGTAGGTACGGGTACTTTTCTTAAATTTGAGAAAATTCTACTCAATTTCTGACGAATTTGACGTTTTTAATTTTTTTTTCTTCAGAAAAGTACCCGCACGGACCTATGTATGTAATATTTGTCGTACGGATTTATTTAATACATTCATGCATACACACTCGTATGCTTGATTTGCCAGAAATGTTGGTTAGTCAACAAAATTGCCTTTGTCACCTGATCGTGCACCGGTTTTGCTCTAGTTAATCTAAAAAGGAGCTTCTGCCTGATAATAACAAGTTGAGTCTGTGTGCTCTGCGATATGGTTTCTCTTTTATATAAAAAAAAAAAACATAGTCACGGAATTATTATTTGTTGTAATTATTTGAACAAACGATCGCTGATCATAAAGGTTGAGCCATCTGTTGATTTCTTTTTGAAATTGCTATAAAAAAAATCTATTTAAGTGCACAGTTTGGGATAGGTTCATGACCACGTGTGAACAGATATTCTCAGAAACAGCCATGTTCCGTCTAAAACTGAACCAGACAAAAGTTCGTTTCGCCGTGTTTCCCTTTTATCCACACATCAATCACTGGTATAAGGCGAAGCGTCCAATCTCCTTTACGAATTAATTCCTCTGTTGTTGCCAGGTTGCGATACTGCGATTTCTTTCGTACTTTCTTTTTTCGTTGTCTACCCGTCCATTTCGAACTCGTTCGCTTCTTAGCATTTTTTCAGCGAACAAGTCGATGGGTAGCATTGAAGATTATAACGAGTATAGCATCGTTTGAAACAGTTCGAAACGCACTGGCGACCCTTAGTGCGCTAAGACGGTACGCAAGTACGACTCAAGTTTCACTTTGTAATGTGAAGAACCAGAGATAGAAGATGCAGGAACACCGTGAGACCGTCTAATGGAGCTAACCGTTGGACGCATGTGGTGCCTATGCATGCTGTTCTTTGTACTCTGTTAAGTTTGGTTATGTTGTACTTTTAACTTAGCGCTGACCACCATACTAGAGACCCATATGTGAGAATTGGGCGTACTGTATGAAATCATTACTCTCCAAATATGTACAAGGTTGCTCAAAAGTCCTCACTCGATTTCGTAAGGCAGTAACTTTGTAAATAAAAAGAATTGGTTCTGTTTGTTGGTTATGTTTATTTAAACGTTTAAATTTGTTTTCTCTTAAGTCGTGGAGATAATATTGGCCAAATGACTGCCGCCAGAGTTGATACACATCTGGGCTCGTTCCACAGTATTTTCCATGCCTTTTCTCAAAACTTCTGGCGATAAATTCTCCACTTCTTGCCAGATATTCTCTATTAGGGCCGCCAAGGTTTGTTTGCGTTTGGGCCGCCACGGGTCTTGTTCGTATAGACCCATGCCATGCCCCAACGAAAGAAGTCTGTAACGGTGAAATCGGGCGATCTTACGGGTCAGTGCAAATCGCCAAAACGTTAAACGACCGGGAAACGCTTGCTGCAGAATGTCCACTGTCGCTCGTGCTGTCCACATTTTTCCGCCGTAAACGCCGCACCAAGCAGTGACTTTAAGAGGATTACACGCGGATTTTCAGTGCCCCAGAACCGATAATTTTGCTTATTCACGTATCCGCATAGGTGGAAATACGCCTCATCGCTCATGATGATTTTCAATGGAAAATCATCTTCATCGCGGTCGAGGTTTAGGAGGCCTTGGCTGTAATTCTCAAGAGAACGGCTGCTCCGAGGCCGACCACGTCTGATGCTGTCCCGAATTGAGCCAGTCTCCTCGAGGCGAGCGGCTATACGCCGCAGTGTTTAACTACTAGTTGGTGCCACACGACCAGGTATTCGATGACGAAATTCACGTTGAGCCAAAACTACCGACGGATAATTTGTCAAAAATATTGACACAATTATTCCGCGTTCTTGACGAGTATAACAATCCATGGTTTGTGTACGTGTATTCTGCTTCTGTTCACTTCAAAAATGTCAAAGTCGCGATGACATAAGACGCCATTTGCAAAAATGAAAGCATCTTCCTATAGGGTGATGACTTTTATGCCACTTTATAGTTAACTCGAAATTAGCAATTATTTTTTGACCCGGTCGAAGCTGCGCTGTTACAATAATCTTGACATATGTACGAGTATATATATTTCTACTACAGCGACTTAACTAATAAAGTCGATTTTACTACATAGAAATATTGCTCAGTAAAATTGAATTGAACTATGTATTAACAAATAATGAAATGGAGAGTAAAATGAGATAGCGATTCATAGAATCTGGAACGCAGACTGCACTCAATTCCTAGAAATTCTACAAGTTTTCCAATTAACTTTACTACTATATGTTTCATAGTAAATTCATAGAAAGAAAACGTACATATGTATGCATGTACATTTACTCTTTATTATATCGTCATATTACAAACGTGCATGCCGTGCAATGTTTACGAGTATATGCATATTTATACCTTTCGAAATAGCACTGCATTTATCACCTACAATAACGCATTTTTGACATTTTTCTATTTCCAATCATTTGTCGTAATCTTATCGTTGAATGTGAATGGAAATGCTGAATTATTTTTTAAAGCAACTGCTTGAAAAACAAAAGAAGAAAATGTCATTCACTTGAACTGCCTTTCATCGTGCAACGAACTGAATCACTTAAACCATCATCAACCATGTGAAAATGATTGCAAAAAACTACTGAAACTGATAATTAAATACGAAACAAGGCTACTCTCCATTCGAGGAGAAACAAGATGTGGTTTGGCAATTCTTCTCTGCTTCGATGGTGTACTTTGATCAGAGTCTAACTACGGAACGTATGTATTTCATCACATCATTACGCGCCTGCTTCTTATTTGTTATGACGACGAATTTTGTGACGACGATCATTTACAATTGTGCAATTGCTCTCAATTGATATTACTTCATCCTGTCTCTGTATAGTCTGCACCCGCATAGTCGTAGAACTAAGGTTTCACTTTTCTTCCAACACGTGGTTGTTCTGAAATTTGAATTCCCGCTTAAAATTAGTTTGCTCAAATTGCTGATAAATTGAAAAATCATCCCAAGTGATAAGGGGTAGAGATAAACGCTGATAAGAGCTTAAGTTCTCTGGTAGGCCGCAAACGTTTGGGTAAAAGTGGACGGTCTTTATCTATGCAGAATGAATTGCTTATTTTTATTGCTGAGCAAAACAATCAAATTGAGAATGAGTTGTGAGTTTATTAAATTGTATTTTGACGTACATATGATAGTTTGCATAATGATTGGGTTGGATTAAAATTTATTTTATCTAAATATAAGAACTGGATTTATTAATGTTTTATTTTGTTTGCTGTGTTTTATAAATGCCAGAGTGGAAAGAAGAGATCCAATGTTGAACAAGGTGTTACTTTTATTGAACGAAATGCGTAATGAAAGAGATTTAAAGTAAAGGGCACGACTGTGTCGTACGTACTTGTTCCATATGTACCGTTCTTTTGTACATTGTTCAGTTTTTAAATTGAAGCAAAGTCAAAGACAAAGTTTCGAATTTAAAAAAAAATATTTTTTGACCACAAGTCCAAAATTTCAATGTCACGTCCTCACATATGCCTGAATTAACTTAGGTATTAATTTTGAACAAAATTGTCTAAGCCGTAACAGAGTATGACGGAAGTCTTCTAATAAGTATTTGTTTTTGGAATTTTTATCGAAAAACTGAGCTTCTGGATTGTCAGCATAACATCGATCTTTAACAGCACCCCATAAAAAAAAGGCCAACGGAGTCAAATCGCAACTCCGTGTAGGTCAAGCAACATCACCAAATCTTTCTGATTATTGGACAGCTTGTATGGCACGTAGCGCCGTAGTACTGGAACCAGAGATTGTCCAAATTTCAGTTCCTCACTTTATGGCCAAAATAAATCGGTTACCATGCCTCTGTAACGCTCTCCGTTGACCGTAACGTTGTTGCCATCTTCATTTTCGAAGACAAATGGGCCAATGCCGCCATTACAGAAACCTCATCAAACAGTCACATGCTGAGGATTCTCGGCTGAGCGCACATAACGAACACGAGAATCAATTAGCAAACCAATCTCACGAACTTTTTTCAAAAACTTGCGTACACGGTGGGTGCATTATTTCGACCGAAATTTCTTTTCAAAATTGCCACTGTTTCGGCAACACAGCACTCACTTTGGAAATAAGTTTTTAATATTTCACAACGTTGTTCAACCGAAAATCGATGAATCGTACCTCGGAGATGTGATACTGTGTTTCTGTCAATTTTTTGAGCGCGAAAGGGCTGTCAGTATCAAAATAACATTTAATTTAAAAAGAACTTTTTTTCTATAAAATTTGCACATTTTGCTTCTTTTTTTTCAAAATCCTATATTAAAATTAAAAAAATTTCTGAAGACAGTATGTATGAATACCTATCTGCAACCACTTCTGTAGTGGAAGCCCAAATATAATTACTTAAAGCGTAATTCAGACCTCATTCATTTACTTCTAGCCCCCATAACTAGAAATGGTAGTAGATGTACCCCCCTTCCAAACAATTTTTTTCTTGTCGTAGTACGTTCTATCACTTTCCAAAGTTTGATAGTCTGAAGTGGATCCACCCTGTTTATATCTGTATGTTATAAATGCGCCGGAGAGCTACAGTTCCTGAGATAGAAGCAATAAAACCACAGTGTAGAATGTATGGCGCACAACAACAATAATATAACTCAACGCAAGCAAAACCGCAGACAACAGATGGTTCAGGGTTCGAGTACCAGAAAACACCAACAAGTTTTTTCCCTGTCCCACCTCTCGCGAACGTCTGACAAACATCCGAGAGTAAAATTGTCATGAGAAGCTTCTCTCAATCAAAAAAAATTGGTGTTTGGAAATGGCATACAAATTTAGGTGCTAATTATTCTTGTGTCGCACAGCACAAATGGCTGTGAGTAGTTGCATCAGGCCTTGTATGGGCTGTTAGCGCCAAAATACGTATTTTTGTGTACTTAAGTCGTACAAAATAGCTGCTGATGCACAAAAAACATAGGACGCTGCAAGAACTGTAGAAAATGGATCCCGGATCCATGTGAGCGGCTAAATCCTGCGGAGAAAAGGGGTAAAACCTTTTAACCCGCGAAGCTGGCCACCCAAGTACTATTTGATTGACCGAAAACTTTAATTGGTTTTCAAAAAAAGCCAGAAATACATTTCGGCTTCTTTCCTAATATTTTATTTGCGGATTTTGGTAAAAATTGAAAAAAAAAAAACAACAACATTTAACGGAAAAATCCCCAAAATGTTGGAAAAAATCTCCGAAATTTTGGGCTTGTTTTTGAAAAGAAAATTTGGGCGTATTTTTCTATGGCATAATTTCTGGGAGCCGAAAAGTTGTATGGAAAGTATGTAGGTCTTTAACAGAGTTATAAAAGAATGACGTGAAACATTGCATTTTTTACACTTTTGTTGTTCATTTGTACAAATTAACAAAAATCAGAAACAATGAAAAAAGCTACATCACATGTACTTAAGAAAATACTTTAAATTAAAATTACAATTAAACAAAACATTTTACGTTGCCTTTGAATGTCATGAATGCCAGATATGATTCAGACGATCAGACAAGACAATCGGGCTTTGTCTGAACAAATTTTACAACTCGATAAAGTGTCTGCTGTTATCAGATTGGTTACTTCGGGTTTGTCGATGTACATAAACTCGCATCTAAGATCGAATATTAAACGATGACAGAGCAGAATTGGATGCTGTACAAATGATTACTGATGTAGCCTCACTAGTATGAGATTTCATGTTTTTACCCCACTACGGCTACAGTTATCCAATTAATTGTGCCAAAGATCTCTTATCGTCTAGAGGACCTAAACGACTGAACCTATTGTAATGAATGTAACAACAAACCATTCATCTCGATCCCGCGTGTGACACTGTCCTAGCAATATGCTAGACAGTAGACGTCATTTTTCAAAGAAGTTCGAAATCTATCAAACGAAAAGACTTGCAAATTATACTTCTGTAATTGGCTTAAGTGAGACATACTTTCATCGGACCATATCTTATAGAAGAGCTGGTGCACTGTCCCTACAAAATCATTTCCCACTGATGAATGGATGAATTGCTACCTAGTACCAGCCGAGGTAGTTCTCTTCCTAAAGCATCTCGTTCAACTTGGTTTGCTTTAGAAATGTAAGAACTTGTATTCGGTCTTACGGGTCTGGGAGACTCACAGACAACTTACTCTGCTACGAGTCAATCCTCCATAGTAAGGATGTAATCTATGTTGAGTTTCCTTCGCTTTCTAGACTTAATTTCCTAAGGTGCCACGGAGCTTACAATGTTCCGTGAGGAAACTCGTAAGTAAGGTTTTAGATCTACTATGATTACTGTTTCCTAGTAGTGCCTCTGCCTGCTTTAGTTTTGAGAGTTTCTAAAGAATTTAGCTCTTTTGACTTTCTCCGCGATGAAAAGCTTTACTCGGATATTGTCTCCACCCATCCTACAGATGGGTTTTGGTCCTACAAAAGGACTTGGTGTTTGCCAGCCTGTCGGCTTTCTCGTTTCCACCCACTACAACAAGCCTGGCAACCACAATATGGTAACTATGTTGATTTTCTTCATGTTGTTGAGGTTGACCAGGCACTCAATGCTTTAGTTGCAACTTGGTTGTCTGAAATGATTGCAATGTATTGCGACGTTAAGTTGGGCACAATTTCCTATAGCGTACTAGTAGGTATCCGCCTGGAAGATGCTTGTAAATTGGCCCATTGGTTCTGTGTGCTTGGTTATTGACCCAACACTCCTGCCCTTCCACAGTCTTTAACAATTCAATTGTAAGAGCCCTTTTACACACATCAGATTCTCTCTGGCCAGCGATAAACCGACGTCGAATTCTTCATAGTGGAACATGCAATCAAATGGGAGCTTTCACACGAGCCAGTCGGGGCACGATCATGGTGTACACCTGCCGGGTGTACCTACGCAGTGGCCGTAATAATACACGTGTGGCTATATTTATTTATTTTGCTTAATTTTTTTTTTCAGTTTGCTTCGAGGGGTGTTGATTTATGTTTGATAATTGCGGGGTGCGTGAAACAATGTATGAAGGAAATATTGATGAGGACACGACCAAGGTAACCTCACTCGCAAAAGAAACGATGTGTGTGAAAGGGAACAATGGCCGGTTTTTTGCCGGCTAGAACCGAGGTGTGTGTTATCTCAGCCAGCACTTTGTTTGATTAGACTGGCTGACACCGAAATTTCAGCTTTCGTCGTCGTTTCCACAGTGTGCACGTTAGATCAGATTTCATGACTTACTGCTTCAATAATAGTAGTTTATGTCCTAGCCTTGTGGATGCCTCCTCCTTTCTTTAAAGCTTCCGTAGATCTTCAAAGCACTCTCTTAAAGTTTTTGCTGTCGACTGCAGACTTCTTAATTTCGGTTAAAACAAGAAGACACGCTTGCATGAAGCCCTCCCCTTCCCTAAGCTCAATCTGTCCGAGCAACCGATAAATTTTGCAATATAATCGTTCAACGTCTGAATCGACTGCCTTCCCCTACATGCTGTTGTTTCTACGTGTCGCTATGTCACCTTCAATCACGAATATTTGCCTGTCATAATTTCGGATGTATACCTCTATTTTTTAAGTCTTAAACACGTCGGGAATAGCAATAACAAATTAAGAAAAAAACAATTGCAATATTAGTTAATGCCGTACGTTTGACAGAGGGGAAGGAATTTGGAAAAAGTTGTCCTCTAGTGCTCGAGTAACTTGGACTTAATTCAGTCTCTTTGCACAGAACACGTTTTTCTTTAAAAGAAATACGCCAACTATCATCAATTAGCAAACGCTCTGGTCACGCACGACACTGCCATCCTACTTCTTTACTCTCATCGTGTCACCTATTCATTAATGAACAGATGTCTCTAATTAAATCTCAATTCACAACCAGGATCTCAACACAAATGTAACTCTAAATTCATTTCAATCGAGTTCACTACTTCTACTTCAGAAATTAGTCATCTTTGTGTATACAGAACCGGAATTGAGTTGAATGTTGCATAATAACAAGCACTGACTGGGTTCTTCTGAACCTACTGACGGCAAAGGTATTTCCAAAATATTATATCCACCTATTTTGGGAAATAACCAATTAAATTTAACAACACCAACTCACTGCTCTTTGATAAAAGTTACCAAACCCATAAATGGATCTATTTATAGCTTTACTAAAATATTTCTAAGGCTTTAGCCATAAAGAAGTGTTAAAATGATTCTCTTAACAATCTGCATGAATAAAAGTAATGAATAAACTCCCCATTAGGCTACGACAATTGATTCGTAAAAAATGAACAATTCGCCTGACTCGCATTTAAATTAAATTAAAGTCAAATCAAAGGGTCATAGTATCTGCTTCTGCCGCGGCATACATACTAAAGTTAGAGTACATACACACATACTCGTACATACTAACTTTTTTGTTTGAAAGTGGTAATGAAATGCCATGCATATACGAGATAACATAAAAGATCACGAGTCCAAATCTGTGTGAAGGTCATGGCAGTGCTTGGAATTGCTAACACTGTTCGAAGCTCAAGCAATTTTGTGGATAATTTCAAATTATCGCTCCACAGCGCAGGCAATACATAAAACAAAATAACATTCAAACCAGTGCTGCCGTTTATCAAATTTTCAAGAGTACCATAATTTTTAATTTCTGAGTAGCATTTCAAGGCACTCTTTGCCTTTTTAAGATTTTTAATTGCTCGTATCATTTTTGTATGTCCAGTTAAAGCTTGGTAATGAAACTTTACCTTACAGAATTCTCTGAACGAACCCATCCATTCAATTTGGTCCGTATCCAACCAAAACTGTCCCAAGAAACTGACAAAAATATTGGAATGCCTCAAAATTATATTTCGACCAAAATTTACATATCGAGGCTTGGTCTAGTCTGTAGAGATATCAATCATCAACTTCAAGGCCATGATAAAGGAACAAAAAAACCAGTACTAAAAATACTCTAAAATTAAATCAGTCGGTATACTGGAAAACTATAAGATCTAAGGGTCGCGTATCTCTCAAAGTTGGACAACGAAACTTCACCCTTCGCTGGGTACCAGGTCACAATGATATTCCGGGGAATTGGAAACTGATGAACTAGCTCGACAAAGTTTTTCCGGTACGAACAGCATAGACATAACCGACATCGAGGCGCCAATGTCTTCTACTAGGTACCTTCTTCATGCTGATGCGTGTGGAAGCATTTAGACCATTGTAATAGATCAGAAGAGGTATAACGGACTTATGATATACAAGAGAAGAACCCACTCAAAACTAACCAACGAAATAATAGGGCAGAATACGATGGATAAGGCATGCGGAAAGTTTGGGCATTCTCTACTAGGACTACTGCAGGAGCTGCAGAGATAAGAGGAAAAATAAACAGTAACATATGTACTTCTTGTGTCAATGTCAAAATTATGTCAATGATCTCAACAACGCCTACATGCCTAAAATTAAAAGTTTCATTATGAAAAGTAATTGATTCCAATGGTATGCTGCTACTAAAGCTATTTTCGCTACTGCAATGGACTCAGCATTTTTCAAGCTTTGTCCTAAAGACCTTAGGGGCCTTGGTGAAAGTATGAACCAGCGAACTCCTACAAAACACAGTAAATTAATGTCAATGCCAATGACTTATCACAACCTGTAAGAATGTGACACTCAGCGAATTATATTATTTTCTTCTGGCCACTGGCCTCCGGCAAATTTTAAAAGAAAGCAATAGGAGGCTTGCAGCAACTTTAAGTAAAATCCGATATCTTGTGCTAAAGACAGATTCCATAGTTTCGGAAGCGTCTCCAATAGATAACCCCAAAGTTTAGCATGGACTTGATTGAATTGATTTGGCCTTGTGATTCGGATTGAATAGCTGGTTTAGGTCATTCTCTTCTTTTTTTGCCTGTCAGTATGTAACAAGTTTGTAACTTTTGAACCGTTAGAGGTAGAGAGCTGAAATTTTCCACAAAAATAGTATGTGGTGAACCAAGAATAAATAGGAAATAGTACAAAATATTCGTTGAGGGTACTTTTAGGGGCAAAATGTTGAACCAGACGGAGCTACTTATGAAGCAAAGAATGCTTCTGACGTCAATATTCGCCAGATCGTCGAGGAATGGAGCCCCTAAATGAAGCAGTCTTCTTTTGGACAGGGCTGGACAGGTACAAAGGAAATGGAGGATTGTTTCCTCGTCCTTGCAGCTTCTGTAGTAATCATTTGAAAAGAGGCCCAGCCTTTTAGCTTGTAGACAGATAGGACAGTGCCCCGTAAGGACACCGAAGATGGCGCTAATCTGCGATCGTGTCGAGCTTTTTTTATCTAGCTCGGGCCAGATTTATCTAGAGATTCTGCAAGTAGTAAGTCTCCTATCTGTGATTGGCTTTTTTAATTGCATCCAACATGAGTAAATGTTTACACATAGCGAGAGGCATATCTAAATTTTTCTTTTCCGGCATAATTCTGAGCATTGTACCTTTTCTAGTGAGCTCATCAGCCTTGCAGTTACGCGGTATGTCTCTATTGCCTGGCGCCATGCATATGCTTTTCGGAGAAAACACCTCCACCCACTCCGATTTCCGATTTTAGAACCGTCTGTGTAGAGGTGAACTGAACTGCCATCGTTATCGGCAACGAGTTTCCACTCACTACGGGCAGAAATTGATGTCCGGAAGTTAGTATCAAATCTCAGTTTCGGTGGGGTGTAGTCGGTTAGACCACATAGAGGACGATTTTAGACAGATGGCTTCACTGGAAGCCATCTGTTTGCCAAGAATTTCAAGGGACAACAGATGAAACATTACATCTAATGCTGCGGAGGGAGTGGTTCTTAGTGCACCGCTGATGCACATGCTAACGGATCGTTGCACTTTCCCTAAAAGTTTGAGGTTTACTGCATTTTTCAAAGTCGTCCACCCAACGATTACGGCATACATATAATATTTATATAAGGATGTAAGATGTTTGCTAAATTTAAGAAAGGTTAGATTTCATCAAGTTAAAATTGAATTGAATAAAGTTTTGTCTTCAAAAAAACAGTACTATGTAAAATATTTATTTCTATAATCGGGAATATTCTATTTACCGGGCTGTGTTTGGTCTCAGGCATTCCGGTTAAAGGAGGCCTGACTGTTCAATAAAATCAATCAAAATTAATCTTGAACTTAGTCCATTCGAACTTAAATTTGTGCCTATTTGCAATATTCTTTATTTCAATTGACCACCCGAGCGGCCAGAAAATATGTGAAAGAATTGCGGCGATAGTTCATGCAGGATGGCAGAATTGGCAGTCAATTATCAGCAACTAAAAACATTCGCCAAGAGACCATCGACAGATATCTAGATACATTCCGCGCGTTCCAAGCACTCTGCTAAAATCTAACAAAACGACTTTTTGTACCAGGATGACTGGGCCGTCAAAACTATCCGCTACTATCGCTAGAGGGAAAATGTGTGTTGTTCACTAAAACACTTGCCTAGATAACAACAAGAGAAAACCGCCAAAACAATTCATTAGCGAAAGCAATTGATTTAAAAAAAAAAAAACTATCGCTTACCATAAATAATTGTGAATAATTGCATTTGATGCATTGCATGCATTATTTGTTTCTCGATTAAAATCCTTTAGCTTTACATTGCAGATCAATATAATTTGATGAAATTCCAATGTCTTCGATAGAATGAAAAATCGGAAATCGATGGTCTTAAAGCCTTATCGATAGAATCATTCTATAATTAAATTATTTAGAATGTTGTGCATTTTACACGAACATTACTCTAGACACTAACTATTTATTTGACGCTGATTCCTTGAGAGACCTCGAATTGACTGCAAAACTAATCATTTTTTTCCAGTATGTACAGTGAACTGTACAAAATGTCGAAATCAGTTAGTTAGGAAAAAATCATTATTTCACTTCGGAATTTTATTCCGACGGAAACGATTTCAGCATAAAATGAATATCAGGATAAATTGGAATGAACAAAAATTGCACCATTTGACATTACAATTGCATTCTTAGTCAATTTTGAGTTCAGTCGGTTAGGTCTTGACAAACATTATAGTGCGTAGTATAAGGCCTAAGACTTTTTTTTGTTAGCTTAACTAGATTTTATTATAAAGATTTAATAAAACAATCAAATGCCACCGAGAATTATCGAAAGTGACGTTTTAAAAATGATTGCCTTATTTCTTCAATTATTTTTTGTTACATACTATGTACATGCATACAGTGGCGACAAAATAGCACACCCATATAGCGTAGAAATAAATTTTACTTATGCAATAGAATTCAATATGGAATAGTTAACTTAAGAAAACATTCATCATTTATTTTAATCTTTAAAAAAAAGCATTCTTAGCTTCAATACCAATGGCTTCTGCCTGACAATCCGTCCGAACAATTTTTTTTTCACATTTGATTTATTTTAGGAGCTGCCAAAAATCAATCGAGTTTGGTCAAACGAATAATGGTCGACTCGGTTCTAGGGGTGTTTTTTTTGTGTTCGATCCTTCCGCACTTTGTTTTAGACCGACCCCATTTCGTCGGAATGTTAAATTGCATTAATTATCTTTTTTCTCCAGCACTCGAATTCCCGCGCTATATCGGAATTTGAGTGCCTGAAGTCCTCCGTAGAATGTTTTCCTCATCCCATACTGTCCTTGATACACCAAATTCATTAAATGTTCGTCATTTCGTACAAAAGAATTCTTTTATTATTACTCACCTTAATAATACCAGGAATTTGAGTTTTAATGGACAAATAAACTGAGATAAACAAAAGGTGTGCTATTTAAATTGTCCACACTAAATCTGTCAGCCTTCACAAAATTATGCGTTGTTTTAAAAGTCAGTGGTGCTTTAAATAGAAACATGTACCGTTACTTTACAGGGAGGTCACACATTGTAAAACCTAAAACTATATAATGCTTAATCGAATATACATGTGATACCATATAACTGTGCTATTTATTTTGACGCCACTGTATGTTTCTTTTTTTTACGTATTGGGACAGCCGCTTAATTGAGACAAAACGTTCTATTCCGATGTGTCCCAATTCAACGGAATCTACTGTACTACCAAAATCTTTGAACTAGTGTAGCGTAATTTAAGTTTGGGCAGCATAGTAGCATGTGTCTTGAAAGAGTACCAAAATGCTACTATAGTCACAACTTTGGCAGCGCTGATTTGAACCAGTGGCACATAAAATATTGTAATAACAATAAAAACAAACGAAATATAATTGAACCTGAAATCAACTTTGTACTGTAGTGCCATGCCACACTGTTGCCACCTACATACCTTGGGACTCAAGAGAGGGGTAATATGATTAAAGAATTTGCTTATGATATTTGAATGGATTTCGTAAATTACTTTCTAATTTGGCAATGGAAACGATTGAAGCTAAATAGTGCCGCCAGCAATTAACGTCAAGACACTTGAATAATGTATTTTTAAGAGAATCTAAATTCGATAAGGTAAACCGCAATCGAGAGCTGCTAATGGATTGATTACGAGAGAGAATTGATGAATTTCAAAGGGAATATATGTAGGTACTTACGAATTTCGAATTTCTTGTGCGGATAGAGCTTCTGCAGCCTGGCGATGACATGCTTCGTTTGAATTAGTGCCAACTGCAAGTGAATAGAAAAAATAACCCAAATATTATCTCTCTACCTCTATAAATGTTATGAAAATGCATAGTTTGTTGATTGAATTATCAAACAGATTGCGGTCAGTTTTTGTTTCCAACCTACAAAAGATTTAAGTTTCAGTCTCTAATTAGTGAGTGTTATTCAACTAATTTAAGAGTGATATAACAACACGCACTTCTATAGTAATCGTTTGCGGGATTGGATGGTTTTATGTGTGTTGGTGTTTATTTGTTTTTTATTTTTTGTAAAAAAGACCTTTTAACACCAAACACTGTTTAGTTCAAATGAATAATTCAAAAATATGCACAATTGTAAAAATTTAAAATTCTAATAAATTCAGACAGACTAGCTTTGGACTTACTTCGCTTTTTCTAGATCCAACACGGATTATTTTATCGTTTTTTTCTTCACTCATTTTATTTTAGGGAGTTTCTTTTGATTATATTTATTTTTTTGTACACTGTTGGTTGATTTTCAGGTTTCTTGTGGTTCTTTTTTCTGATAGCGACTAAGAGTGAAAGTTAATCACACGAACAGAGTGGAAAATATGGAATTTCTTTTGTTTTTTAAGTAAAACACTTCCGTAAATCTATTTACACTGATGTAGGAACACTGAAGGGACTTAAATTAGTTGCATGATGAAGGTTTTATTGCTATTTAATTGGAAGAAATTTAAAGTTTTCCACTTGTTGGAGGACGAACGCGAAGGAAATCCATGCACTTGCTCGATTCGCAGATGAATGGGAAACGTGAGAATTTACGTAACTGCCCCTTTGCTAGAGCACGGTGTGAAAGAAATTATTGCGTTACGTTTTGTTTTTGACAACGAAAGGAAACCCATGTGCATTAGGTTGGTATCACAAGCGACTGGGGGAAATTTTAACAGTTTACATATTTTAGGTATAAATAAGTTCTTATTGTTGTTGTTCACGTGAAACGGAATTTTTCAGCGGTCACCCAGACTCCAACAAAAGCTTACGAAAGGGCAGCGAAGAACTAAATATGGAAAACAACAACAAATGCGAGAAATTTTGTTTTTCTAAACTAAATATGGAAAAAAAAGAAGAGTTGAAAAGAATTTTGAATTTCTTATCAAATTCGATGTGATGCGATGTGATTTACAATAAAGAAAAAGTACATATTTTTCAGCAAAAGAATGTGGAAGATAGGGAGGTTCATGCCACGTTTTGAGCTTTGGAATTGGATTTTTAACATGTATCAGCTGTTTGAATAGCGTTCTGGTTTTGGTAGGGTTTAGATTTGACAAGAATTCTTGGTATTTCTGATATTAAATTCTCTCAATAAAATTCCAGATTTTCTTAAACCCAATTTTACTTTTTCGTTAATATGCAAAAATTGTATGTCTGTCCTCACATGACTTACTCGAAAAAAAAACTTATGACATTTTAATGAAATTAAATGTCTTAATGTAATCCTGATACATAGGTCATTTCATCTAAAAACTTGCTCTAGACAGAGTGATATCACCACGTACTATTGTTGGTGCAAACGTTTCAGAAATTACAAGCATTTGACAGATACAACCACTTCAAGGTACAACGACAATGCCACAAAAATTGCAAAAAACTGCGAAAATGGACTATGAAATTGATAAATGGACGTTCCTGTCAATTGAACTATGAACAAGTGAAAAGTGATTGCGAAATAAAATTTAAATTTTTAATTTCTGATTTCGTTAAGTACGAACATTTTCTTTTCTCGTGCTGGGCTTTCTAATATTTATGCGTTTAAATTATAGCAAACAGCAACGAATGAACAAACAATTATTCTATTATTTATGGAACCCTGAAAAGGATATTCTCAAAAAATTCTTCTTCTTCGAGAATATTCTCAGTTAACAGCCCATACAGAGCTTGCTGTGCGACACTCGAATGATAGGGACCTATAGTCTTCTGAAGCTTCTGAGAAGCAATTTTTTCGATTGAGAGAAGCTTTTCGTAACAATTTGTTTGTGTTTTCTGGAACTCAAAGTTTGAGTCTCCCACTCAGTGATCCCGCACTTTGCCACCGAGGCACAACACCCATATATGAATGTTTGGCTTAGAACGCATACAATAATCACCACAGAATACAAGAAAAATTGTATAACCACATACATTTGTGTATGTAAATAACATATTAAATGAAAGCCAAAGCTCCAGGGCATTCTAATGTGTGAAAAATGTTTTTTTGGTTCAAGTTTGTTAAATATAAATCTTCAAAAACAAAGGCAAAGCCCTCTCCTGTCTATCACCAAAGCTTAACGTGAAAATTATTTTTTTTTTCTAGAGTCATGAGAAGATTATGGGACAAATATAGAAGGTCTCCTGGCGCAAGTGTTTTTTTTAAAAAAAAAAGTTGGAAGACTCCGGGTTAAAATTCACCTCACTATATTAATGCTTGCTACGATTTTAATAATTTGGGGGCAAACACATTTACACGTCAGACTTACATGTGAATACGTGTAAAATCCATTTTTATATAAGCCCTCGCTTTTCAAGATGTCCGATGTGTATGCGACTTTACTTTTTGCCGGTAATAGACACCTACGACTTCAAACTTATGAGTTCTTTTAAGTTTGGGAGAACCCCTCGAAGTTGACCATATCATATCCCACCTATACCCGTGTTCTCTTACTACGTTTATATGCATACTTGAATCCAGCTTCAACCCTGGTTGAAATATAAACGCAGATCGAGTTGAAATAGGATTGACTCAACTCGACTCAGCTAACAGAGCTGGATCGAGTTAGAAAAATGCATGTATACCTGGGTTGAGGTGTTGAACTGACATGTTGTCTCTGTGCGTGTGTGTGATTTCAGATAACGAATCTAACACAACAGAGCACTAACACAATCAAAAGCATAATGTCTGCTATACTTATCTGTCAGTTCAACCACGTTTGAAGTTTTCAATCTTTCGACTCGGTGTGTAGAAAAATTCAGATCGAAATCTCAACTCGATCCCAACTCGAACCCTCGATTCTGCATATAAACGTGGTATCTGTTAAGTTTAGAATATTCTGTTTTTATTTGTACCAACCTTGCTAGCACAGTGTCTCTTGCCATAAGATTCTGTTAAAATATCCCCATTCCAAGAAAATTCCTTGCACTTTATTTCATTTCATGCCAAATATAGAAAGAGAGAGCTACAAAACAAAACAAAAATAGTCCCCCACCGCTCTACTACGTGTCAAACAAAAGTACTGTAACACCATAAACGTCATCTGTGAGATGATGTAAAAAGCTTTATTTTTTGTAAACAACTCATTTTTCCTTAATTTAATGTGAATTTTTATCCTTTCATTCGACAAAGTAATCTTAGGAGAAATAGTTGAAAAAATAACCCTTTAATCATCGTAAATAAATTCCGTGAATGCTGTTCCAGCTGTGGAATCGGCCATCGGCAGCGACAAGCAGGGCTGCTAGAACCAGAGAACGCCTGGGTGAGGATTTGATCGATAAGCTCGATGGACTACACGATGGAGCCCTACGAACGGGTGTCGTCACAGAGTCTGACCTGCGGATGGCCTATCGCAAATCGCTGGAACAAGAGCAACAGAACCACATGAACCCGTGGTACGCGATCGGTATCCTTTTGTTCATAATGCTGGCCACGCCTGTGTTCTTTGAAACGATTCATTTCCTTTTGGGTGTTCGATGTTTCCTGCCAAATAATTATCTAGTATGGGAGGCGACACGTCCCATCAGCGATTGTGGATTCTGCAGGTTGACCTTTGCTCCTCCTATCTATGATGACCTAGTTGTGCTTGATTTTCTTGAAATTTTTATTGGATTTTCCATTTGCAGTTCGGTTCATGGTCCGCTGATACTACAAAATTTAACTCGTGATGAATTTGCACCGTTTGCATACTCCTCTCAGCCAATTATTATCAAAAATGCGGTTGCACATTGGCCGGCGGCGAAAAATTTGAATTTTACGTATCTGAAAGATTTGTATGAACGTACGCCGGGTGCTCTTGATGAAGACTGTCAATTCTTGCATTTTCGATCAGATTTTAAGTCACTTAAAGAAGTCTTCCTGATGTCGGATCAAAGAGCTAAATTCATCGATGGACACCATCCGTGGTATGTGGGTTGGAGTAATTGTCATCCGATTGTGCTGGAGGAGTTGAGGAAATTATATCCACGACCGCATTTTTTGCCAGAGGACGCAGAGATGCCGAATACGGATTATATATTCCTTGGCTATGAGCAGGGTGCATTTATGCATGTGAGTATTGCTTTTAGATGACTGTGTGTTGCGGTTGTAGTTGAAAGAAAGTTTGAAGTAGGACTAGGACGGGGGAAGTCTCAGAAAAAAAAAATCTTCAGAACTCGCCATAGAGTGAGAAGTATTGAGAAGTATCGATTAGAACCAAGTTAATCAAATGCTTTAGGAAATGACTGCCTTGAAGCACAAGCTTACTCCCCTCCCCTACACCTCTTCTGTGTTATTGAGTCAGCAGAGAGTGCAAATAAATAAATGTTTGCCTTACTCTTACATTTTATGTTAGATCACATCTGTTAGTGGAATGTCGTCTGAGAAGACTATTGTGCTGTTCCTTAACTTGTAGTTGCAGTACCCAGCGAGTCACCAAGCAACAAGATTCGTTTCTGTTACTGGTACTTCTTAATTAAGTGTACTAAACAACATTTAACAAGTGTTTGCTTCGTGGTTCATCCAGAGAAAAGGAAATCAAACTGAACAATTGTTACTCTATTTTTTTGAATTATCATATATAATTCCCTTAGAAATTTCGTATTTTGCGTGTGTCAATCGGCTATTTCCGGAAGCCTATGAGTGAACTACGATGTTGTAACTTGCGCACTTTTAGGAAATGTTATAAGAAAAGAAGCCGCCCGTACCAAAAATCCATCAGGCACGCTCCCATGACTTTCTGATTGCAGATTATAGCTTCTGTTCCAGGAATGCATAGATCACAATATTGTTTCAAAAGAAAAAAAAAAACAGTTCCGTTACATGGCCATAAATATGCACTGGTGAGCTGTTGATTGTAATGCAACGCGATTTATGTTAACTACTCTGGTTCTAGGAATCACTGATTAATGACAAATAACACTAATTTTTCACCAATTAACGGACTTATCAGAAAAATATATATATTCAATTCGTGTTTTAAAACACATAAAAGAGTTTAGAAGCTAAAAAATTCATCAAGCTACCATTATTACAAGTGTATGCTTGTGCTCACACGCTCGAGAAACACTGAAGACGTCTTCATGAAATTTAATTTGTATGTACTCGTATGTAAATCCTGATACTTAGATCACTTCGCTTAAAAACTGCCAAAAACGTATCAAGTATGAGTGGGATGTAGGGGGCGGGGTTTCACAAATACTGAACGGGTGGTGTTAGGCTTGATGCGTTAGTAGTTTTGCTTGAAATTGATGGAAATCAAATTCAGTGGGAGTAAGATATGAGAAGCGGTTTAAAACGTTTTCGAATCATCTTTCATATGCCATGGTTTTTCAGTTTTTTTGTTCAAGCAACTTTATATTTTATCCTTTTCCGTTCAGCTTTAATTTGATATGTCGCATTATGAGGCGGAAAGCCCCCCCACAAAAAATTGTTTACTCATTTTGTTTGTCTTTATTGTTTTTGGTCCACCACGTATTTTTATGCTAAATTTCAGCTCCAGGTTAAACGGTTCAAACATACGTGTGGCAGACTCACGGACAGTCAGAGACACCGCGGTGAATCAATTAGTGTTCCGTTTATACCATTCTTGAACGGAACACTAGAAATCGATTCTGGGTCCTTAATTTACTTCTGTCATTTTCAGCTTGACAAATAGATTGATATATGTTGGAGTATAGTTAACCTACTTAGTTTCTTTAAAGGACAATGTAATAGCTTCTTGTAACCATTCGTGCTGGGCGACACACGAATGGTAGGGACAGACAATTTTATGTCATTTCTAAAGAGCAGTTTGTATAACTTCTGAATTATTAAACCGATTTTGGTGAAATTACTTCGATAGATGACTTTATTGAGAAGATGGAACCTTTTCTTTTTTGTTCTTTCAAGAGACTTGAGAAATGAAAATAAACGACCCATTGCTTACGTAAAAAATATGATGTCTCGCAAATTAATCGAAATATAAAAATTAAACTTTTTTGTTGTTATATGCGTCACATGTTTTGAAAAGTTGAGAGTGGACATCCATATAAAAAATACTTTTGGAAATTAGTACTGCATCTCGGTGTTAAAGACAGCACTTGACTACGACCATTATGCATTGCACTACTGGCTCTAAACATCAGGAAACTAACAAAAGTTCGGTAAGTTGGTTTAAAAAAAAGGTTAGCTTGATATTTTATCCGCTTTTTAATTTCCCTATATAAAGGGTTATTCGTTTCAAGGCTGGGATTTCACATCCCTGCTATATGACATCTGTAAAATCCATCTGTCATCCATAGTGACAGTAGTTAAGGTCTCGACCCATAGAATCCGTAGATCCATTGCTCCGTCGTTTTTAACTGACAGCTAGATAGAATACAATCTTTCTTATGTAAGGTGGCCCATAACTAACGGATATATGAACTTCGACGGATAAAGTAGATTTACTTCTAAATTTGTATTCCGTTGATCCGTTGGCAGTTCACGCATTCACAAATTGATAGTAAGGACATTCATTGGTTGAAGCATTGAGAGAATGTAGAGAAACTGTCATCGCCGTTGACAATCGGACAGCTTGAAGAGAAAACACTTTCAGCAATAACAAAATGTCATCGGCTGTCATCTGTCAACGAAGGTATGCGACGGATTTTATGGAACTATTCTTTGGCAATGTCAACGTCAACCTTCAACGGAACGACGTCGACGGATTCTATGGCCGGGGCCTTTAGTTTTTGCTTAGCTGTTTTACAATATGAACCGTTTAACCACCGCTCAAGCATTCGAATTGTTGCATCTTACTACAAAAATAACAGTTCTGTCTACAACAAGTTGACGCCGATAAAAAAATGCCTTCAGCGATGAAGCCCATTTCTCGCTCGACGGCTACGTAAATAAATAAAATTGCAGAATTTGGGGTTCTGAGAATCCATTGCTACTACGAGTGCCAGTCTGATGCGCGCTATGGACCAGAGGTGGGATCGTGTCGTATTTTTTTGACAACGACGAAGGCGCCACAATTACGGTGAATTCTAAGCGCTATGGTCAAATGATAACCATCTTTTTGTTTGGTCTGAGATTGAAGACATTGATGTGAGCGGCATGTGGTTCCAACAGGACGGGGCTTTGTGACATACAACACAGACAAAGTTGGCTCTATTGCACGAAAAGTTCCCCGGCATTTCTCAAAATTGTCTTTTTCACACGGTGCTAGGTCCGGGGAATAAAGTGCCGGGCGAATTTCATTGATACCCGGGAACACTAGAAAGTTTCTGTTTTTTCTGCAGAGTGAGGAAGTAGATTACATATAAAGTAAAGACGACAAAGTTTTTTTGGTTTCTCAAAAAAATTTTTAAAACTTTTGGTAAACAAGTTTCAGTATACCAATTAGCGGTTACCGTCTGACCAGCTTCCAGTGGAGTAATAGCGAATAATTTTGCCCAGGTGAAGGAAATAGACATCACTTTTGTTGCTCATTTTTGCTGTCTTGCTTTAAGTGAAGGACTTGCACCTTCTAGGTTCAATACTATCGATTGCTGTTTTCGGGTCGTACTTAGAGCACCATAATTCGTCACCTGTTTTATTAAAGCAGCTCAACCTTCTCCACAGAAAAATGCTTACTCTGGAATCTTTGAAATTACTTGAAAACTGTTACAAGGAATTGTGCATATGCGGTTTGGAAAGTCAGCTGGGTTTCCAACGATAGGTAAGCAACCTCCAATCAAATTGAACATTTTGCCATCAGCCGCTACTTTAGGAGTTGTCTACTGGACATTCGAAACAGGCGAGGAGCATATGTGGGGATAGTACGAAAACACCATCTTATAATAGCTGCTCTCCCACTACGCACTGCTGCAGTTTAAAGATCCCACGACAACACAAAAATGCCCATGTTCAACATCGACAGGCTAAGTGATTCCTCAGTGCGCCAACAATTAAGGGACCACATTTCGCAAAGTGTGGAAGCAATCAGCAGCTCACTTCCCGCAACCACCCAAGACTTGGTTGGTTGTGCAAAATGTTTTGACATTTGGTGCTAAAAGAATTGCTGAGAAGACATAGGACGTGACTTTCTGAGGATACCTGGAGACGGATCGACTAACGAAAATAGCTGAAAGCTTGAGCTAGGATCCCTATATCGCATGAAGATGAGAGAAGTTCAACGTAGTGTGCGACTTGGCAAGCGCAACTACACCAATGTGTTGGCTACAGAAGCAGAAGAAGCTGCGAGCAGGTGCGATAGCAGGACCGTCTACAGAATCACCAAAGAGCTGACAGGTGGCCGCCGCTCCAGCCAACACTCAGTGAAAAACTTACACGGTGCATTGCTCTTTTCGGATGAGGACCAACTCAAGAGATGGAAGGAGCATTTTGCTGCGGTTTTCAACCGTGTATATAAATCAGATTAAGGGGCTTGAGGTAGGAAGTGCCCGAATACGCACCACGACCCCCAGTAAGGATGAGACCACCACTCCGATCAAAGTAGTGAAAAGCAACAAGGCTTTAGAACTTGACGGTATTTGCGCGGAGCTCTTATGAGCAGCGCTAACAACATCGGCTGAGCTACTGCTACCTTTTATAGAGAGAGCTTGGGAAGCTGAGAGCTTTCCTGACGAATGGAATAAAGGAATGAGCTTCCTAAGTAAGAAAAGTTAATACATTGCGAAAATACCTGGCGGTCCAAGGAGAACGTGGCGCAGAGAAGCCGAGAAGGAGGCACGGCAATTGGTGCAAAGTTGGGGACAGCTGAGGCACATTGCCAGAAACCGTACACGATGGCGCATGGGTGTAGTAGAGGCCGTAGGGCCCACAAGTGGATAAAGAAAAAAATTAGTGTAGTTTTGAATTCATGGAAAATTTGCATTGGCTTGAGTTGACGTCGAAATCCGAGGAGGATGGCAATGCAGATTACTTGATGTGTTGGTCGTGGAATTTCTACTGACCTTACATCACTAATTTTACGTTTTCTCATCTCGTGAATATCGTTAGACTATAAGAAATCCACCAACCTTTCTTTTTCCAAAAACAAATAAATTAACATCTACTTAGTGAACTTTTGTTAGGTTCGTAGTTTAAAAAAGCCAGTGGTTTCCCGATGAATCACCATACCCCCACTCCTTCACCTGACTAGTTTTCAATTAAAACCCACGGACCAGGCTGCATCCCTGTTGCAGCAATGCCGTAGACGTACGGTTCTCACCTGCTCCTTTAAATTACTTTAAAGACGATTTAGCCACTTTCTCGCAATCGGCTTGAGTTTGCGAACAGTTTTCATTGTGGGAATGTTAATAATATAATGTACCCTACAAAGTTTGTTTTAAGAAAATGTTTTTATACGATTTCCTCCCTCATTAGTGAGTGTTTACAACAAAATTGTCTAAATCATATCGCCTTGACTTCTTTATGTTTTATGTATAATAGTGCCCGAGTAGGCTTGTCAATCACCATTAGTTTTCGCTTTGTTGAAGTGTTTCCTTCTACTGGATATGTTATATTTTACGGCTTCACTCCACTAGAACGACAGTCTTTTAAGTTTAATCCTATTATCCCTAGTATCCTTGAAACTTAATGATCTACCTTTTAGCTGGACTACATACCACGACTCATGTGGCAGGCACAATTACAAGGCAATAAAAGTTGGATTCTTGCCCCCACACCAGAATGTGATCATTTATGTCATTCCTTTTCATTTTATGTGGAACCAGGCGACGCTGGTAAGTGCATAGCATTTTAACCCTTTTATAAGTTTGAACATCACCGTTTTCCTAACCCACAAAGTGCTTGTTGACACCCGCATCTGGTACCATGGAACCTCTATACCAAAGGGTCAATTTGCGCTGACCATTCAATCCGAGTACGGTTAATCGAAAGTTTCTCTCATCTTGGACCTGCATTTAATTATTTATCCGATCTTGTTCCATACTTCGTACGTACGTATCTACTACTAAGACAGAAAGATGAATTAAATCAGCTTCACCAAATATCTTGCCTCAAACAATGGGTAGTAATTTTAATCAATAAAATATTATATTACATACATAAGCCTAGCATTATACATTAGAAGTCCGAGCCACATTGTAAAAAGTTATGATAAAAAAAAAAAACTAATGTTTCTCACTTTTCGAAAAAAAAAAAAAAAAAAACTCGAAATCCTCTTATTCACAGCCAAATGTATTCAGATGTCCAAGAAAACGGATGGATTTTATAGACCAGCACTCTGTAAAATTCAATCTTTGGATACCTATTTATATTTGTCTTCGTTAGTAGAGTGTGCCATTATGATTTTATTTCCTCACTATTTTAATTTACAACGCCTGTTGAAAACAAAAACCACTTGCAAATGAAACAAACCAAAAGACTGTTTAAAAAAAAGAATTGTAATTGTTTTCGAAAATACCATTTACCTCTAAATCATATTCTAAAAGTTTCCTTCTTCCTGTTCTCATTTACAAAAGAGCTTGCGTAAGTTGTTTGAGCACTGTTTTTTTTTCCACTAGTCATGGTTTTATTTATAATTTTTTTTTTTTTGTTTATATAATTATATATACCTACATTTACATATATATATTTTTTTGCAAAACAACTAATTTATTAACTATATTTGTACAGAAAGTGAAAAATGTAAAAAAAAAGTTAAACATTCGCAAAGTATAGGTATAGAAAAAAAAATATATTTTTTTGTAACAAATTGTGATTCTGTAGTTTTTTGCACGGTATTTGAAAAGATTAATATGCTAGAATGGGCGCCTTAGCCGCATGCGTGAAATGAGATTATTACCAACGTTTTATTACATTAAATTTTTATTTAGCAAGAATGGCCTAAATTTTGTAAAACTTAAAACTAAACATAAATATTTATCTATTGCAAACAAAATAATGTAAAGTATAAATATTTTATTTATCGCATTTATTTTAGAATTAGGCAATGATGATAATCAACAGCGTAAATTTGATTATTCATTTAAATGATTACATTATAATTATTATATATTTTTCTGTTCTAAATAAACATTTTTCTACATATAAAACTCGAAAGTTTTGTGTTTTACTCACTCGAAAATAAGGTGACGGGTACAAATTCCATTCAGATGACAGCTTGAGCGACTATGGGAATACAGACAAAAATGAGTACAAATCTGTTCCCGGAATGAAAGTTGGTATAAATTTACATTCCGAATAAGGATTTTTGAATAAATGGATACATTTCTATTTTTTACTATCGAATATGTTCGACATTTCTGTGCAGTTAATAAAAACAAAATATAGTCTCATGTTCTATCGATCATTCGTAGTCTGTAAGTTAGTCAGGTTTTTGGTAGTGTAGCTGTACCCATATACATTAGAACGCATTGTAAAATATAAAATATATACGCATTAAGAACCAAATGAATTCTTTTATTCAACAAGAATGAATAGAGGAGGTAGCAAAACTGAATCATTATCAAGGTGTACGGTAGTGCACCGCCAAGTTATCCAGCAACTTGAGCACTACTTTATTTACATTAAACAACTGAACAAGCATTTTCAACCACCCTCTAACTCGGTTCGCAATAATGATAGGAACACCAAAACATCATGTTCTACCAAATTTGAAGTTTTTAGCTGAAGCGGTTGCCGAGATATAGGACTTAAAAATCGCTTATTTAGGGACTGACTGACTGAATGATCCACTGGTCATCAAAACCTATAGAGTTTTGAGATACAAGACTTAAAGAAAAGCATATTTTGGGACTGACTGACTGAATGACTCACTGATCAATCAAAACCAATAGGGTTATAGAATCTTGCCGAGATATAGGACTTAAAAATCGCTTATTTAGGGACTGACTGACTGAATGATCCACTGGTCATCAAAACCTATAGAGTTTTGAGATACAAAACTTAAAGAAAAGCATATTTTGGGACTGACTGACTGAATGACTCACTGATCAATCAAAACCAATAGGGTTATAGAATCTTGGAATTTAGTACAGAAAGTTGGACTTTTCAATATGGTTTCCAAAAAATGGGCGGGGCCAGGGGGTAACAGTATAATAGAAGGTATCAAAACGTGTACTGTACTTCTCGTGGACAAAGAACATTGAAATTTAGTACAGGGGTATTACTTGCTGCGCAGACAAAGGAAACGAAGAGAAAGTTGGAATTTTTAACATGGCTTCCAAAAAATGGGCGGGCAATATGTTAATCATTGTGGCAAATCATTATGCGGTTTTCTCCGACAGTCTACATGTTAGCATCTCTTTCCGCCTTCCAGATCATTGTAGCGTTTTCCAGGCGGAGATAATGGCGATCAAAGAAGCTCTATCTTGCCTGAAATGGAATGTAATATCTGCTAAGGATATAAGCATCTTCACTGACAGTATATTTATACGTATATTACATTTTGGCGCTAACAGTCCAATGCAGGGCCTGGACTAGCTTGTCGCAGCCACTCGTATTGTGCGCCTCACGAATGGATGGGACCTACAGTTTTATGCCTTTTCCGAAAGGCAATTTTTTTCGATTGAGAGAAGCTTCTCATGACAGTTTTACTGTCGGATGTTTGACAGACGTTTGCGAGAGGTGACACCATGCGAAAATATTTTTTTGTTTTTGTTTTCTAGGATTCGAACCTTGAACTTCTCGTTCAGTGATCGCGCACTTAACCACGGCGCCAATTCTGACTGGCAGTCAAGCCTCTATAAAGTCTCTGATTTAAACCAGAAAATCCAAGTTAAACATATGAAGCTATTTTACATAATGCAGTGCTTGATGGTGAGCTCGATCTCAAGAAATACTCCTCATTTAAACTGGCAACATGACATGACACAATTCGGATTGGCGTTAACATTCTCCCAAAGGAAGGTATGTTGAACTTTTCGCTGAGGTAAACAATTTGACTCAGCTTGTAAATGAGCCTACACGTATACCGGACATTGAAAGACATTCCGCCAAAACTCGGGACTTGATTCTTACTTCGCACCCTGATAAATACACCATTGATGTTTTAGCGCCTCTAGGTCGGCCTGACCATAATATCATATCAGCTAAATTCTCGTACTCTGACCACGCAGTTAGAAAAATCTCTTAAAAGAAAAGTATGGCAATACGAGAAAGCCAACTGGAGCGACCTTCTTTAGGAGTTTTAACTGGTCGCTATGCTTCTCCGATAGCGACGTGGATACGTGGATAACTTACTTCTTTCAGGTTGAAAGAAGTAAGTTATCGGTCTTAAAAAGCCAACAAATCTGAGGAAAACCTAAAAAAGTTTAAATAAGCCAGAAAAGAATGCAATACCCATATTCGTGTAAAATTCTTAATGTCTGCCATCCTTACGCTCCTTAGACAAAGCCAATCTGCTTGCTGCTCATTTTGCAGCGAACTCCACGCTGCTAGATAATGCTTTGTCTCCGCCTGTATTTGAGAGCGTCAAATTTTCATTGGGACAAGTTCACTTTCGCACTCGTACAGTTGTAGGAGTACTCAAAGGTCTTAACATACACAAATCCGCTGGTCTAGATGGTATCCCCCCGTAGTTTTGAAGACTTGTTCTTCTACGCTGGCAAAACCTCTGCGAAAGCTTTTCTGTTTATCCTACTTTACAGGGCTCTTTCTGATGGAAAACAGCGTTTGTCCGGCCTGTCCCTAAAAAGGCTAATCTTCCTCCCTATCCAATTACCGACCCATTGCACTTACGTCCCTTATTTCCAAGGACGTTGATGCGCTGATAAATAGTCAGCTTATGAAATATCTCGATTCCCGAAAACTCCTTAATGACCGGCAGTATGGTTTTCGTAGCAACAGGTCCACTGGTGATTTGATGGCATATCTCACCGAGAAGTGGAACCAATCTCTACATCATTTCGGCGAAACTAAGATGGTTGCGTTTGATATTTCAAAGGCATTTGACAGAGTTAGGCATCAGGCTCTTTTGTCGAAAATGCATGCATATGGCATCGATTAGTCTCTTTTCCTTTGGATTAGAAATTACTTTTCGGGGCGTTCAATACAAGTTGTCTTGGACGGCTTCAAGTCCGCAATTCAACACATAAATGCTGCTGTTCCCCAAGGCTCTGTTTTGTCTCCGACTTTTTTCTTATTTTTATAAAATATCTCTTGACATATCTGATGACAGTACCCTCAGTTTTTCATATTCGTGCCCTAACTCACGTCCTTGCTCTTCGGCCGTAGAAGAGGAATGGCAAAGTATGTTAAACACATTAAATTCCGACCTGGACAGCATAATCATCCAAAACACAATGCTGTCTTCTCTCAAGGGAAACCAAAACCCTCAACCATTATCCATGAAAGACTTTCCATTCTCGGTATGTGTATTAATAACCATCTTCGATCACATATTAGAGAGGTCGTCAAAAATGCCTGGGGACTCTGATCACTGGCAGGACCTTCATAGGCAGTAAGACAACAAATGAAAGGCCAAACTGAAATCTATAAAATCCAGATGGACAGTGTCTGATGAAAGAGGCTCCGTGAAGTTCGCCTTTCCTTAGAGAAGTGTGTAAAATGAAAATGCAGTGACACTGATCTTGACATTCGCTTTAGACTGCTTATTCGCTGGCACAATCAAAGAACCACGAAATATATTTGGCAGTCTTGTTCGTCACGCTTCATGCGTGTAGCCCTGCCCCGGTTAATTTCCTTCACCTACAATTCCGAGAATGATAGTAGCAGCTTCTAGTTGCGTAAAAATAAGCTTGCAGCATGTGTGAAGAGGGTGAAAACAAGGACGATGATGACCCTGAAGTCTTTTAAGCGCCGCCGAATTTATTAAGGAACACAAGGGTAGTTATGTAATAAAATACCTATTAAGGTGCATGTTTTGTATATAAAGTAAATCGATTACTTATAGCTGCGTCTCTCAGCGATACCAAGTCGGCTTGCTGCAAACTTTTCCTCAGGAATGTACACTACTGCAGGTGCACCTTTTAAATACCCTAACAAGTTTCAGCTTGTTATTCCAAATGTATTGTTAAAAACGTCTGGCCTGTAGTGTAGTACATAACTAAATAATCATATAAATGTTCTGGGCTGCGATTTATAACCTTTTACTCGTGTTATTGTGCAACGTCCATCCATTTGTTGAAATACAATAACTCAAGGGGTGACTAATCGATGTACGATATACCCTTCTTGTATATCAGTGGTTGTAGCTGGTAAATAGAAAAGGCTTCTTTCTAATGGTTATGACAAGCGATTCTAACGAAAAATACGTACATATGTTACGCATATGACAACGGAAAATATGCTATAGCTTCCACTACCAGTGACGAATTTGTGCTCCATATCATAAGGATTTCTGAACAATCGTTCGTAATCTCCTTCTTGACCTCCTTTCTTCTTTGAATACGTAACAATCTTTACTATTGTTTTAGGGTTAATGCCCTTTTCTGTGCAAAAATATTCTCCTCCCTTCCAGCAAGAAAACTCACTCAAGCCTTCTAAACCAACAGCAAATCGATGATTTTTTTTTTTTTTTTCAACACACAGTTGTCTAAATATGGAAAAGAAAAATAATAATAAATCGGAATAATATACTAAAATAACACCATGCACCAATGGGAAGAACTCCATCGGGGATTATCATAACCTCATGTGCAGTTGTCTGATTAGACAGTAGTGCCACGACCACCCCCTGCATGTTACATAACCACAAAAACAAAAACATAATTAGCTAATCACTGCATCATCTTGTCTAATTTCCACACGATTGCACATTGAATCTCGAGCCAAATTACATAAATTTGCCGCAGATATCCACCCATTCTCAATTCTAGGTTATGTATGTACTACTTTGCATAACACATCATATGAACACCGCCGACAAATCTAGATTACGTAACAACAGAGAAACACTTCTTTTTTTTCTTTTTCGCCAAATTTTCATCTTTATTTCTTAGTATTTCTGGCTGGGCTCACATTAAATGCCTAATTATTAGGAAGGAAAAGAAAAAATTAATGGTATTATACTTAAGATACGAAAGAACTCCTCTGTATAGGTGTGGCAGCTTCAAAACACCCATCTTAAGCGGCTTCCTTGGCCAGACGTTCGGCCTTTTCGACAACTTCTTCAATTGGTCCAACCATGTAGAAGGCGACCTCGGGCAAATGATCGTATTCTCCAGCCAAGATTTGGGTGAATCCCTTGATGGTCTGTTCCAATGGTACCAATTTGCCGGCGTGACCTGTGAAAACTTCAGCGACCTGGAAGGGTTGCGACAGGAAACGTTGGATCTTCCTAGCACGGGCGACAGTCAACTTATCTTCTTCAGACAATTCATCCATACCCAAGATGGCAATGATATCCTGGAGTGATTTGTAATCCTGCAAGATTTTCTGCACACCACGAGCAACATTGTAATGTTCCTGTCCAATGATATTGGGGTCCATGATACGTGATGTGGAATCCAAGGGATCCACAGCTGGGTAGATACCCAATTCGGCGATAGCACGGGACAACACAGTGGTGGCGTCCAAGTGAGCGAATGTTGTAGCTGGAGCGGGATCAGTCAAATCATCAGCTGGCACATAGATGGCCTGCACGGAAGTGATGGAACCCTTCTTGGTGGTGGTAATACGTTCCTGCATAGAACCCATGTCAGTGGCCAAAGTTGGTTGGTAACCGACAGCAGATGGGATACGACCCAAAAGGGCAGACACCTCGGAACCGGCCTGGGTGAAACGGAAAATGTTATCGATGAAAAGCAACACATCTTGTCCTTCTTGGTCACGGAAATACTCAGCAACGGTCAATCCAGTCAAGGCGACACGAGCACGGGCGCCTGGGGGCTCGTTCATCTGTCCGTAGACAAGGGCGACCTTAGAGGTCTTATCCTTCAGGGAGATGACACCGCCCTCAATCATTTCATTGTACAAATCGTTACCCTCACGGGTACGTTCTCCTACACCGGCGAACACGGAGTAACCACCATGGGCCTTGGCGACGTTGTTAATCAACTCCATGATAAGTACAGTCTTGCCGACACCGGCACCACCGAACAGACCAATCTTACCACCCTTGGCATAGGGGGCGAGCAAATCGACGACCTTAATACCGGTGACCAAGATCTCCTGTTCGACACTCATCTGAACGAATTCAGGAGCCTCGGCGTGGATGGGAGCGGTCTTGTTGGTTGGAATGGGACCACGTTCATCGATGGGCTCGCCAATGACGTTGATGATGCGACCCAAAGTCTCAGCACCGACTGGGATACGAATGGGGAAACCGGTATCGATGACTTTCTGGCCTCGCACCAAACCCTCGGTACCGTCCATAGCAATGGTACGGACAGTGTTCTCTCCCAAATGCTGGGCGACTTCCAACACCAGACGGGGAGTCCTCTTGTCGACTTCCAGGGCATTTAGAATTGGTGGCAAATCCTGATCGAATTGGACATCGACGACGGCACCAATTACGGCAACGATTCTGCCATTGCCTCCGGCAGCAGCAGCTGCAGCCTTAGCAGCATATTCGCGATTGATCTGCTGGAATAGTGATATAACTTTTTTGTCCGAAGACTTTGACACGGCCGACCGTACAGCAGAGAACATTTCGGTAGATTTTCGTAAAATTCTCTGGGAAAATGGGAAAATTCTTGTTAGTGACACCTAAATGAGAAGAAATTTGATATTTTTTTTAACTTTTTAAAGAATTTTCCAAGTGGAAATGTGCAAGTGAAAATTTTTTCTTCAATCTTACCGATTACGAAACCACAATTTGCGAGCAGGGTGACCGAAGAAGTAGAAGTGTCACTATATTTTCTTATATCGCCATGCCGTTCGATGTAAGTTGAACTGAAAAGTCCCAGTATTTTATTGCACTAACAAAATGGTGGTCAGACAGGGCGGAACGAAATTCCAATTAAGGTGGAAGTGGAAGTTTTGGGGCATTTACAAAAATCTAGTTTTATTGAGAATGTATGTGTAAAAGATATTTTGAATCATTCATTTGGGGTACGTAGATCACAGAGTGAAATACTCAAGCTGGAGTCCCAGAAACGCCAACTATTTTTTCTTATTACGGTTTCACCTCTAGCGAACTTCTGACAAGCAAGCACTTATTTATCTGATTGGTGACTGAAGAACATTCGTCTTTAAACTAACCGCCAAATAAGAAAATGGAACATAATGTTACAATAGCCTCCTTTTAGAGTATTACAAAAGAAAAGAAACTTTTGTGTAATTAGCTTGTGCGTTTGATGAATTCCAAAATATTAAAATATCAACATATCAGCCGACCAACCTCTCACACATAATCTATAAGAAAGATTTATATATATATTATACCAATATTTCATGGTAACTTGTAGCTTAGTGAATGATCACCGCAAAAAAAAAGGGATTATTGCAATCCATTCGTAACGGATTGTTGAGTTGGACGTTGAGCTTTTGACAGTCTATATATTCTATATGTCTTACCGGAAAGCTGCGCACACTGAACGGATCGCATCGGAAAGGCGACCTTTTCCGGAAGATAGGAAGTCATAACCTATGAATTTACTATTTCTGCAGAACAATTTTAACAACGGAAGAGTTTGTAGAAAAAATTAAATTGCTTTTGAGAATCCACAACAAAGGAATTGAGGTTATGTTTACATAAAACAGATACACCGTCTTCATTAATGTATGGTTTTTGTTTGGTTGTGCATACAATATATACCATAAATATGCAGAAACATTTCGAAAAAAATATAATATATATATATATAATATATATAATTTCTGCTCTTTTTGCCTGTTTTGAGAAATGGGAAAACATCAAACGCCCAATCGTAGCGGAAGCATTCTGTGCAGCACTCTTGCCGCAACCAACGGATCAAAAGCATTCTGTTTAGGGACCCTAGTCTATATTTCATTTCGAAATTAAAAAATTTTCTAAAGCGCTTTTCGATTCAAATTTAATTTGACAGTCTCTAACCCTTTCAAAACGAATAGAGTATGTTGTTAAACATTTTCCCACATCTTTCGTATTTTGTTGCGAGCCTCGCGTTCTGAAATGTCAGTGGTCAACGTAAGTGAGGAGGGTGTGCTGCATATTTGTTAAAAATGATTTCAATTTACATACGTTGCCTTTATCAATATTATGATATACATATGTACATATGTAACTATTGTATTATTATGACATAATAACCACATTATTTGATTTCCTCTTATAAGCAATGTGTTCCTGTGAGTGCTTAACAATTTAAAAAAATATCCAGCAGCTTCTTGGCACTCAACTTGAATTTCCATCATCCAAATTTACATAGTACAAATTTAACATAGTTTCACATTTCTTAAACCCACGGAAAAAAAAAGTGAAAAGTATTGCCTCTAACAAAAGAAAAAGATTTACAAAAACCAATAAAATGCGAATTTGTGATATATTTTATCAACTGACATCTCTCAAATTACTTCTTTTCGTATTCCATAGAAAATTCCTCAGATTCAGAGAAAAAATAATCAATCCGCAAGCTAAACACTTAATGAATGATATGTCGAAAATTCGATTGACTTTGAAACCAGCTTTCACTTTTACAAAGTGGCAATTTTCCGAAATTTGAGTTTTCCCGGCAACAAAAACTTGTTCGATTCTCGAATATAGCAATCCGATTTTCGGATTAACTAAGTGCTGATCATCCGCTTCTGAATATTTTTAATTTTGAATCGAAATTCCGAGTAAAGCCCAGGGCTTCAGATTAGAAATAAAACCTCACCCTGTTCATTTCAGATATTAAATATACATAAAATCCCTGTAATTATGCAATTCCAGCCTTACGGCAACAACCCGTTATTGGCTTTTGAACTGTACCACTGGCAGCTCACGAACTGTACTTATACAGGGAAATTTCTCCTCTTTATCACCATCTAATAATATCCTAATATTCCCATCCGTCAATTGTTCAAAATATTTCCAATTCGTTTAAATTTGTAAGAAAAATGGCTAAACCAACGTCCAACATAGATTTCGATGAAGTCGCTAGAATTATAAACTGTAATTTTGAACTACACAAAAATAAAATGAAAGAATGCTGTGTTAAATCCTCCATAATTCCTCTAAGCGACTACTACGAAGCACTTCAGAAGGAATTCAAAGAGATTGAAAGTAGTATAACTCCATCCAAAGAAAAGCCCGATCCACTGGATTATATAGATCTCTTCAAGGCATTCGATGAATATCCTTCAAACTTACAGAAACCTAGGAAGCAACCGATCAAAGAACATACTCGCATTAATGCCACAATAAAAGTTGCCAAGCAGAATTCTTCATCCAGCTCTATTAACTCATCTAAACTGTTGGAGGATCAACCTTCTGCAGCAGCGATTTACAATGATTTCTGTAGATATACCCAAAAGTTGAGCGACTTTAAGGAGGAACTTCGCAAGCAAATCAGATCGAATGAGTACACTGAGAAGCTGGAGAGCATAAACACGTTCGCAAGGGAGTTAGACAAACTACTGCTGTCGCAAGATGTTGGCGTCGAAGCTTTTACAAAGGAGGAGGAAGCCAAGATTAAGAAAATCGCTGAATACATGGAACATTTCGCCTATATTCAAGAGAATCAGGATTTATACAGTACCACAGAGGGAACCGAAGGGAGCTCTGCCCGATTAAACGATTTGGTGGACATTGTTACCGATGCACTTGTTGCAGTCAATTGTTATAAACCATGTTAGCATATTTGTAAATAAATTTTGTACAAAGATTTTAACAAAGAATTTGATTTTATTCGCTGCTATTCGCATCGCCAGTATCTGATGAGCCCAAATCAAAATCGTCGCTGTCGTGGTGTAGTTCACTTCCGATTTGGTTGACTGTATCGCTAAGGGCCAACAGCTTGCGCACAGCACTTCCTAAAAATTCGATTTTTCCTTTAGTAGACGTGGTGTAGGTCTCAAAGTCTCCAGGTGGGTGCGCCGATGTATTCTTGTCCAAGAGTCGTTCGAACGTTTCTACCATCTTAGCCAAAGCGTGAAGGGTATCTTTGCGATATTTGCAGCGAGTGACTGCAGAACCATCTTGAGGTACCTTTGCTTTTTGAGATGCTTCGATCTGGAGCAGTATATTGTTGGTTTTCTCGCAAATATCTGAAATGTATCCCATTTGAGCCTGCTTAGTGGTTCGAGCCCGGTCTGTCAAAAAACTGAATTGTCAAGGGGGGAATCTAGTAAGGAATTGAATTTTACCCAGTTCATCGATCATTTCATCTATTAATTCTGATTTTTGTGTTGTATTCATTTCAAACTAATTGGTTTCAGAGTTTGTTGAAAAAATGAATTTAAATAATCAGTTCAAAGTGGGAAAATCCTCCGTAAACGTCAAAAATGGGAAATTTGTCTTGGCAGGATATTTAAGCGTAATATTTCCAATCTGGTACAATATTTAAAATACAAGGTGGTACCACAATTTGACGTTATTCTGAGAATATATCGAATTATATGGTCACCCAAATGGGCTTCTTATTTAAAGAGGGATGAAGAAACATAGCGAAAAGTCTGCCGCCAGTAACGGACAGCATTACGAATTTCAATGAATTAAGATATCGTTGAAACTGTTGAAATATATAACGCGTACGTACTTGTACATCTCATGTTAAGTATTTCTCCTACGAATCTGCCTAGCTGCTGCGTCGTTTATGGGGTTGGCTAAGTTTGCGGACCTCAATATTATTCTACAAGGCCGCTCTATTTTGGATCACATTATCGCTAAGGCTTCTTCTTCTTCAATCTCTTCTTCGAATTTTGGCTGAAACTTATTAAGTCGCTTTTTCTTGGATAGTATCGGCTGATGCGATCAGTTTGGAACTTTTCTACAATCCATAGATGTCGTACTATACAATTCTGCGTGAGAGAGAATTATAACAAATATTAACCTGTTCATATTTTGATGGTTGGATTACCTCCACATCACACAATTAGTTTTTCCCACAAACAAATTATAACTGCAGACATATTACAAAGTAGTTGTAATGTGGACATCTACCTGTCGATTATTTTCCTCCTTTTTTTCTTGCCATTAGGCACCATTGGTTTCTGTGTATTTTACTATGTCATATTACTACGTAATAAAGAATTCAATTTTAGTTTTTGGTAAAGACGCACGCCTTTGATTTTCTTTTAACACGCAATCCTCATATTGCACCACGAATTTCATAACAGAGCCACACTGTTACATGGCGCAGCCGGTATCTCAACCTACATACAATAAAGAAACAACCAACACCCGACAACAAAATGTCTCTCGTCCAGCAACTCTTAGAAACGACCATCGACGCAGAAATTCTGAACCAGTTCACGAAGGATGCACTCCAAACAGAAATCAAATCAAGAGGACTGGAAACAACAGCAACAACAAAAGATGAGTTAATTCAAATCATAATCAAACACAATAAAATCCTATCTACCCTTAAAGCAAGGAAAATCGAACCATCAGCAGGTACTTCTAGTTCGGTAGGGACTTGTCCAGCAGTTATTCAGACTGTCGTCATCAACCCAGACATGACGCAAACGATTTTGGAATGCAACGGGGAAGATAGCAACTCCACCGAGCAATTCATAAAATCCATCGAAAAAGCCGCAAAAATAAACGGATGGAGTGACGAGGTTAAATTAGTATTCTGCACCAGCAAATTAACGGGCATTGCAAGAAACTGGCAGAACTTCGAAGGCGATTCAAGGGACGACTGGAATATATGGCTCAATTCATTCAGGAAACGATTCATAAAGACACCAACATTACGCGAATGGAATGACAGAGTAAATGCACGTATCCAACGGCCGAACGAATCTATAATCCAGTACTTCAGCAGTAAGTTAGATATTATTTCTAAGCCCCCAAAGAATGTAAATATTCCTACGGAAGATCAAATTGCGTATTTACTCGAGGGTGTTGCTGACAATACAGACCGCCGTATTCTACGCATTGGCACACCTTCGACCATAACCGAACTATTCGAACTGGGGCAAAAACTTGACGATGACACAAAACACACCAGCAAACAGTTCCACAACACAACAACAATGTATCGCAACACTAGAACGCCACAGTTTACAGACAATAATTTCAAGAAACCAGCATACACAGAAAATACAAAAATAAATACTTATGTATGCCCACGCTGTAAAAAAGGTCAACACCCCGTTTCGCAATGTCCAATACCCTGTTACACATGCAATAGAACTGGTCATTCACTGAGCAACTGCCCAAATAAACCATCTCCAAAACAAGCAAACTGCGCATTGAAGTCAAAAGGTGGTGATCGAGGCTTACCCATCGTAGATGCCTACGCATTCGATGGAAAACCTATTTCCACTCTTATCGATAGCGGTGCTGAACAGTCAGTAATCGATCGTCGTTCTATACCACCTGATTATACAGTTCAAAAATACGAAGGCTCAGCAATAACTTCCATTGACAATGAGTGTAGACCTGTAGGACAAATTGACCTATTCGTTGCAGTAGGCGACATATGTTGCACATTTGGTCCTGTAGCGGTGGTAAACAATGCACCAATACCACTGATACTCGGCAGCGATTGGAGAAAGGCCAATAACATTACCATAACTGTCGAAACGAACGGAGATGTCCAATTAAAACAAAATACGAACTCAGGCTACACCACACACACAAATATAAATTCCTGCATATTAAAACAAAGCCAGACTATACCACCATGTATTCTAAAAGAAGTCGAACATCAAATCTCAACTTTTCCGAAATCTATATCTCCAACACAAATTCAAAAATTTCGAGAAATAGTCAGCAACAATTTACAAGCCTTCTCGACAGACAACGAGATTTTAGGATACTGCACCATAGATCAACATTCCTTACGTACAGTAGATGATATACCAGTTCGCAGAAAGCCCTACCGCTATTCATGGAGCGACCGCCAGTTTATAAACGAAACAGTAGAAAATTGGAAAAAACTAAACATTGCAAGAGATTCGCAATCTGAATATGCCTCTCCAGTTGTAATAGTTAACCAGCCTCATAATCCAAGTACCCCACGCAGATTGACAATAGATTATACACAGCTTAACAAAAAATTATATAAAGATAATTTTCCACCTCCACACATCGACGACATCATAGAGAAACTGGTTCAACAGGATGCACAAATTTTCAACACAATGGACATTAAAACAGCATTTATGACGGTTGCTGTCAAACCAGAGGACATTCACAAAACAGCATTTATAACTCAAGACGGTATATACGAATTTATGAGAATGCCATTTGGACTGACCAATGCGCCAAAGACCATGGAACGTATAATGAAGCAAACATTCGATAACACCGAAAACACTATTACATACATGGACGACGTAGGTCAATCAGCTCCGAACATTGACATAGCTATTAGAAATTTCGAAAACGCACTTAAACAAATAATCAAAAGCGGACTACGTATTTCTCTACAAAAGAGTCAGCTTTTCCAAATGGAAATATTCTTCTTGGGCTATGGTATTTCAGCACACGGCATACGTCCAGATCCTTCCCGTACAAACTCCATCGACAGATACAACAAAATTTTCAAAACAAAAACAGACGCTAAATCATTCCATGCATTTGCATCTCATCACAGAAAGTTCATCAAAGACTTTTCAAAGTTATCATTACCAATCCGCAACGCATATAATTCATCCCCATTCATCTGGACAGAAGAAGCAGCAGCAGCAGTCGAAATTTTAAAACAAAAATTAAAATCTCCACCAATACTGGGACATTTTAGGAATAATTGTCCAACGGAAGTTCAAATTGACGCATCATTAACCGGCTTGGGAGCAATCCTTCTACAAAAACAAAACAATCAGCAAGTAGTAATCGCATATGCTAGCCGTGCGCTTGCCGATAGTGAAAAAAATTTACATATTAACCAAATAGAAAGCCTAGCAGTACACTGGGCGGTTACTAATAAATTTCATATTTATTTATACGGATTAAAATCGTTCACAATAATTACGGACAATTGGACCACCGCTTGTTTATTACAAAACAGCAAATTTAATCGTAAATTCGCGCGATGGCTCCTAGATTTACAATCATACAATTTCACAATAAAACACAAATCAACCAAACAAAATATCTGCGCGGATGCACTTTCAAGAATTTCGGAAAATACAATAGCCCAACTAATTTTAAAATCAAACGATGAATCGCGAATTTCAATAGCCCAAATCAACGACCCGGAATGCAACGATATATTACAAATTCTAACTAGAGACTCTAATACGAAAAACGACAAAAAAATCAAAGAAAAATACTGCATCCAGAATAACATCCTGATGCACAAAGACAATAAAGGCCGCGGATGCATCCAAATACCGAAATCGCTTCAAACAACCATTCTGGAAATGTGTCACGACAACAGTGGACACATGGACAATGAAAAGACATTCTCAAAACTATCCAAACGCTATTTCTGGCCATCATACTTCAAGGACTGCAAGGATTACGTATCTAGCTGTAGCACATGTCAGCAATTTAACCACAGGACCACCAAGAGACTGGGCCTCTTGAAACCAAGAACAATCCCGGAAAGACCGTTTGACGTTATTTCAATGGATCACTGCAGCTTCCCAAAAGACAACAAAGGTAACACTAATATTCTAATTTTAATTGATCACACAACTCGATACATTGTTGCAAAATGTGTCCCCGACGTTAGTTCGCGCCATGTTACGAACCTAATAAAAAACAGAATCATTCTAATTTACGGCGCACCGAAAACCATCATCAATGATAATGCTACCAGCTTCACCTCACTCGAAGTTCAAAATTTCTTCAAAGATTACGGAATCCAAAGTCGCACGACTCCACCATATTGGCCCGAATCGAATGGACTTATCGAGCGCGAAGTTAAAACAGTTTCTTCAATTCTCCGAAAATACATTTCCGAAAGGGACATCGCACACTGGTCATCTTACATTCCTGAAATAGTACAAGCAATTAACGCAAGCAAACATTCATCACTTCAAGAATCACCCTTCTATCTACTCCATGGATTCGAAGCCAGAATTCGGGACGAACTTCTTTTGGGTACGGTAGAGTGCCAAGTCAATAGACCACAACAAATTGCACAACTTAACTCAGCCCGCCAAACAGCAATAGAAAAGCTAAACAAATCACAAAGTCAAGCAAAAACCAGTATCGATCAACATAGACTAAACTTTACCATGAAAGAGGGTGATCTGGTACTAGCATTAAATCCCAATAAAAATAGCAAATTATGCCCAATATATGAACCGACACCATATGAAATAACAAATACTCTCGGCGACAACGTTATAAAAATTCGGAAGTACAACGAACTTGGACAAGAAATAATAAGAATCGTTCACACCGGACAGATAAAAAGATATAAAGAAAGAAACAACAATCAGCTGCTAACTGACACTCACAATGGATTACAAAACATCATTGAGACAAATACCGGCGATGAGGAAGAGTTGCCAACTGAACAATATTCTACGAGTGATGGGTCATCAGTATATCAAATGGAAGATAGTGACAAAGAAAAAGACATTGAGGAAATCGTCGACCGGAAGGATACAGCACCGGTTCGCTCCCGAAAACCACCAAGATGGCTCCAAGACTATGAGAGGTAAATTGCCAGGAGTCAATTTTACAAGAAGGGGTCGTGTGCGCGCAACGACATCTACCTGTCGATTATTTTCCTCCTTTTTTTCTTGCCATTAGGCACCATTGGTTTCTGTGTATTTTACTATGTCATATTACTACGTAATAAAGAATTCAATTTTAGTTTTTGGTAAAGACGCACGCCTTTGATTTTCTTTTAACACGCAATCCTCATATTGCACCACGAATTTCATAACAGAGCCACACTGTTACAACATATTTACATAAAAGCTGCACATGTTACATAAAAATGAAACAACTCGTAAAATTATGCAACATTCTTTTATCGCAGAAATAGTGTCTTTATGCTACTAAAACTATGCAACATTTTGTTATTGCAAACATTTTTCATACCCATAACTATGTAAACTAAATTCTGTTCCACGTGCAAATAAATTAATATTCTAAGAGAAATCCCATAGGAAAAAATACATTTTTAAAAATCGATATCTCCTAAACTAGGCACAAACGAGAATTTTGGTACTTTATATTTTGTTCTTATATCATCGAGATCTACAAAACTGCGTTTTCAAAACATGTTACCACGGAAATCGTAATATCCCCCACCCACCAGTTTCAACAACTCCTTCGCCTCGGTAGCATGCTCTTTGGTGACACGGATCAATCGTCGATTGAACTTGTCTATGTCAGCCCCATCTCCAGCTTCGGTGGCCTTTTGAACCAGTAAGTTAGAATAAGATAGTTAAGCTAGTTTTAAGCTTTTTTTGCCTAGCAATAAGTTTAATGAATTATCAAATAAAAATGGATTTAAAAAAAAGTATAAATCTGCAAGTTATAAACACGTAACGAATTAGTGCCAATTTTCAAAAAGAAATTTGAATTATTGCCTGTAATAAAGTTTTTCGATTCTCGAATATAGCAATCCGATTTTCAGATCATCATCCTCAACCGAATCGAAATACAGAGTAAAGCCCCGGAATGAATTGGTTCATTTTACTGCTCAAAGAACTATATAGCGGGTTGTAAGAAAAGCATCTCCAACTAGCTCCTTCAGGCAGTGCGAACGTTTTCCAGCTGCTTCCAGTTGCATATACCAAGGTTGATTGAGGTCCGTATGAACTTGGACATGCCACTGAAAATGCTTCCTCTGCATCACTTCACTCTGAGGTAACTTCGAAGACTATCCATGAGAACGAAGAACAGGTTATTTAAAAGATGCCAATTGATAAACTTTAGTCACAAATTAGCATTTGATTGGTTTTTGTACATTTTTACTATTGTTAATGGCGATTTTTTCACAAAAAAAAGAAAAAAAATTATGTGGATTCAAGAGCCATAGTTCACTTGAAATTATGTCAAATTTGTGTACTGAAGAGCCTCCAATAGTTGATAGCAATTCACGTTGACTGCTAGTAATTTTAGTAAATTGTTAATCATTTACAAGAAAAGATCACTTAAAAAAAGAATTAAGAAATATAACACAATCAATTCCAAGCAATTTTTTATTTTTTTTATTTATTAAATTATTGCTAAAGGCAACGTAAATGAAGAACATTTCTAACAAATATGCAACAAACTCTGCTCTTCATCTTCTTTGACGTTGGCCACTAAACAATTTCAGAGCGCGAGACTCGCTATTTTGCTCCGCGGGTCTTAAAATTATTATAGCACCTTTAAGCTAACCTCATAAAAAGAAATATACAAGTATTGACTACAGAAATGACGCCAGACCATAGAAAACTCATAACTTGGTAAAAACTCCTTAGATTTTAGATAGCTGGACCACAAGCAGAAAAGCTGAGCAGATATCGAGCTCTTTAGACAGAAAAAAGTACTTCTTCGAACGTTTGGTGCTTTAAGGAAAGAGGGTTAATGGATATGATACAACCGCGAACTCTTTAAACTGTACCAAGGTGTTGATGTAGCCCAAAAGGCAAAGACCCGGCGATTAAATGACTCGGTCACGAGTCATGCCAAATAATATGTAAGAAATCCAAAACATCTACAAAACATCTGCGAGCCCAAGTCGCTGATGCAACGAATGTATTCTTAAAAATTTAACACAAATACAATTTCTAAACTTATATTCCACGGGACAACTCAGGAATTCAATTCAGCTCACGTTGGTTTCCTTTTACGTGGGAATACACAGGAAAATTAGCTTCGGACTTCTAAAGACAATGCAGGCGATGTCTTAACTTGAGGAAACTGCCCAACCTCCCCTGAGTGGAAGTGTTATTTCTTGATTTGAGAATCTTTCTAGCACCCGTACGGATTCGATATTCACTAAACTGACGACCACCATAAAGAAACTTCACCAAACCATCCTCATCGGGTTCTGTCCATTTGAACTGAAAGAGGATAAACTAATATAAACACTGGTCGGTTTCATAAAACTTCACATCAATCTGGAGTAACAAACAACTGACCTGCAATCTCATAGTTCCAATTCTCCAGAATCGCATAATTTGTCCTATCAATGTTTTGTAGAATGGATTCAATGTCTTCGAATGTGTTGATCATATCAATGACTCGCTTAGGGCCAACTCCTTTGATGCTGTCACAGTAATCACATCCAAGGAGGATGCATAGATCTATAAAATAAAAGGATACCTTATAGGCACACTAAAATGAAGAAAATACAAAATAAATACCTGAGCCAAATGTAAGGGCATCCATGTTTTCCGTAGATGTGGCGTACACTTTCCCGGCTTTGACAAGTGCTCCTGCTTCACATTGTGCTTCTACATATGGAACACAAATCAGTTTCAGCAACTCCTTCGCCTCGGCAGCATGCTCTTTGGTGACACGAACCAATAAATAATTTCGCTGGCTTATGTATATTCCACGGGACAACAGCTTTCAGCTCACGTTGGTTTCCTTCTACGTGGGAATACACAGGAAAATTAGCTTCGGACTTCTAAAGACAATGCAGGCGACCGCGAACTCTTTAAACTGTACCAAGGTGTTGATGTAGCCCAAAAGGCAAAGACCCGGCGATTAAATGACTCGGTCACGAGTCATGCCAAATAATATGTAAGAAATCCAAAACATCTACAAAACATCTGCGAGCCCAAGTCGCTGATGCAACGAATGTATTTTTAAAAATTTAACACAAATACAATTTCTAAACTTATATTCCACGGGACAACAGCTTTCAGCTCACGTTGGTTTCCTTCTACGTGGGAATACACAGAAAAATTAGCTTCGGACTTCTAAAGACAATGCAGGCGATGTCTTACCTTGAGGAAACTGCCCAACCTCCCCTGAGTGGAAGTGTTATTTCTTGATTTGAGAATCTTTCTAGCACCCGTACGGATTCGATATTCACTAAACTGACGACCACCATAAAGAAACTTCACCAAACCATCCTCATCGGGTTCTGTCCATTTGAACTGAAAGAGGATAAACTAATATAAACACTGGTCGGTTTCATAAAACTTCACATCAATCTGGAGTAACAAACAACTGACCTGCAATCTCATAGTTCCAATTCTCCAGAATCGCATAATTTGTCCTATCAATGTTTTGTAGAATGGATTCAATGTCTTCGAATGTGTTGATCATATCAATGACTCGCTTAGGGCCAACTCCTTTGATGCTGTCACAGTAATCACATCCAAGGAGGATGCATAGATCTATAAAATAAAAGGATACCTTATAGGCACACTAAAATGAAGAAAATACAAAATAAATACCTGAGCCAAATGTAAGGGCATCCATGTTTTCCGTAGCTGTGGCGTACACCTTCCCGGCTTTGACTAGTGCTCCTGCTTCACATTGTGCGTCTACATATGGAACACCCATCAGTTTCAACAACTCCTTCGCCTCGGCAGCATGCTCTTTGGTGACACGAACCAATAAATAGCTTCGGTGGCTTTCCCCAAGGCCTTTTGAGCTTTCTCGCGACGTTCGGCACGTTTTGCCAACCCCCCTGGCCTTAGATTAGGTGGTTTGCCATCAAACACATAAACTGGTTTAATGCCATTTTCTAGCTTTACAAAATTCCTTATTTAGTTGTAATTTTCAGTAGCTGTAATAGATAAGGTGTCTTTCCCACAAAATTCTTGATTTCACCATCCTTTACAGCAAATGTTTTGACAGCCCACACGTGACTTGTTGTGACAAGGTAAGTCATTGGCCACGTTCCAAGCACTTTTTTAATTTTAGTTCTTTACAGGGTGTTCAAATTAAAAGATTATAAGTTTTAATGGTTTTTATTTAGAAAATGGAAATATTTTCTGATTTCTATGAAATTTTAATATGTGATAGCAAGCATTTTTCTAAGAATTTTGATATATATATTTAAGGTTTGATTCCTCATCCACTGTTAACCGGCACAAAACGGTTCTCTAATAAACTTAGCCCCAGGCGCCTGCCTGGTAGTTGTTGACATACAATTAGCAGAGCGACGAAGTCGCGTGAGCGTCTAAACCACTTCGGAAAGTGGAATTTAATAAATTAATCGCGCGAAGCGCTCCACTAACCCACTGTTGGATCCAAATTTAATTTGGAATAATTTAAGTTTTTTTTTTTTTTTGTTTATCACATTACAGTTATTTGATCTTGTTTTTAGCTATTAAGTAATAGTTCAAGGTAGAATTTCGAAGAAAAAGAAATTTTTTTTTTTTTATAGTATTAACTTCCTCGCAAAAATTTTTTTTTTATACTATTAACTTCCTCTCAAAAAATTGTTTGTTTTATGCTTTTTAGACCATTTTAGATTAATTAAAAAAAAAAATTTTTTAACGAATTTCCTATATTGGAAACCCGCCCCTTTATTTCTGTTGCAATATCTGGCTGTGATTTTGTTTTTATATATCGCTGCAATATTGATTGAATTAAATTTTGTATGCACTTGAGTTTTCTTTTCCGCATGTAGCAACTTAATTCTTGTTACATCCCCTCCAATTTCCTTCTGGAAAGTTTTGACGGACCTGTCATCCTGGTACAAAAAGTCGTTTGGTATAATACATTCTAGGTCACGATTACGATTTCAAAACATGTTACCACGGAAATCGTAATATCCCCCACTTTTGATATTTCTTAGCGAAACAGTATGTACATATTTACATAAAAGCTGCACATGTTACATAAAAATGAAACAACTCGTAAAATTATGCAACATTCTTTTATCGCAGAAATAGTGTCTTTATGCTACTAAAACTATGCAACATTTTGTTATTGCAAACATTTTTCATACCCATAACTATGTAAACTAAATTCTGTTCCACGTGCAAATAAATTAATATTCTAAGAGAAATCCCATAGGAAAAAATACATTTTTAAAAATCGATATCTCCTAAACTAGGCACAAACGAGAATTTTGGTACTTTATATTTTGTTCTTATATCATCGAGATCTACAAAACTGCGTTTTCAAAACATGTTACCACGGAAATCGTAATATCCCCCACCCACCAGTTTCAACAACTCCTTCGCCTCGGTAGCATGCTCTTTGGTGACACGGATCAATCGTCGATTGAACTTGTCTATGTCAGCCCCATCTCCAGCTTCGGTGGCCTTTTGAACCAGTAAGTTAGAATAAGATAGTCAAGCTAGTTTTAAGCTTTTTTTGCCTAGCAATAAGTTTAATGAATTATCAAATAAAAATGCATTTAAAAAAAAGTATAAATCTGCAAGTTATAAACACGTAACGAATTAGTGCCAATTTTCAAAAAGAAATTTGAATTATTGCCTGTAATAGTTTTTCGATTCTCGAATATAGCAATCCGATTTTCGGATCATCATCCTCAACCGAATCGAAATACAGAGTAAAGCCCCGGAATGAATTGGTTCATTTTACTGCTCAAAGAACTATATAGCGGGTTGTAAGAAAAGCATCTCCAACTAGCTCCTTCAGGCAGTGCGAACGTTTTCCAGCTGCTTCCAGTTGCATATACCAAGGTTGATTGAGGTCCGTATGCACTTGGACATGCCACTGAAAATGCTTCCTCTGCATCACTTCACTCTGAGGTAACTTCGAAGACTATCCATGAGAACGAAGAACAGGTTATTTAAAAGATGCCAATTAACTTTAGTCACAAATTAGCATTTGATTGGTTTTTGTACATTTTTAATGGCGATTTTTTCACAAAAAAAAGAAAAAAAATTATGTGGATTCAAGAGCCATAGTTCACTTGAAATTATGTCAAATTTGTGTACTGAAGAGCCTCCAATAGTTGATAGCAATTCACGTTGACTGCTAGTAATTTTAGTAAATTGTTAATCATTTACAAGAAAAGATCACTTAAAAAAAGAATTAAGAAATATAACACAATCAATTCCAAGCAATTTTTTATTTTTTTTATTTATTAAATTATTGCTAAAGGCAACGTAAATGAAGAACATTTCTAACAAATATGCAACAAACTCTGCTCTTCATCTTCTTTGACGTTGGCCACTAAACAATTTCAGAGCGCGAGACTCGCTATTTTGCTCCGCGGGTCTTAAAATTATTATAGCACCTTTAAGCTAACCTCATAAAAAGAAATATACAAGTATTGACTACAGAAATGACGCCAGACCATAGAAAACTCATAACTTGGTAAAAACTCCTTAGATTTTAGATAGCTGGACCACAAGCAGAAAAGCTGAGCAGATATCGAGCTCTTTAGACAGAAAAAAGTACTTCTTCGAACGTTTGGTGCTTTAAGGAAAGAGGGTTAATGGATATGATACAACCGCGAACTCTTTAAACTGTACCAAGGTGTTGATGTAGCCCAAAAGGCAAAGACCCGGCGATTAAATGACTCGGTCACGAGTCATGCCAAATAATATGTAAGAAATCCAAAACATCTACAAAACATCTGCGAGCCCAAGTCGCTGATGCAACGAATGTATTCTTAAAAATTTAACACAAATACAATTTCTAAACTTATATTCCACGGGACAACTCAGGAATTCAATTCAGCTCACGTTGGTTTCCTTTTACGTGGGAATACACAGGAAAATTAGCTTCGGACTTCTAAAGACAATGCAGGCGATGTCTTAACTTGAGGAAACTGCCCAACCTCCCCTGAGTGGAAGTGTTATTTCTTGATTTGAGAATCTTTCTAGCACCCGTACGGATTCGATATTCACTAAACTGACGACCACCATAAAGAAACTTCACCAAACCATCCTCATCGGGTTCTGTCCATTTGAACTGAAAGAGGATAAACTAATATAAACACTGGTCGGTTTCATAAAACTTCACATCAATCTGGAGTAACAAACAACTGACCTGCAATCTCATAGTTCCAATTCTCCAGAATCGCATAATTTGTCCTATCAATGTTTTGTAGAATGGATTCAATGTCTTCGAATGTGTTGATCATATCAATGACTCGCTTAGGGCCAACTCCTTTGTTGCTGTCACAGTAATCACATCCAAGGAGGATGCATAGATCTATAAAATAAAAGGATACCTTATAGGCACACTAAAATGAAGAAAATACAAAATAAATACCTGAGCCAAATGTAAGGGCATCCATGTTTTCCGTAGCTGTGGCGTACACCTTCCCGGCTTTGACTAGTGCTCCTGCTTCACATTGTGCGTCTACATATGGAACACTCATCAGTTTCAACAACTCCTTCGCCTCGGCAGCATGCTCTTTGGTGACACGAACCAATAAATAGCTTCGGTGGCTTTCCCCAAGGCCTTTTGAGCTTTCTCGCGACGTTCGGCACGTTTTGCCAACCCCCCTGGCCTTAGATTAGGTGGTTTGCCATCAAACACATAAACTGGTTTAATGCCATTCTCTAGCTTTACAAAATTCCTTATTTAGTTGTAATTTTCAGTAGCTGTAATAGATAAGGTGTCTTTCCCACAAAATTCTTGATTTCACCATCCTTTACAGCAAATGTTTTGACAGCCCACACGTGACTTGTTGTGACAAGGTAAGTCATTGGCCACGTTCCAAGCACTTTTTTAATTTTAGTTCTTTACAGGGTGTTCAAATTAAAAGATTATAAGTTTTAATGGTTTTTATTTAGAAAATGGAAATATTTTCTGATTTCTATGAAATTTTAATATGTGATAGCAAGCATTTTTCTAAGAATTTTGATATATATATTTAAGGTTTGATTCCTCATCCACTGTTAACCGGCACAAAACGGTTCTCTAATAAACTTAGCCCCAGGCGCCTGCCTGGTAGTTGTTGACATACAATTAGCAGAGCGACGAAGTCGCGTGAGCGTCTAAACCACTTCGGAAAGTGGAATTTAATAAATTAATCGCGCGAAGCGCTCCACTAACCCACTGTTGGATCCAAATTTAATTTGGAATAATTTAAGTTTTTTTTTTTTTTTGTTTATCACATTACAGTTATTTGATCTTGTTTTTAGCTATTAAGTAATAGTTCAAGGTAGAATTTCGAAGAAAAAGAAATTTTTTTTTTTTTTATAGTATTAACTTCCTCGCAAAAATTTTTTTTTTATACTATTAACTTCCTCTCAAAAAATTGTTTGTTTTATGCTTTTTAGACCATTTTAGATTAATTAAAAAAAAAAAATTTTTAACGAATTTCCTATATTGGAAACCCGCCCCTTTATTTCTGTTGCAATATCTGGCTGTGATTTTGTTTTTATATATCGCTGCAATATTGATTGAATTAAATTTTGTATGCACTTGAGTTTTCTTTTCCGCATGTAGCAACTTAATTCTTGTTACATCCCCTCCAATTTCCTTCTGGAAAGTTTTGACGGACCTGTCATCCTGGTACAAAAAGTCGTTTGGTATAATACATTCTAGGTCACGATTACGATTTCAAAACATGTTACCACGGAAATCGTAATATCCCCCACTTTTGATATTTCTTAGCGAAACAGTATGTACATATTTACATAAAAGCTGCACATGTTACATAAAAATGAAACAACTCGTAAAATTATGCAACATTCTTTTATCGCAGAAATAGTGTCTTTATGCTACTAAAACTATGCAACATTTTGTTATTGCAAACATTTTTCATACCCATAACTATGTAAACTAAATTCTGTTCCACGTGCAAATAAATTAATATTGTAATATACGAGCTACGGCTCGAGTAGATAAAACGATATTCTGTGAAATTTATTTCTTTATTTTCTAGTCTATAGAACAATTCAAGTTCACACTATACTATTCTTCGCAAATTCTTTTCTTACAAGGTCTCTTTCCTCTCAAATCACTTTATCTCCTTTCAATTACTTAATTCACAAATCCAAACTAATTACTCCTTCTTGTTAACTCTCAACTTTCAATTTATCACAAAATTACAACTTCGCCTATTATCACTTTTCTAATCTCTTCGCCACAGTTTAAAAATCACTGTCTTTCCTATTGATCGCCATCTGTCCTTATATAGCAGAAGTTTCAGATAGCCAGAAACTTCTAGCAAATTCTTCGACCACTGGAAATAATTCCAAGATGACAATCATTTCTTCCAGTTATAATTCTCTCTTTATCCGTGGCTTTGTCAGCTATTGCGAACCTCGAATGAAAGTACAGTTTGGAATGGGCTGTAGGAGCGTAGTTATTATTCTACATTATTGTTGCATACTTTTAGACGATGTTACACTGCCCCCCTCTTAGACTTGTTCGTCTCGAACAAGTGCGTCCTCACTTCGACCATTGTATCGACTCAGTCGGTCCACATGAACCACTTTCATTTTGGCCCTTGGTCCTCGCTGGATGCGGTAGACAACATCGTTGATGCGGGTTACTATTCTGTATGGACCCTCCCAGTTCCGCTGCAATTTAGGTGATTTCCCCTTTTGGCGATGGGGATTATACAGCCACACTAGATCTCCTTCCTGGAATCCTGACGTTGTTGCCTTGGCATCATACCTGGTCTTCATGCGGTCGCTCGTTATCTTAATCTGGCTTCTGGTCCTTTGGTGTATGTCCCTAAGCCTTTCCCTAAGGTTCGCCACGTACTCTTCTTCATTTCTGGGCTCATTGGTAGGAGATCCAAATTTCACCTCACTGGGTAAACGAGCTATTCCACCAAATAAGGTTTCGAACGACGTATGTCGATTAGTGCTATGTACGGCACTTCTATAGGCCATCAAAAACAAGGGAATCTGCCGGTCCCAATCCCGTTGGTAGTCACCTACGACCTTCGAGAGATGTTCGTCCAAAGTCCTATTGAAACGCTCCACCATACCGTCCGACTGTGGATGAAGCGGGGTTGTCCTTGTCTTTTTGATTCCGAGTAGTTGACACATCTCTTGGAAGATTCTTGACTCGAAGTTCCGCCCTTGGTCAGAATGCAATTCCAAGGGCACACCGAATCTGCTAACCCAATTGCAGACGATCTGCTCCGCCACGGTTCTGGCTTCCTGGTTAGGGATCGGAAACGCTTCCGGCCACTTACTGAAGTAGTCCATCACTACGAGTATATACCGATTACCATTGTCGGTTTCCGGAAAGGGCCCTGCGATGTCAATGGCGATTCGTTCGAAAGGTGCTCCCACGTTGTATTGGTGCATCTTACCTCGAGTTTTGATTCTCGGACCCTTGCTAGCTGCACACACGTCGCATTTTCTGCACCAGTCTTCGATATCTTCCTTCGCTTTTAACCAATAAAAACGTTCTCGTACCTTTTCTAGCGTCTTATTCACTCCCAAGTGGCCTCCGGTCGCCCCGCCATGCATTTCCTGTAACACCTCCTTGACCCTCGTCCGCGGTACCACAAGCTGCATTACAAACGACTTTCCGTCGGAGGATTCCCATTTTCTTCTCAGAACACCTTCTTGGACATGGAGGGAGTCCCACTGCGCAAAATATGCCTTTAAGGTCGGGCTTCTGTGAGAGATGTCCTGATGATCCGGTTTCTCCATGTTCTCCTTCCAGGCCAGAATCGGCTCGATATCCGGGTCGTCCTTCTGAGCGTTCCGGATCTCATCTACGCTCCAGCCGGCGATAGGTTCGGCTCTCATTCTTTGGATGGAAACCAGCTCCCGTTCTTCCTGACGCGCACAATGTTTACAATCCGTTCTGCATGGTCTCCGGGACAGTGCATCCGCATTAGAGTGGAGTTTTCCTTTACGATGCTGTATTTCGTAGTCGTAGATTTGCAGCCTTTCGATCCATCTTGCGACCTGACCCTCAGGACTCTTGAACTGTAATAGCCATTTTAAGGCTGCATGGTCTGTGCGAAGAACGAACTTCCTCCCGTAGAGGTATTTGTGAAAATGCTTCGTAGCCAAGATCAAAGCTAGAAGTTCTCTCCTTGTCACGCAGTAGTTCCTTTCTGGCTTAGAGAGCACCTTGCTGAAGTACGCAACCACCTTCTCTTGGCCGTCATGCACCTGGGAGAGTACGGCTCCTACCCCGACATTACTAGCGTCTGCATCCACAACGAACGTTTCCCCGGGAGTGGGGTAAGCCAGTATCGGGGCATCGCATAGCCGTTGTTTAAGTGCCTTGAAGCTCTTCTCGCACTCAATTGACCATTTGAATTGTTTTCCCTTTTCGTCAACTGTTGCAGGTTCTTTGCGATCCCGGCAAAATCCTTCACGAACCGTCTGTAGTAGGTGGCTAGGCCCAGGAAGCTCCTTAGTTGGTGTTTGTCTTTGGGGACTGGCCAGTTTTTCACCGCTTCGACCTTCTCCGGATCGGTTCTCACTCCTTTCGCTGAAATTATGTGTCCCAGGTACTTGACTTCCGCTCTAAACAGGGCGCACTTCTTGGGGTTGAGCTTCAGGTGGGCACTTCGAAGCCTTTGAAACACATCCCTTAGATTGTCTCGGTGTTGCGCAAACGTTTTTCCTACGACGATGACATCATCCAAGTATACCAAACAGGTTTTCCATGTTAACCCTTGCAGGACACATTCCATCAATCGCTCGAAAGTCGCCGGAGCATTGCACAGCCCGAATGGCATTACCGTGAATTGCCATAGCCCATTTCCTGCGGTGAAGGCGGTTTTCTCCCGGTCTTCTGGATGGATCTGTACCTGCCAGTAGCCACTCTTCAAGTCGAGAGTGGAAAACCATCGGGCTCCTGATAGTGTGTCTAGCGTGTCGTCAATCCGTGGCAGAGGGTAGCTGTCTTTCTTGGTGACGTAATTGAGCTGCCGATAGTCCACGCAGAACCGCGTGCTGCCATCTTTCTTCTTAACCAGTACAACCGGTGATGCCCACGGACTTTTGGAACTTTCAATCAGACCTTCTTTCTCATTGCCGACACCATCTCTGCAACTTCTGTCTGCTTTGCCAATGGAAGGCGCCTAGCAGGCTGACGAATTGGTCTAGTATCACCAGTGTCTATTCGATGTTGTACCAGGTGTGTTCGGCCGTATTCACCGTCCTGTGAGGCAAATACATCAGCGTACTCATTGATAAGATTCTCTGCCATAGTTCGCTGCTCCTGATTCAGCTCACTGGACTGGAGAATCGTCTCTCTCGTTTCCGCTGTCCAAGGTGATGGGAGAGGTTTTTGGAGCATCACGTTCAGATATTGTTGCGACGGCGGTAATCGGCGTGCATTTTCCAGTCACCTCCCCTCGCCTTAGTTTGACAGTGTGTGGTCTTGCGTTCAAAACTCTTACTGGAACCATGGTGTTCTTTGGTTCGACTAACGTCTTTCCCACGATGTAGTCTTCAGAATTCTTCTCTGGGTCTGGTTCTACTATGTAGAATCGGTGGCTCCCAAGATCACCTTCCAGCTTCGTCCAAATGATTGTCTCTGAAGACGGCGGCAAAACTTCGTCTTTGCTGATGACTGTCCTGAGAGTTACGGCATTCTCATTTCCGTACACCATCGGAATCTCCACATTTCGATACCTCAGTACTTGCATCCCGATGTCCAAGATTACTTCATTTGCTTTCATGAAGTCTACTCCGATGATGCACTCGTCGCATATATCTGCCACCAGAAACGCATGGGAGAACGTCAGTCCTGCCAGAGTAATCGTAAGACGAACTTCTCCAAATACCTTCGCCATTTCCCCTGTTGCAGTCTTCAGGCAGTAGCTGTTGGTGTTGTGCAGCCAAGAGCTTTTGACGATATCTCTTCTTACAATAGAGGCAGTGGCACCTGTGTCGATGGTGGCTACGCACTTCTTCTCGTTGATTAGTGCCTCCACTGTCAGGCTCTTGTTACCCCGTTTGGTTTGCGAAACTTGAATGGTGGTCCTGGGGGCCTCGATTCCAGTAACCAACTTCTGCCCCGCGAAGTTGGTCCTTACGCATCTTCCGACTGCTGGTTTTGGGAAGTCTGACCGACAGGATGCTTCCTCTCTGCTTCTCCTACTTCCGCAATGTGAACAATTTCCTCGTCTAGGTGCACTTCTGCACTGCCGTTGTAGGTGTCCGGTTTGGTTGCAATTCCAGCAACGGATTTGACTTCCGCGAGCTCTGTCTTCATCCATGACGGCTGTTCTCTGGCATGAGCATTCCACGACGGACATTTCCCTGACACGGTGTATTCCCTGGTATGCTTGGTCCGCAGCCTTCATTGACAAAGCGAATGCCAATGCCTCGGGGAGTGTTCGCTTTCCAGCCATCCTTACAGCCATTTGCAGTTGTCTGTCCTCCATGGCCTGAATAAAAGCTTCCACCGCCATTTCGTTGATAAGCTCCTCACCGGCTTTAGGGTATGAAAGATGGGCTAGTCGCTCTATATCCGCTTGCAACTGTTGGAGCGTTTCCCCCCTTTTCTGGACTCGACTACGCAGCTGAACCCTGTACACCTGCTGCATGTGTTCATCCCCAAACCGCATCTCGATAGCCTGAACCAGAGAGTCGTAGTTCTGCTGTTTATCTTCCGGGATGGTCTGCAAGAGCTCCGCAGCTGGACCCCTCAGTGCAAGTGTGAGTGCAATGGACTTCTCTTCATCGTCCCAGCTATTGGTCATTGCGGCCGCTTCGAATTGCCTTTTATAAATTGGCCATGATGTTTGACCATCGAAGATAGGAGGCTGCATCTCCTTTCTTCTCAGACCGTCAGTGGAATATTCCCGTGCTTTCTGTCTCTTCACGTTGCTGAGCTCCTTAGCAAGATTTTCGATTTGCTTCCCTACTATCTCGAATTGCGTATCCACTTTTTCAAACTGAGTCTCCATTTTCCCGATCTGAGTTTCATGTTTCTCAAAGTTTTCATCGAATCTAGTTTCGACTTTTCCGAGTTGCGTCTCGACCTTCTCGATTTTCTCTTCAATCACTTCGAATTTGGATTCCAAGTTCCTGTTTTGCTCATCAAGTTTACTTTCCAGAGCATCTAGAGAATTCTTTTGTTCGTCCATTGCTTTCTTTTGTTCGTCCAGCTTAAGTTCTATAGAATTCTTTTGGTCATCGAGCTTATGACTTTGAACTTCTATTGCTTTCTTTTGTTCGTCCATGACTAACTTAAGTTGCAGGAGCAGACTTGTTATACCCGGGTCGGCTACTGTACTTGCTGGTTCCTCTTCCACGTCAAACTCTATGTCATGCGGATTTTCACCTTCCTGCGTTACTGCTTCTTCCAGACGAATCAGTAGGGCATCTTTTCCCCCAGTTGTGTCGAGGTTTCGCTTACTGAGTTCTGCCTTTAGTTGAGTTATAGTTAGTTTTCCCAATTTGCGACCCATTTTGCGCAACTAATTAACTCAACACAGAAATCGTTTTTTTTTTTTTTTTTGCTTGTGCAATTTCACACCACGGAAATAGTTATTCACAGAATAAGTTTTATCCCACTTCTGACACCAATGTAATATGCGAGCTACGGCTCGAGTAGATAAAACGATATTCTGTGAAATTTATTTCTTTATTTTCTAGTCTATAGAACAATTCAAGTTCACACTATACTATTCTTCGCAAATTCTTTTCTTACAAGGTCTCTTTCCTCTCAAATCACTTTATCTCCTTTCAATTACTTAATTCACAAATCCAAACTAATTACTCCTTCTTGTTAACTCTCAACTTTCAATTTATCACAAAATTACAACTTCGCCTATTATCACTTTTCTAATCTCTTCGCCACAGTTTAAAAATCACTGTCTTTCCTATTGATCGCCATCTGTCCTTATATAGCAGAAGTTTCAGATAGCCAGAAACTTCTAGCAAATTCTTCGACCACTGGAAATAATTCCAAGATGACAATCATTTCTTCCAGTTATAATTCTCTCTTTATCCGTGGCTTTGTCAGCTATTGCGAACCTCGAATGAAAGTACAGTTTGGAATGGGCTGTAGGAGCGTAGTTATTATTCTACATTATTGTTGCATACTTTTAGACGATGTTACAATATTCTAAGAGAAATCCCATAGGAAAAAATACATTTTTAAAAATCGATATCTCCTAAACTAGGCACAAACGAGAATTTTGGTACTTTATATTTTGTTCTTATATCATCGAGATCTACAAAACTGCGTTTTCAAAACATGTTACCACGGAAATCGTAATATCCCCCACCCACCAGTTTCAACAACTCCTTCGCCTCGGTAGCATGCTCTTTGGTGACACGGATCAATCGTCGATTGAACTTGTCTATGTCAGCCCCATCTCCAGCTTCGGTGGCCTTTTGAACCAGTAAGTTAGAATAAGATAGTTAAGCTAGTTTTAAGCTTTTTTTGCCTAGCAATAAGTTTAATGAATTATCAAATAAAAATGCATTTAAAAAAAAGTATAAATCTGCAAGTTATAAACACGTAACGAATTAGTGCCAATTTTCAAAAAGAAATTTGAATTATTGCCTGTAATAAAGTTTTTCGATTCTCGAATATAGCAATCCGATTTTCGGATCATCATCCTCAACCGAATCGAAATACAGAGTAAAGCCCCGGAATGAATTGGTTCATTTTACTGCTCAAAGAACTATATAGCGGGTTGTAAGAAAAGCATCTCCAACTAGCTCCTTCAGGCAGTGCGAACGTTTTCCAGCTGCTTTCAGTTGCATATACCAAGGTTGATTGAGGTCCGTATGCACTTGGACATGCCACTGAAAATGCTTCCTCTGCATCACTTCACTCTGAGGTAACTTCGAAGACTATCCATGAGAACGAAGAACAGGTTATTTAAAAGATGCCAATTGATAAACTTTAGTCACAAATTAGCATTTGATTGGTTTTTGTACATTTTTACTATTGTTAATGGCGATTTTTTCACAAAAAAAAGAAAAAAAATTATGTGGATTCAAGAGCCATAGTTCACTTGAAATTATGTCAAATTTGTGTACTGAAGAGCCTCCAATAGTTGATAGCAATTCACGTTGACTGCTAGTAATTTTAGTAAATTGTTAATCATTTACAAGAAAAGATCACTTAAAAAAAGAATTAAGAAATATAACACAATCAATTCCAAGCAATTTTTTATTTTTTTTATTTATTAAATTATTGCTAAAGGCAACGTAAATGAAGAACATTTCTAACAAATATGCAACAAACTCTGCTCTTCATCTTCTTTGACGTTGGCCACTAAACAATTTCAGAGCGCGAGACTCGCTATTTTGCTCCGCGGGTCTTAAAATTATTATAGCACCTTTAAGCTAACCTCATAAAAAGAAATATACAAGTATTGACTACAGAAATGACGCCAGACCATAGAAAACTCATAACTTGGTAAAAACTCCTTAGATTTTAGATAGCTGGACCACAAGCAGAAAAGCTGAGCAGATATCGAGCTCTTTAGACAGAAAAAAGTACTTCTTCGAACGTTTGGTGCTTTAAGGAAAGAGGGTTAATGGATATGATACAACCGCGAACTCTTTAAACTGTACCAAGGTGTTGATGTAGCCCAAAAGGCAAAGACCCGGCGATTAAATGACTCGGTCACGAGTCATGCCAAATAATATGTAAGAAATCCAAAACATCTACAAAACATCTGCGAGCCCAAGTCGCTGATGCAACGAATGTATTCTTAAAAATTTAACACAAATACAATTTCTAAACTTATATTCCACGGGACAACTCAGGAATTCAATTCAGCTCACGTTGGTTTCCTTTTACGTGGGAATACACAGGAAAATTAGCTTCGGACTTCTAAAGACAATGCAGGCGATGTCTTAACTTGAGGAAACTGCCCAACCTCCCCTGAGTGGAAGTGTTATTTCTTGATTTGAGAATCTTTCTAGCACCCGTACGGATTCGATATTCACTAAACTGACGACCACCATAAAGAAACTTCACCAAACCATCCTCATCGGGTTCTGTCCATTTGAACTGAAAGAGGATAAACTAATATAAACACTGGTCGGTTTCATAAAACTTCACATCAATCTGGAGTAACAAACAACTGACCTGCAATCTCATAGTTCCAATTCTCCAGAATCGCACAATTTGTCCTATCAATGTTTTGTAGAATGGATTCAATGTCTTCGAATGTGTTGATCATATCAATGACTCGCTTAGGGCCAACTCCTTTGATGCTGTCACAGTAATCACATCCAAGGAGGATGCATAGATCTATAAAATAAAAGGATACCTTATAGGCACACTAAAATGAAGAAAATACAAAATAAATACCTGAGCCAAATGTAAGGGCATCCATGTTTTCCGTAGATGTGGCGTACACTTTCCCGGCTTTGACAAGTGCTCCTGCTTCACATTGTGCTTCTACATATGGAACACAAATCAGTTTCAGCAACTCCTTCGCCTCGGCAGCATGCTCTTTGGTGACACGAACCAATAAATAATTTCGCTGGCTTATGTATATTCCACGGGACAACAGCTTTCAGCTCACGTTGGTTTCCTTCTACGTGGGAATACACAGGAAAATTAGCTTCGGACTTCTAAAGACAATGCAGGCGACCGCGAACTCTTTAAACTGTACCAAGGTGTTGATGTAGCCCAAAAGGCAAAGACCCGGCGATTAAATGACTCGGTCACGAGTCATGCCAAATAATATGTAAGAAATCCAAAACATCTACAAAACATCTGCGAGCCCAAGTCGCTGATGCAACGAATGTATTTTTAAAAATTTAACACAAATACAATTTCTAAACTTATATTCCACGGGACAACAGCTTTTAGCTCACGTTGGTTTCCTTCTACGTGGGAATACACAGAAAAAATAGCTTCGGACTTCTAAAGACAATGCAGGCGATGTCTTACCTTGAGGAAACTGCCCAACCTCCCCTGAGTGGAAGTGTTATTTCTTGATTTGAGAATCTTTCTAGCACCCGTACGGATTCGATATTCACTAAACTGACGACCACCATAAAGAAACTTCACCAAACCATCCTCATCGGGTTCTGTCCATTTGAACTGAAAGAGGATAAACTAATATAAACACTGGTCGGTTTCATAAAACTTCACATCAATCTGGAGTAACAAACAACTGACCTGCAATCTCATAGTTCCAATTCTCCTGAATCGCATAAGTTGTCCTATCAATGTTTTGTAGAATGGATTCAATGTCTTCGAATGTGTTGATCATATCAATGACTCGCTTAGGGCCAACTCCTTTGATGCTGTCACAGTAATCACATCCAAGGAGGATGCATAGATCTATAAAATAAAAGGATACCTTATAGGCACACTAAAATGAAGAAAATACAAAATAAATACCTGAGCCAAATGTAAGGGCATCCATGTTTCCGTAGCTGTGGCGTACACTTTCCCGGCTTTGACTAGTGCTCCTGCTTCACATTGTGCTTCTACATATGGAACACAAATCAGTTTCAACAACTCCTTCGCCTCGGCAGCATGCTCTTTGGTGACACGAACCAATAAATAGTTTCGGTGGCTTTCTCCAAGGCCTTTTGAGCTTCCTCGCGACGTTCGGCACGTTTTGCCAACCCCCCTGGCCTTAGATTAGGTGGTTTGCCATCAAACACATAAACTGGTTTAATGCCATTCTCTAGCATTACAAAATTCCTTATTTAGTTGTAATTTTCAGTAGCTGTAATAGATACGATGTCTTTCCCACAAAATTCTTGATTTCACCATCCTTTACAGCAAATGTTTTGACAGCCCACACGTGACTTGTTGTGACAAGGTAAGTCATTGGCCACGTTCCAAGCACTTTTTTAATTTTAGTTCTTTACAGGGTGTTCAAATTAAAAGATTATAAGTTTTAATGGTTTTTATTTAGAAAATGGAAATATTTTCCGATTTCTATGAAATTTTAATATGTGATAGCAAGCATTTTTCTAAGAATTTTGATATATATATTTAAGGTTTGATTCCTCATCCACTGTTAATCGGCACAAAACGGTTCTCTAATAAACTTAGCCCCAGGCGCCTGCCTGGCAGTTGTTGACATACAATTAGCAGAGCGACGAAGTCGCGTGAGCGTCTAAACCACTTCGGAAAGATGAATTTAATAAATTAATCGCGCGAAGCGCTCCACTAACCCACTGTTGGATCCAAATTTAATTTGAAATATTTTAATTTTTTTTTTTTTTTTGTTTATCACATTACAGTTATTTGATCTTGTTTTTAGCTATTAAGTAATAGTTCAAGGTAGAATTTCGAAGAAAAAGAAATTCTTTTTTTTTATAGTATTAACTTCCTCGCAAAAAATTTTTTTTATACTATTAACTTCCTCTCAAAAAATTGTTTGTTTTATGCTTTTTAGACCATTTTAGATTAATTAAAAAAAAAAATTTTTACGAATTTCCTATATTGGAAACCCGCCCCTTTATTTCTGTTGCAATATCTGGCTGTGATTTTGTTTTTATATATCGCTGCAATATTGATTGAATTAAATTTTGTATGCACTTGAGTTTTCTTTTCCGCATGTAGCAACTTAATTCTTGTTACATCCCCTCCAATTTCCTTCTGGAAAGTTTTGACGGACCTGTCATCCTGGTACAAAAAGTCGTTTGGTATAATACATTCTAGGTCACGATTACGATTTCAAAACATGTTACCACGGGAATCGTAATATCCCCCACTTTTGATATTTCTTAGCGAAACAGTATGTACATATTTACATAAAAGCTGCACATGTTACATAAAAATGAAACAACTCGTAAAATTATGCAACATTCTTTTATCGCAGAAATAGTGTCTTTATGCTACTAAAACTATGCAATATTTTGTTATTGCAAACATTTTTCATACCCATAACTATGTAAACTAAATTCTGTTCCACGTGCAAATAAATTAATATTCTAAGAGAAATCCCATAGGAAAAAATACATTTTTAAAAATCGATATCTCCTAAACTAGGCACAAACGAGAATTTTGGTACTTTATATTTTGTTCTTATATCATCGAGATCTACAAAACTGCGTTTTCAAAAGATGTTACCACGGAAATCGTAATATCCCCCACCCACCAGTTTCAACAACTCCTTCGCCTCGGTAGCATGCTCTTTGGTGACACGGATCAATCGTCGACTGAACTTGTCTATGTCAGCCCCATCTCCAGCTTCGGTGGCCTTTTGAACCAGTAAGTTAGAATAAGATAGTTAAGCTAGTTTTAAGCTTTTTTTGCCTAGCAATAAGTTTAATGAATTATCAAATAAAAATGCATTTAAAAAAAAGTATAAATCCGCAAGTTATAAACACGTAACGAATTAGTGCCAATTTTCAAAAAGAAATTTGAATTATTGCCTGTAATAAAGTTTTTCGATTCTCGAATATAGCAATCCGATTTTCGGATCATCATCCTCAACCGAATCGAAATACAGAGTAAAGCCCCGGAATGAATTGGTTCATTTTACTGCTCAAAGAACTATATAGCGGGTTGTAAGAAAAGCATCTCCAACTAGCTCCTTCAGGCAGTGCGAACGTTTTCCAGCTGCTTCCAGTTGCATACACCAAGGTTGATTGAGGTCCGTATGCACTTGGACATGCCACTGAAAATGCTTCCTCTGCATCACTTCACTCTGAGGTAACTTCGAAGACTATCCATGAGAACGAAGAACAGGTTATTTAAAAGATGCCAATTGATAAACTTTAGTCACAAATTAGCATTTGATTGGTTTTTGTACATTTTTACTATTGTTAATGGCGATTTTTTCACAAAAAAAAGAAAAAAAATTATGTGGATTCAAGAGCCATAGTTCACTTGAAATTATGTCAAATTTGTGTACTGAAGAGCCTCCAATAGTTGATAGCAATTCACGTTGACTGCTAGTAATTTTAGTAAATTGTTAATCATTTACAAGAAAAGATCACTTAAAAAAAGAATTAAGAAATATAACACAATCAATTCCAAGCAATTTTTTATTTTTTTTATTTATTAAATTATTGCTAAAGGCAACGTAAATGAAGAACATTTCTAACAAATATGCAACAAACTCTGCTCTTCATCTTCTTTGACGTTGGTCACTAACAATTTCAGAGCGCGAGACTCGCTATTTTGCTCCGCGGGTCTTAAAATTATTATAGCACCTTTAAGCTAACCTCATAAAAAGAAATATACAAGTATTGACTACAGAAATGACGCCAGACCATAGAAAACTCATAACTTGGTAAAAACTCCTTAGATTTTAGATAGCTGGACCACAAGCAGAAAAGCTGAGCAGATATCGAGCTCTTTAGACAGAAAAAAGTACTTCTTCGAACGTTTGGTGCTTTAAGGAAAGAGGGTTAATGGATATGATACAACCGCGAACTCTTTAAACTGTACCAAGGTGTTGATGTAGCTCAAAAGGCAAAGACCCGGCGATTAAATGACTCGGTCACGAGTCATGAAAATAATATGTAAGAAATCCAAAACATCTACAAAACATCTGCGAGCCCAAGTCGCTGATGCAACGAATGTATTTTTAAAAATTTAACACAAATACAATTTCTAAACTTATATTCCACGGGACAACAGCTTTCAGCTCACGTTGCTTTCCTTCTACGTGGGAATACACAGGAAAATTAGCTTCGGACTTCTAAAGACAATGCAGGCGATGTCTTACATTGAGGAAACTGCCCAACCTCCCCTGAGTGGAAGTGTTATTTCTTGATTTGAGAATCTTTCTAGCACCCGTACGGATTCGATATTCACTAAACTGACGACCACCATAAAGAAACTTCACCAAACCATCCTCATCGGGTTCTGTCCATTTGAACTGAAAGAGGATAAACTAATATAAACACTGGTCGGTTTCATAAAACTTCACATCAATCTGGAGTAACAAACAACTGACCTGCAATCTCATAGTTCCAATTCTCCAGAATCGCATAAGTTGTCCTATCAATGTTTTGTAGAATGGATTCAATGTCTTCGAATGTGTTGATCATATCAATGACTCGCTTAGGGCCAACTCCTTTGATGCTGTCACAGTAATCACATCCAAGGAGGATGCATAGATCTATAAAATAAAAGGATACCTTATAGGCTCACTAAAATGAAGAAAATACAAAATAAATACCTGAGCCAAATGTAAGGGCATCCATGTTTCCGTAGCTGTGGCGTACACTTTCCCGGCTTTGACTAGTGCTCCTGCTTCACATTGTGCTTCTACATATGGAACACAAATCAGTTTCAACAACTCCTTCGCCTCGGCAGCATGCTCTTTGGTGACACGAACCAATAAATAGCTTCGGTGGCTTTCTCCAAGGCCTTTTGAGCTTCCTCGCGACGTTCGGCACGTTTTGCCAACCCCCCTGGCCTTAGATTAGGTGGTTTGCCATCAAACACATAAACTGGTTTAATGCCATTCTCTAGCATTACAAAATTCCTTATTTAGTTGTAATTTTCAGTAGCTGTAATAGATACGATGTCTTTCCCACAAAATTCTTGATTTCACCATCCTTTACAGCAAATGTTTTGACAGCCCACACGTGACTTGTTGTGACAAGGTAAGTCATTGGCCACGTTCCAAGCACTTTTTTAATTTTAGTTCTTTACAGGGTGTTCAAATTAAAAGATTATAAGTTTTAATGGTTTTTATTTAGAAAATGGAAATATTTTCCGATTTCTATGAAATTTTAATATGTGATAGCAAGCATTTTTCTAAGAATTTTGATATATATATTTAAGGTTTGATTCCTCATCCACTGTTAATCGGCACAAAACGGTTCTCTAATAAACTTAGCCCCAGGCGCCTGCCTGGCAGTTGTTGACATACAATTAGCAGAGCGACGAAGTCGCGTGAGCGTCTAAACCACTTCGGAAAGATGAATTTAATAAATTAATCGCGCGAAGCGCTCCACTAACCCACTGTTGGATCCAAATTTAATTTGAAATATTTTAATTTTTTTTTTTTTTGTTTATCACATTACAGTTATTTGATCTTGTTTTTAGCTATTAAGTAATAGTTCAAGGTAGAATTTCGAAGAAAAAGAAATTCTTTTTTTTTTATAGTATTAACTTCCTCGCAAAAAATTTTTTTTATACTATTAACTTCCTCTCAAAAAATTGTTTGTTTTATGCTTTTTAGACCATTTTAGATTAATTAAAAAAAAAAATTTTTACGAATTTCCTATATTGGAAACCCGCCCCTTTATTTCTGTTGCAATATCTGGCTGTGATTTTGTTTTTATATATCGCTGCAATATTGATTGAATTAAATTTTGTATGCACTTGAGTTTTCTTTTCCGCATGTAGCAACTTAATTCTTGTTACATCCCCTCCAATTTCCTTCTGGAAAGTTTTGACGGACCTGTCATCCTGGTACAAAAAGTCGTTTGGTATAATACATTCTAGGTCACGATTACGATTTCAAAACATGTTACCACGGAAATCGTAATATCCCCCACTTTTGATATTTCTTAGCGAAACAGTATGTACATATTTACATAAAAGCTGCACATGTTACATAAAAATGAAACAACTCGTAAAATTATGCAACATTCTTTTATCGCAGAAATAGTGTCTTTATGCTACTAAAACTATGCAACATTTTGTTATTGCAAACATTTTTCATACCCATAACTATGTAAACTAAATTCTGTTCCACGTGCAAATAAATTAATATTCTAAGAGAAATCCCATAGGAAAAAATACATTTTTAAAAATCGATATCTCCTAAACTAGGCACAAACGAGAATTTTGGTACTTTATATTTTGTTCTTATATCATCGAGATCTACAAAACTGCGTTTTCAAAAGATGTTACCACGGAAATCGTAATATCCCCCACCCACCAGTTTCAACAACTCCTTCGCCTCGGTAGCATGCTCTTTGGTGACACGGATCAATCGTCGACTGAACTTGTCTATGTCAGCCCCATCTCCAGCTTCGGTGGCCTTTTGAACCAGTAAGTTAGAATAAGATAGTTAAGCTAGTTTTAAGCTTTTTTTGCCTAGCAATAAGTTTAATGAATTATCAAATAAAAATGCATTTAAAAAAAAGTATAAATCTGCAAGTTATAAACACGTAACGAATTAGTGCCAATTTTCAAAAAGAAATTTGAATTATTGCCTGTAATAAAGTTTTTCGATTCTCGAATATAGCAATCCGATTTTCGGATCATCATCCTCAACCGAATCGAAATACAGAGTAAAGCCCCGGAATGAATTGGTTCATTTTACTGCTCAAAGAACTATATAGCGGGTTGTAAGAAAAGCATCTCCAACTAGCTCCTTCAGGCAGTGCGAACGTTTTCCAGCTGCTTCCAGTTGCATACACCAAGGTTGATTGAGGTCCGTATGCACTTGGACATGCCACTGAAAATGCTTCCTCTGCATCACTTCACTCTGAGGTAACTTCGAAGACTATCCATGAGAACGAAGAACAGGTTATTTAAAAGATGCCAATTGATAAACTTTAGTCACAAATTAGCATTTGATTGGTTTTTGTACATTTTTACTATTGTTAATGGCGATTTTTTCACAAAAAAAAGAAAAAAAATTATGTGGATTCAAGAGCCATAGTTCACTTGAAATTATGTCAAATTTGTGTACTGAAGAGCCTCCAATAGTTGATAGCAATTCACGTTGACTGCTAGTAATTTTAGTAAATTGTTAATCATTTACAAGAAAAGATCACTTAAAAAAAGAATTAAGAAATATAACACAATCAATTCCAAGCAATTTTTTATTTTTTTTATTTATTAAATTATTGCTAAAGGCAACGTAAATGAAGAACATTTCTAACAAATATGCAACAAACTCTGCTCTTCATCTTCTTTGACGTTGGTCACTAACAATTTCAGAGCGCGAGACTCGCTATTTTGCTCCGCGGGTCTTAAAATTATTATAGCACCTTTAAGCTAACCTCATAAAAAGAAATATACAAGTATTGACTACAGAAATGACGCCAGACCATAGAAAACTCATAACTTGGTAAAAACTCCTTAGATTTTAGATAGCTGGACCACAAGCAGAAAAGCTGAGCAGATATCGAGCTCTTTAGACAGAAAAAAGTACTTCTTCGAACGTTTGGTGCTTTAAGGAAAGAGGGTTAATGGATATGATACAACCGCGAACTCTTTAAACTGTACCAAGGTGTTGATGTAGCTCAAAAGGCAAAGACCCGGCGATTAAATGACTCGGTCACGAGTCATGCCAAATAATATGTAAGAAATCCAAAACATCTACAAAACATCTGCGAGCCCAAGTCGCTGATGCAACGAATGTATTTTTAAAAATTTAACACAAATACAATTTCTAAACTTATATTCCACGGGACAACAGCTTTCAGCTCACGTTGGTTTCCTTCTACGTGGGAATACACAGGAAAATTAGCTTCGGACTTCTAAAGACAATGCAGGCGATGTCTTACATTGAGGAAACTGCCCAACCTCCCCTGAGTGGAAGTGTTATTTCTTGATTTGAGAATCTTTCTAGCACCCGTACGGATTCGATATTCACTAAACTGACGACCACCATAAAGAAACTTCACCAAACCATCCTCATCGGGTTCTGTCCATTTGAACTGAAAGAGGATAAACTAATATAAACACTGGTCGGTTTCATAAAACTTCACATCAATCTGGAGTAACAAACAACTGACCTGCAATCTCATAGTTCCAATTCTCCTGAATCGCATAAGTTGTCCTATCAATGTTTTGTAGAATGGATTCAATGTCTGTTGATCATATCAATGACTCGCTTAGGGCCAACTCCTTTGATGCTGTCACAGTAATCACATCCAAGGAGGATGCATAGATCTATAAAATAAAAGGATACCTTATAGGCACACTAAAATGAAGAAAATACAAAATAAATACCTGAGCCAAATGTAAGGGCATCCATGTTTCCGTAGCTGTGGCGTACACTTTCCCGGCTTTGACTAGTGCTCCTGCTTCACATTGTGCTTCTACATATGGAACACAAATCAGTTTCAACAACTCCTTCGCCTCGGCAGCATGCTCTTTGGTGACACGAACCAATAAATAGCTTCGGTGGCTTTCTCCAAGGCCTTTTGAGCTTCCTCGCGACGTTCGGCACGTTTTGCCAACCCCCCTGGCCTTAGATTAGGTGGTTTGCCATCAAACACATAAACTGGTTTAATGCCATTCTCTAGCATTACAAAATTCCTTATTTAGTTGTAATTTTCAGTAGCTGTAATAGATACGATGTCTTTCCCACAAAATTCTTGATTTCACCATCCTTTACAGCAAATGTTTTGACAGCCCACACGTGACTTGTTGTGACAAGGTAAGTCATTGGCCACGTTCCAAGCACTTTTTTAATTTTAGTTCTTTACAGGGTGTTCAAATTAAAAGATTATAAGTTTTAATGGTTTTTATTTAGAAAATGGAAATATTTTCCGATTTCTATGAAATTTTAATATGTGATAGCAAGCATTTTTCTAAGAATTTTGATATATATATTTAAGGTTTGATTCCTCATCCACTGTTAACCGGCACAAAACGGTTCTCTAATAAACTTAGCCCCAGGCGCCTGCCTGGCAGTTGTTGACATACAATTAGCAGAGCGACGAAGTCGCGTGAGCGTCTAAACCACTTCGGAAAGATGAATTTAATAAATTAATCGCGCGAAGCGCTCCACTAACCCACTGTTGGATCCAAATTTAATTTGAAATATTTTAATTTTTTTTTTTTTTTGTTTATCACATTACAGTTATTTGATCTTGTTTTTAGCTATTAAGTAATAGTTCAAGGTAGAATTTCGAAGAAAAAGAAATTATTTTTTTTTTATAGTATTAACTTCCTCGCAAACAATTTTTTTTATACTATTAACTTCCTCTCAAAAAATTGTTTGTTTTATGCTTTTTAGACCATTTTAGATTAATTAAAAAAAAAAATTTTTACGAATTTCCTATATTGGAAACCCGCCCCTTTATTTCTGTTGCAATATCTGGCTGTGATTTTGTTTTTATATATCGCTGCAATATTGATTGAATTAAATTTTGTATGCACTTGAGTTTTCTTTTCCGCATGTAGCAACTTAATTCTTGTTACATCCCCTCCAATTTCCTTCTGGAAAGTTTTGACGGACCTGTCATCCTGGTACAAAAAGTCGTTTGGTATAATACACTCTAGGTCACGATTACGATTTCAAAACATGTTACCACGGAAATCGTAATATCCCCCACTTTTGATATTTCTTAGCGAAACAGTATGTACATATTTACATAAAAGCTGCACATGTTACATAAAAATGAAACAACTCGTAAAATTATGCAACATTCTTTTATCGCAGAAATAGTGTCTTTATGCTACTAAAACTATGCAACATTTTGTTATTGCAAACATTTTTCATACCCATAACTATGTAAACTAAATTCTGTTCCACGTGCAAATAAATTAATATTCTAAGAGAAATCCCATAGGAAAAAATACATTTTTAAAAATCGATATCTCCTAAACTAGGCACAAACGAGAATTTTGGTACTTTATATTTTGTTCTTATATCATCGAGATCTACAAAACTGCGTTTTCAAAAGATGTTACCACGGAAATCGTAATATCCCCCACCCACCAGTTTCAACAACTCCTTCGCCACGGTAGCATGCTCTTTGGTGACACGGATCAATCATCGACTGAACTTGTCTATGTCAGCCCCATCTCCAGCTTCGGTGGCCTTTTGAACCAGTAAGTTAGAATAAGATAGTTAAGCTAGTTTTAAGCTTTTTTTGCCTAGCAATAAGTTTAATGAATTATCAAATAAAAATGCATTTAAAAAAAAGTATAAATCCGCAAGTTATAAACACGTAACGAATTAGTGCCAATTTTCAAAAAGAAATTTGAATTATTGCCTGTAATAAAGTTTTTCGATTCTCGAATATAGCAATCCGATTTTCGGATCATCATCCTCAACCGAATCGAAATACAGAGTAAAGCCCCGGAATGAATTGGTTCATTTTACTGCTCAAAGAACTATATAGCGGGTTGTAAGAAAAGCATCTCCAACTAGCTCCTTCAGGCAGTGCGAACGTTTTCCAGCTGCTTCCAGTTGCATACACCAAGGTTGATTGAGGTCCGTATGCACTTGGACATGCCACTGAAAATGCTTCCTCTGCATCACTTCACTCTGAGGTAACTTCGAAGACTATCCATGAGAACGAAGAACAGGTTATTTAAAAGATGCCAATTGATAAACTTTAGTCACAAATTAGCATTTGATTGGTTTTTGTACATTTTTACTATTGTTAATGGCGATTTTTTCACAAAAAAAAGAAAAAAAATTATGTGGATTCAAGAGCCATAGTTCACTTGAAATTATGTCAAATTTGTGTACTGAAGAGCCTCCAATAGTTGATAGCAATTCACGTTGACTGCTAGTAATTTTAGTAAATTGTTAATCATTTACAAGAAAAGATCACTTAAAAAAAGAATTAAGAAATATAACACAATCAATTCCAAGCAATTTTTATTTTTTTTATTTATTAAATTATTGCTAAAGGCAACGTAAATGAAGAACGTTTCTAACAAATATGCAACAAACTCTGCTCTTCATCTTCTTTGACGTTGGTCACTAACAATTTCAGAGCGCGAGACTCGCTATTTTGCTCCGCGGGTCTTAAAATTATTATAGCACCTTTAAGCTAACCTCATAAAAAGAAATATACAAGTATTGACTACAGAAATGACGCCAGACCATAGAAAACTCATAACTTGGTAAAAACTCCTTAGATTTTAGATAGCTGGACCACAAGCAGAAAAGCTGAGCAGATATCGAGCTCTTTAGACAGAAAAAAGTACTTCTTCGAACGTTTGGTGCTTTAAGGAAAGAGGGTTAATGGATATGATACAACCGCGAACTCTTTAAACTGTACCAAGGTGTTGATGTAGCTCAAAAGGCAAAGACCCGGCGATTAAATGACTCGGTCACGAGTCATGCCAAATAATATGTAAGAAATCCAAAACATCTACAAAACATCTGCGAGCCCAAGTCGCTGATGCAACGAATGTATTTTTAAAAATTTAACACAAATACAATTTCTAAACTTATATTCCACGGGACAACAGCTTTCAGCTCACGTTGGTTTCCTTCTACGTGGGAATACACAGGAAAATTAGCTTCGGACTTCTAAAGACAATGCAGGCGATGTCTTACATTGAGGAAACTGCCCAACCTCCCCTGAGTGGAAGTGTTATTTCTTGATTTGAGAATCTTTCTAGCACCCGTACGGATTCGATATTCACTAAACTGACGACCACCATAAAGAAACTTCACCAAACCATCCTCATCGGGTTCTGTCCATTTGAACTGAAAGAGGATAAACTAATATAAACACTGGTCGGTTTCATAAAACTTCACATCAATCTGGAGTAACAAACAACTGACCTGCAATCTTATAGTTCCAATTCTCCAGAATCGCATAAGTTGTCCTATCAATGTTTTGTAGAATGGATTCAATGTCTTCGAATGTGTTGATCATATCAATGACTCGCTTAGGGCCAACTCCTTTGATGCTGTCACAGTAATCACATCCAAGGAGGATGCATAGATCTATAAAATAAAAGGATACCTTATAGGCACACTAAAATGAAGAAAATACAAAATAAATACCTGAGCCAAATGTAAGGGCATCCATGTTTCCGTAGCTGTGGCGTACACTTTCCCGGCTTTGACTAGTGCTCCTGCTTCACGTTGTGCTTCTACATATGGAACACAAATCAGTTTCAACAACTCCTTCGCCTCGGCAGCATGCTCTTTGGTGACACGAACCAATAAATAGCTTCGGTGGCTTTCTCCAAGGCCTTTTGAGCTTCCTCGCGACGTTCGGCACGTTTTGCCAACCCCCCTGGCCTTAGATTAGGTGGTTTGCCATCAAACACATAAACTGGTTTAATGCCATTCTCTAGCATTACAAAATTCCTTATTTAGTTGTAATTTTCAGTAGCTGTAATAGATACGATGTCTTTCCCACAAAATTCTTGATTTCACCATCCTTTACAGCAAATGTTTTGACAGCCCACACGTGACTTGTTGTGACAAGGTAAGTCATTGGCCACGTTCCAAGCACTTTTTTAATTTTAGTTCTTTACAGGGTGTTCAAATTAAAAGATTATAAGTTTTAATGGTTTTTATTTAGAAAATGGAAATATTTTCCGATTTCTATGAAATTTTAATATGTGATAGCAAGCATTTTTCTAAGAATTTTGATATATATATTTAAGGTTTGATTCCTCATCCACTGTTAACCGGCACAAAACGGTTCTCTAATAAACTTAGCCCCAGGCGCCTGCCTGGCAGTTGTTGACATACAATTAGCAGAGCGACGAAGTTGCGTGAGCGTCTAAACCACTTCGGAAAGATGAATTTAATAAATTAATCGCGCGAAGCGCTCCACTAACCCACTGTTGGATCCAAATTTAATTTGAAATATTTTAATTTTTTTTTTTTTTTTGTTTATCACATTACAGTTATTTGATCTTGTTTTTAGCTATTAAGTAATAGTTCAAGGTAGAATTTCGAAGAAAAAGAAATTCTTTTTTTTTTATAGTATTAACTTCCTCGCAAAATTTTTTTTTATACTATTAACTTCCTCTCAAAAAATTGTTTGTTTTATGCTTTTTAGACCATTTTAGATTAATTAAAAAAAAAAATTTTTACGAATTTCCTATATTGGAAACCCGCCCCTTTATTTCTGTTGCAATATCTGGCTGTGATTTTGTTTTTATATATCGCTGCAATATTGATTGAATTAAATTTTGTATGCACTTGAGTTTTCTTTTCCGCATGTAGCAACTTAATTCTTGTTACATCCCCTCCAATTTCCTTCTGGAAAGTTTTGACGGACCTGTCATCCTGGTACAAAAAGTCGTTTGGTATAATACATTCTAGGTCACGATTACGATTTCAAAACATGTTACCACGGAAATCGTAATATCCCCCACTTTTGATATTTCTTAGCGAAACAGTATGTACATATTTACATAAAAGCTGCACATGTTACATAAAAATGAAACAACTCGTAAAATTATGCAACATTCTTTTATCGCAGAAATAGTGTCTTTATGCTACTAAAACTATGCAACATTTTGTTATTGCAAACATTTTTCATACCCATAACTATGTAAACTAAATTCTGTTCCACGTGCAAATAAATTAATATTCTAAGAGAAATCCCATAGGAAAAAATACATTTTTAAAAATCGATATCTCCTAAACTAGGCACAAACGAGAATTTTGGTACTTTATATTTTGTTCTTATATCATCGAGATCTACAAAACTGCGTTTTCAAAAGATGTTACCACGGAAATCGTAATATCCCCCACCCACCAGTTTCAACAACTCCTTCGCCTCGGTAGCATGCTCTTTGGTGACACGGATCAATCGTCGACTGAACTTGTCTATGTCAGCCCCATCTCCAGCTTCGGTGGCCTTTTGAACCAGTAAGTTAGAATAAGATAGTTAAGCTAGTTTTAAGCTTTTTTTGCCTAGCAATAAGTTTAATGAATTATCAAATAAAAATGCATTTAAAAAAAAGTATAAATCTGCAAGTTATAAACACGTAACGAATTAGTGCCAATTTTCAAAAAGAAATTTGAATTATTGCCTGTAATAAAGTTTTTCGATTCTCGAATATAGCAATCCGATTTTCGGATCATCATCCTCAACCGAATCGAAATACAGAGTAAAGCCCCGGAATGAATTGGTTCATTTTACTGCTCAAAGAACTATATAGCGGGTTGTAAGAAAAGCATCTCCAACTAGCTCCTTCAGGCAGTGCGAACGTTTTCCAGCTGCTTCCAGTTGCATACACCAAGGTTGATTGAGGTCCGTATGCACTTGGACATGCCACTGAAAATGCTTCCTCTGCATCACTTCACTCTGAGGTAACTTCGAAGACTATCCATGAGAACGAAGAACAGGTTATTTAAAAGATGCCAATTGATAAACTTTAGTCACAAATTAGCATTTGATTGGTTTTTGTACATTTTTACTATTGTTAATGGCGATTTTTTCACAAAAAAAAGAAAAAAAATTATGTGGATTCAAGAGCCATAGTTCACTTGAAATTATGTCAAATTTGTGTACTGAAGAGCCTCCAATAGTTGATAGCAATTCACGTTGACTGCTAGTAATTTTAGTAAATTGTTAATCATTTACAAGAAAAGATCACTTAAAAAAAGAATTAAGAAATATAACACAATCAATTCCAAGCAATTTTTTATTTTTTTTATTTATTAAATTATTGCTAAAGGCAACGTAAATGAAGAACATTTCTAACAAATATGCAACAAACTCTGCTCTTCATCTTCTTTGACGTTGGTCACTAACAATTTCAGAGCGCGAGACTCGCTATTTTGCTCCGCGGGTCTTAAAATTATTATAGCACCTTTAAGCTAACCTCATAAAAAGAAATATACAAGTATTGACTACAGAAATGACGCCAGACCATAGAAAACTCATAACTTGGTAAAAACTCCTTAGATTTTAGATAGCTGGACCACAAGCAGAAAAGCTGAGCAGATATCGAGCTCTTTAGACAGAAAAAAGTACTTCTTCGAACGTTTGGTGCTTTAAGGAAAGAAGGTTAATGGATATGATACAACCGCGAACTCTTTAAACTGTACCAAGGTGTTGATGTAGCTCAAAAGGCAAAGACCCGGCGATTAAATGACTCGGTCACGAGTCATGCCAAATAATATGTAAGAAATCCAAAACATCTACAAAACATCTGCGAGCCCAAGTCGCTGATGCAACGAATGTATTTTTAAAAATTTAACACAAATACAATTTCTAAACTTATATTCCACGGGACAACAGCTTTCAGCTCACGTTGGTTTCCTTCTACGTGGGAATACACAGGAAAATTAGCTTCGGACTTCTAAAGACAATGCAGGCGATGTCTTACATTGAGGAAACTGCCCAACCTCCCCTGAGTGGAAGTGTTATTTCTTGATTTGAGAATCTTTCTAGCACCCGTACGGATTCGATATTCACTAAACTGACGACCACCATAAAGAAACTTCACCAAACCATCCTCATCGGGTTCTGTCCATTTGAACTGAAAGAGGATAAACTAATATAAACACTGGTCGGTTTCATAAAACTTCACATCAATCTGGAGTAACAAACAACTGACCTGCAATCTCATAGTTCCAATTCTCCAGAATCGCATAAGTTGTCCTATCAATGTTTTGTAGAATGGATTCAATGTCTTCGAATGTGTTGATCATATCAATGACTCGCTTAGGGCCAACTCCTTTGATGCTGTCACAGTAATCACATCCAAGGAGGATGCATAGATCTATAAAATAAAAGGATACCTTATAGGCACACTAAAATGAAGAAAATACAAAATAAATACCTGAGCCAAATGTAAGGGCATCCATGTTTCCGTAGCTGTGGCGTACACCTTCCCGGCTTTGACTAGTGCTCCTGCTTCACATTGTGCTTCTACATATGGAACACAAATCAGTTTCAACAACTCCTTCGCCTCGGCAGCATGCTCTTTGGTGACACGAACCAATAAATAGCTTCGGTGGCTTTCTCCAAGGCCTTTTGAGCTTCCTCGCGACGTTCGGCACGTTTTGCCAACCCCCCTGGCCTTAGATTAGGTGGTTTGCCATCAAACACATAAACTGGTTTAATGCCATTCTCTAGCATTATAAAATTCCTTATTTAGTTGTAATTTTCAGTAGCTGTAATAGATACGATGTCTTTCCCACAAAATTCTTGATTTCACCATCCTTTACAGCAAATGTTTTGACAGCCCACACGTGACTTGTTGTGACAAGGTAAGTCATTGGCCACGTTCCAAGCACTTTTTTAATTTTAGTTCTTTACAGTGTGTTCAAATTAAAAGATTATAAGTTTTAATGGTTTTTATTTAGAAAATGGAAATATTTTCCGATTTCTATGAAATTTTAATATGTGATAGCAAGCATTTTTCTAAGAATTTTGATATATATATTTAAGGTTTGATTCCTCATCCACTGTTAACCGGCACAAAACGGTTCTCTAATAAACTTAGCCCCAGGCGCCTGCCTGGCAGTTGTTGACATACAATTAGCAGACATACAATTGACATACAATTATAGTATTAACTTCCTCGCAAAAAATTTTTTTTATACTATTAACTTCCTCTCAAAAAATTGTTTGTTTTATGCTTTTTAGACCATTTTAGATTAATTAAAAAAAAAAATTTTTACGAATTTCCTATATTAGAAACCCGCCCCTTTATTTCTGTTGCAATATCTGGCTGTGATTTTGTTTTTATATATCGCTGCAATATTGATTGAATGAAATTTTGTATGCACTTGAGTTTTCTTTTCCGCATGTAGCAACTTAATTCTTGTTACATCCCCTCCAATTTCCTTCTGGAAAGTTTTGACGGACCTGTCATCCTGGTACAAAAAGTCGTTTGGTATAATACATTCTAGGTCACGATTACGATTTCAAAACATGTTACCACGGAAATCGTAATATCCCCCACTTTTGATATTTCTTAGCGAAACAGTATGTACATATTTACATAAAAGCTGCACATGTTACATAAAAATGAAACAACTCGTAAAATTATGCAACATTCTTTTATCGCAGAAATAGTGTCTTTATGCTACTAAAACTATGCAACATTTTGTTATTGCAAACATTTTTCATACCCATAACTATGTAAACTAAATTCTGTTCCACGTGCAAATAAATTAATATTCTAAGAGAAATCCCATAGGAAAAAATACATTTTTAAAAATCGATATCTCCTAAACTAGGCACAAACGAGAATTTTGGTACTTTATATTTTGTTCTTATATCATCGAGATCTACAAAACTGCGTTTTCAAAAGATGTTACCACGGAAATCGTAATATCCCCCACCCACCAGTTTCAACAACTCCTTCGCCTCGGTAGCATGCTCTTTGGTGACACGGATCAATCGTCGACTGAACTTGTCTATGTCAGCCCCATCTCCAGCTTCGGTGGCCTTTTGAACCAGTAAGTTAGAATAAGATAGTTAAGCTAGTTTTAAGCTTTTTTTGCCTAGCAATAAGTTTAATGAATTATCAAATAAAAATGCATTTAAAAAAAAGTATAAATCTGCAAGTTATAAACACGTAACGAATTAGTGCCAATTTTCAAAAAGAAATTTGAATTATTGCCTGTAATAAAGTTTTTCGATTCTCGAATATAGCAATCCGATTTTCGGATCATCATCCTCAACCGAATCGAAATACAGAGTAAAGCCCCGGAATGAATTGGTTCATTTTACTGCTCAAAGAACTATATAGCGGGTTGTAAGAAAAGCATCTCCAACTAGCTCCTTCAGGCAGTGCGAACGTTTTCCAGCTGCTTCCAGTTGCATACACCAAGGTTGATTGAGGTCCGTATGCACTTGGACATGCCACTGAAAATGCTTCCTCTGCATCACTTCACTCTGAGGTAACTTCGAAGACTATCCATGAGAACGAAGAACAGGTTATTTAAAAGATGCCAATTGATAAACTTTAGTCACAAATTAGCATTTGATTGGTTTTTGTACATTTTTACTATTGTTAATGGCGATTTTTTCACAAAAAAAAGAAAAAAAATTATGTGGATTCAAGAGCCATAGTTCACTTGAAATTATGTCAAATTTGTGTACTGAAGAGCCTCCAATAGTTGATAGCAATTCACGTTGACTGCTAGTAATTTTAGTAAATTGTTAATCATTTACAAGAAAAGATCACTTAAAAAAAGAATTAAGAAATATAACACAATCAATTCCAAGCAATTTTTTATTTTTTTTATTTATTAAATTATTGCTAAAGGCAACGTAAATGAAGAACATTTCTAACAAATATGCAACAAACTCTGCTCTTCATCTTCTTTGACGTTGGTCACTAACAATTTCAGAGCGCGAGACTCGCTATTTTGCTCCGCGGGTCTTAAAATTATTATAGCACCTTTAAGCTAACCTCATAAAAAGAAATATACAAGTATTGACTACAGAAATGACGCCAGACCATAGAAAACTCATAACTTGGTAAAAACTCCTTAGATTTTAGATAGCTGGACCACAAGCAGAAAAGCTGAGCAGATATCGAGCTCTTTAGACAGAAAAAAGTACTTCTTCGAACGTTTGGTGCTTTAAGGAAAGAAGGTTAATGGATATGATACAACCGCGAACTCTTTAAACTGTACCAAGGTGTTGATGTAGCTCAAAAGGCAAAGACCCGGCGATTAAATGACTCGGTCACGAGTCATGCCAAATAATATGTAAGAAATCCAAAACATCTACAAAACATCTGCGAGCCCAAGTCGCTGATGCAACGAATGTATTTTTAAAAATTTAACACAAATACAATTTCTAAACTTATATTCCACGGGACAACAGCTTTCAGCTCACGTTGGTTTCCTTCTACGTGGGAATACACAGGAAAATTAGCTTCGGACTTCTAAAGACAATGCAGGCGATGTCTTACATTGAGGAAACTGCCCAACCTCCCCTGAGTGGAAGTGTTATTTCTTGATTTGAGAATCTTTCTAGCACCCGTACGGATTCGATATTCACTAAACTGACGACCACCATAAAGAAACTTCACCAAACCATCCTCATCGGGTTCTGTCCATTTGAACTGAAAGAGGATAAACTAATATAAACACTGGTCGGTTTCATAAAACTTCACATCAATCTGGAGTAACAAACAACTGACCTGCAATCTCATAGTTCCAATTCTCCAGAATCGCATAAGTTGTCCTATCAATGTTTTGTAGAATGGATTCAATGTCTTCGAATGTGTTGATCATATCAATGACTCGCTTAGGGCCAACTCCTTTGATGCTGTCACAGTAATCACATCCAAGGAGGATGCATAGATCTATAAAATAAAAGGATACCTTATAGGCACACTAAAATGAAGAAAATACAAAATAAATACCTGAGCCAAATGTAAGGGCATCCATGTTTCCGTAGCTGTGGCGTACACCTTCCCGGCTTTGACTAGTGCTCCTGCTTCACATTGTGCTTCTACATATGGAACACAAATCAGTTTCAACAACTCCTTCGCCTCGGCAGCATGCTCTTTGGTGACACGAACCAATAAATAGCTTCGGTGGCTTTCTCCAAGGCCTTTTGAGCTTCCTCGCGACGTTCGGCACGTTTTGCCAACCCCCCTGGCCTTAGATTAGGTGGTTTGCCATCAAACACATAAACTGGTTTAATGCCATTCTCTAGCATTATAAAATTCCTTATTTAGTTGTAATTTTCAGTAGCTGTAATAGATACGATGTCTTTCCCACAAAATTCTTGATTTCACCATCCTTTACAGCAAATGTTTTGACAGCCCACACGTGACTTGTTGTGACAAGGTAAGTCATTGGCCACGTTCCAAGCACTTTTTTAATTTTAGTTCTTTACAGTGTGTTCAAATTAAAAGATTATAAGTTTTAATGGTTTTTATTTAGAAAATGGAAATATTTTCCGATTTCTATGAAATTTTAATATGTGATAGCAAGCATTTTTCTAAGAATTTTGATATATATATTTAAGGTTTGATTCCTCATCCACTGTTAACCGGCACAAAACGGTTCTCTAATAAACTTAGCCCCAGGCGCCTGCCTGGCAGTTGTTGACATACAATTAGCAGACATACAATTGACATACAATTATAGTATTAACTTCCTCGCAAAAAATTTTTTTTATACTATTAACTTCCTCTCAAAAAATTGTTTGTTTTATGCTTTTTAGACCATTTTAGATTAATTAAAAAAAAAAATTTTTACGAATTTCCTATATTAGAAACCCGCCCCTTTATTTCTGTTGCAATATCTGGCTGTGATTTTGTTTTTATATATCGCTGCAATATTGATTGAATGAAATTTTGTATGCACTTGAGTTTTCTTTTCCGCATGTAGCAACTTAATTCTTGTTACATCCCCTCCAATTTCCTTCTGGAAAGTTTTGACGGACCTGTCATCCTGGTACAAAAAGTCGTTTGGTATAATACATTCTAGGTCACGATTACGATTTCAAAACATGTTACCACGGAAATCGTAATATCCCCCACTTTGATATTTCTTAGCGAAACAGTATGTACATATTTACATAAAAGCTGCACATGTTACATAAAAATGAAACAACTCGTAAAATTATGCAACATTCTTTTATCGCAGAAATAGTGTCTTTATGCTACTAAAACTATGCAACATTTTGTTATTGCAAACATTTTTCATACCCATAACTATGTAAACTAAATTCTGTTCCACGTGCAAATAAATTAATATTCTAAGAGAAATCCCATAGGAAAAAATACATTTTTAAAAATCGATATCTCCTAAACTAGGCACAAACGAGAATTTTGGTACTTTATATTTTGTTCTTATATCATCGAGATCTACAAAACTGCGTTTTCAAAAGATGTTACCACGGAAATCGTAATATTCCCCACCCACCAGTTTCAACAACTCCTTCGCCTCGGTAGCATGCTCTTTGGTGACACGGATCAATCGTCGACTGAACTTGTCTATGTCAGCCCCATCTCCAGCTTCGGTGGCCTTTTGAACCAGTAAGTTAGAATAAGATAGTTAAGCTAGTTTTAAGCTTTTTTTGCCTAGCAATAAGTTTAATGAATTATCAAATAAAAATGCATTTAAAAAAAAGTATAAATCTGCAAGTTATAAACACGTAACGAATTAGTGCCAATTTTCAAAAAGAAATTTGAATTATTGCCTGTAATAAAGTTTTTCGATTCTCGAATATAGCAATCCGATTTTCGGATCATCATCCTCAACCGAATCGAAATACAGAGTAAAGCCCCGGAATGAATTGGTTCATTTTACTGCTCAAAGAACTATATAGCGGGTTGTAAGAAAAGCATCTCCAACTAGCTCCTTCAGGCAGTGCGAACGTTTTCCAGCTGCTTCCAGTTGCATACACCAAGGTTGATTGAGGTCCGTATGCACTTGGACATGCCACTGAAAATGCTTCCTCTGCATCACTTCACTCTGAGGTAACTTCGAAGACTATCCATGAGAACGAAGAACAGGTTATTTAAAAGATGCCAATTGATAAACTTTAGTCACAAATTAGCATTTGATTGGTTTTTGTACATTTTTACTATTGTTAATGGCGATTTTTTCACAAAAAAAAGAAAAAAAATTATGTGGATTCAAGAGCCATAGTTCACTTGAAATTATGTCAAATTTGTGTACTGAAGAGCCTCCAATAGTTGATAGCAATTCACGTTGACTGCTAGTAATTTTAGTAAATTGTTAATCATTTACAAGAAAAGATCACTTAAAAAAAGAATTAAGAAATATAACACAATCAATTCCAAGCAATTTTTATTTTTTTTATTTATTAAATTATTGCTAAAGGCAACGTAAATGAAGAACATTTCTAACAAATATGCAACAAACTCTGCTCTTCATCTTCTTTGACGTTGGTCACTAACAATTTCAGAGCGCGAGACTCGCTATTTTGCTCCGCGGGTCTTAAAATTATTATAGCACCTTTAAGCTAACCTCATAAAAAGAAATATACAAGTATTGACTACAGAAATGACGCCAGACCATAGAAAACTCATAACTTGGTAAAAACTCCTTAGATTTTAGATAGCTGGACCACAAGCAGAAAAGCTGAGCAGATATCGAGCTCTTTAGACAGAAAAAAGTACTTCTTCGAACGTTTGGTGCTTTAAGGAAAGAGGGTTAATGGATATGATACAACCGCGAACTCTTTAAACTGTACCAGTGTTGATGTAGCTCAAAAGGCAAAGACCCGGCGATTAAATGACTCGGTCACGAGTCATGCCAAATAATATGTAAGAAATCCAAAACATCTACAAAACATCTGCGAGCCCAAGTCGCTGATGCAACGAATGTATTTTTAAAAATTTAACACAAATACAATTTCTAAACTTATATTCCACGGGACAACAGCTTTCAGCTCACGTTGGTTTCCTTCTACGTGGGAATACACAGGAAAATTAGCTTCGGACTTCTAAAGACAATGCAGGCGATGTCTTACATTGAGGAAACTGCCCAACCTCCCCTGAGTGGAAGTGTTATTTCTTGATTTGAGAATCTTTCTAGCACCCGTACGGATTCGATATTCACTAAACTGACGACCACCATAAAGAAACTTCACCAAACCATCCTCATCGGGTCCTGTCCATTTGAACTGAAAGAGGATAAACTAATATAAACACTGGTCGGTTTCATAAAACTTCACATCAATCTGGAGTAACAAACAACTGACCTGCAATCTCATAGTTCCAATTCTCCAGAATCGCATAAGTTGTCCTATCAATGTTTTGTAGAATGGATTCAATGTCTTCGAATGTGTTGATCATATCAATGACTCGCTTAGGGCCAACTCCTTTGATGCTGTCACAGTAATCACATCCAAGGAGGATGCATAGATCTATAAAATAAAAGGATACCTTATAGGCACACTAAAATGAAGAAAATACAAAATAAATACCTGAGCCAAATGTAAGGGCATCCATGTTTCCGTAGCTGTGGCGTACACTTTCCCGGCTTTGACTAGTGCTCCTGCTTCACATTGTGCTTCTACATATGGAACACAAATCAGTTTCAACAACTCCTTCGCCTCGGCAGCATGCTCTTTGGTGACACGAACCAATAAATAGCTTCGGTGGCTTTCTCCAAGGCCTTTTGAGCTTCCTCGCGACGTTCGGCACCTTTTGCCAACCCCCCTGGCCTTAGATTAGGTGGTTTGCCATCAAACACATAAACTGGTTTAATGCCATTCTCTAGCATTACAAAATTCCTTATTTAGTTGTAATTTTCAGTAGCTGTAATAGATACGATGTCTTTCCTACAAAATTCTTGATTTCACCATCCTTTACAGCAAATGTTTTGACAGCCCACACGTGACTTGTTGTGACAAGGTAAGTCATTGGCCACGTTCCAAGCACTTTTTTAATTTTAGTTCTTTACAGGGTGTTCAAATTAAAAGATTATAAGTTTTAATGGTTTTTATTTAGAAAATGGAAATATTTTCCGATTTCTATGAAATTTTAATATGTGATAGCAAGCATTTTTCTAAGAATTTTGATATATATATTTAAGGTTTGATTCCTCATCCACTGTTAACCGGCACAAAACGGTTCTCTAATAAACTTAGCCCCAGGCGCCTGCCTGGCAGTTGTTGACATACAATTAGCAGAGCGACGAAGTCGCGTGAGCGTCTAAACCACTTCGGAAAGATGAATTTAATAAATTAATCGCGCGAAGCGCTCCACTAACCCACTGTTGGATCCAAATTTAATTTGAAATATTTTAATTTTTTTTTTTTTTTGTTTATCACATTACAGTTATTTGATCTTGTTTTTAGCTATTAAGTAATAGTTCAAGGTAGAATTTCGAAGAAAAAGAAATTCTTTTTTTTTTATAGTATTAACTTCCTCGCAAAAAATTTTTTTTATACTATTAACTTCCTCTCAAAAAATTGTTTGTTTTATGCTTTTTAGACCATTTTAGATTAATTAAAAAAAAAAATTTTTACGAATTTCCTATATTGGAAACCCGCCCCTTTATTTCTGTTGCAATATCTGGCTGTGATTTTGTTTTTATATATCGCTGCAATATTGATTGAATTAAATTTTGTATGCACTTGAGTTTTCTTTTCCGCATGTAGCAACTTAATTCTTGTTACATCCCCTCCAATTTCCTTCTGGAAAGTTTTGACGGACCTGTCATCCTGGTACAAAAAGTCGTTTGGTATAATACATTCTAGGTCACGATTACGATTTCAAAACATGTTACCACGGAAATCGTAATATCCCCCACTTTTGATATTTCTTAGCGAAACAGTATGTACATATTTACATAAAAGCTGCACATGTTACATAAAAATGAAACAACTCGTAAAATTATGCAACATTCTTTTATCGCAGAAATAGTGTCTTTATGCTACTAAAACTATGCAACATTTTGTTATTGCAAACATTTTTCATACCCATAACTATGTAAACTAAATTCTGTTCCACGTGCAAATAAATTAATATTCTAAGAGAAATCCCATAGGAAAAAATACATTTTTAAAAATCGATATCTCCTAAACTAGGCACAAACGAGAATTTTGGTACTTTATATTTTGTTCTTATATCATCGAGATCTACAAAACTGCGTTTTCAAAAGATGTTACCACGGAAATCGTAATATCCCCCACCCACCAGTTTCAACAACTCCTTCGCCTCGGTAGCATGCTCTTTGGTGACACGGATCAATCGTCGACTGAACTTGTCTATGTCAGCCCCATCTCCAGCTTCGGTGGCCTTTTGAACCAGTAAGTTAGAATAAGATAGTTAAGCTAGTTTTAAGCTTTTTTTGCCTAGCAATAAGTTTAATGAATTATCAAATAAAAATGCATTTAAAAAAAAGTATAAATCTGCAAGTTATAAACACGTAACGAATTAGTGCCAATTTTCAAAAAGAAATTTGAATTATTGCCTGTAATAAAGTTTTTCGATTCTCGAATATAGCAATCCGATTTTCGGATCATCATCCTCAACCGAATCGAAATACAGAGTAAAGCCCCGGAATGAATTGGTTCATTTTACTGCTCAAAGAACTATATAGCGGGTTGTAAGAAAAGCATCTCCAACTAGCTCCTTCAGGCAGTGCGAACGTTTTCCAGCTGCTTCCAGTTGCATACACCAAGGTTGATTGAGGTCCGTATGCACTTGGACATGCCACTGAAAATGCTTCCTCTGCATCACTTCACTCTGAGGTAACTTCGAAGACTATCCGTGAGAACGAAGAACAGGTTATTTAAAAGATGCCAATTGATAAACTTTAGTCACAAATTAGCATTTGATTGGTTTTTGTACATTTTTACTATTGTTAATGGCGATTTTTTCACAAAAAAAAGAAAAAAAAATATGTGGATTCAAGAGCCATAGTTCACTTGAAATTATGTCAAATTTGTGTACTGAAGAGCCTCCAATAGTTGATAGCAATTCACGTTGACTGCTAGTAATTTTAGTAAATTGTTAATCATTTACAAGAAAAGATCACTTAAAAAAAGAATTAAGAAATATAACACAATCAATTCCAAGCAATTTTTTATTTTTTTTATTTATTAAATTATTGCTAAAGGCAACGTAAATGAAGAACATTTCTAACAAATATGCAACAAACTCTGCTCTTCATCTTCTTTGACGTTGGTCACTAACAATTTCAGAGCGCGAGACTCGCTATTTTGCTCCGCGGGTCTTAAAATTATTATAGCACCTTTAAGCTAACCTCATAAAAAGAAATATACAAGTATTGACTACAGAAATGACGCCAGACCATAGAAAACTCATAACTTGGTAAAAACTCCTTAGATTTTAGATAGCTGGACCACAAGCAGAAAAGCTGAGCAGATATCGAGCTCTTTAGACAGAAAAAAGTACTTCTTCGAACGTTTGGTGCTTTAAGGAAAGAGGGTTAATGGATATGATACAACCGCGAACTCTTTAAACTGTACCAAGGTGTTGATGTAGCTCAAAAGGCAAAGACCCGGCGATTAAATGACTCGGTCACGAGTCATGCCAAATAATATGTAAGAAATCCAAAACATCTACAAAACATCTGCGAGCCCAAGTCGCTGATGCAACGAATGTATTTTTAAAAATTTAACACAAATACAATTTCTAAACTTATATTCCACGGGACAACAGCTTTCAGCTCACGTTGGTTTCCTTTTACGTGGGAATACACAGGAAAATTAGCTTCGGACTTCTAAAGACAATGCAGGCGATGTCTTACATTGAGGAAACTGCCCAACCTCCCCTGAGTGGAAGTGTTATTTCTTGATTTGAGAATCTTTCTAGCACCCGTACGGATTCGATATTCACTAAACTGACGACCACCATAAAGAAACTTCACCAAACCATCCTCATCGGGTTCTGTCCATTTGAACTGAAAGAGGATAAACTAATATAAACACTGGTCGGTTTCATAAAACTTCACATCAATCTGGAGTAACAAACAACTGACCTGCAATCTCATAGTTCCAATTCTCCAGAATCGCATAAGTTGTCCTATCAATGTTTTGTAGAATGGATTCAATGTCTTCGAATGTGTTGATCATATCAATGACTCGCTTAGGGCCAACTCCTTTGATGCTGTCACAGTAATCACATCCAAGGAGGATGCATAGATCTATAAAATAAAAGGATACCTTATAGGCACACTAAAATGAAGAAAATACAAAATAAATACCTGAGCCAAATGTAAGGGCATCCATGTTTCCGTAGCTGTGGCGTACACTTTCCCGGCTTTGACTAGTGCTCCTGCTTCACATTGTGCTTCTACATATGGAACACAAATCAGTTTCAACAACTCCTTCGTCTCGGCAGCATGCTCTTTGGTGACACGAACCAATAAATAGCTTCGGTGGCTTTCTCCAAGGCCTTTTGAGCTTCCTCGCGACGTTCGGCACGTTTTGCCAACCCCCCTGGCCTTAGATTAGGTGGTTTGCCATCAAACACATAAACTGGTTTAATGCCATTCTCTAGCATTACAAAATTCCTTATTTAGTTGTAATTTTCAGTAGCTGTAATAGATACGATGTCTTTCCCACAAAATTCTTGATTTCACCATCCTTTACAGCAAATGTTTTGACAGCCCACACGTGACTTGTTGTGACAAGGTAAGTCATTGGCCACGTTCCAAGCACTTTTTTAATTTTAGTTCTTTACAGGGTGTTCAAATTAAAAGATTATAAGTTTTAATGGTTTTTATTTAGAAAATGGAAATATTTTCCGATTTCTATGAAATTTTAATATGTGATAGCAAGCATTTTTCTAAGAATTTTGATATATATATTTAAGGTTTGATTCCTCATCCACTGTTAACCGGCACAAAACGGTTCTCTAATAAACTTAGCCCCAGGCGCCTGCCTGGCAGTTGTTGACATACAATTAGCAGAGCGACGAAGTCGCGTGAGCGTCTAAACCACTTCGGAAAGATGAATTTAATAAATTAATCGCGCGAAGCGCTCCACTAACCCACTGTTGGATCCAAATTTAATTTGAAATATTTTAATTTTTTTTTTTTTTTGTTTATCACATTACAGTTATTTGATCTTGTTTTTAGCTATTAAGCAATAGTTCAAGGTAGAATTTCGAAGAAAAAGAAATTCTTTTTTTTTATAGTATTAACTTCCTCGCAAAAAATTTTTTTTATACTATTAACTTCCTCTCAAAAAATTGTTTGTTTTATGCTTTTTAGACCATTTTAGATTAATTAAAAAAAAAAATTTTTACGAATTTCCTATATTGGAAACCCGCCCCTTTATTTCTGTTGCAATATCTGGCTGTGATTTTGTTTTTATATATCGCTGCAATATTGATTGAATTAAATTGTGTATGCACTTGAGTTTTCTTTTCCGCATGTAGCAACTTAATTCTTGTTACATCCCCTCCAATTTCCTTCTGGAAAGTTTTGACGGACCTGTCATCCTGGTACAAAAAGTCGTTTGGTATAATACATTCTAGGTCACGATTACGATTTCAAAACATGTTACCACGGAAATCGTAATATCCCCCACTTTTGATATTTCTTAGCGAAACAGTATGTACATATTTACATAAAAGCTGCACATGTTACATAAAAATGAAACAACTCGTAAAATTATGCAACATTCTTTTATCGCAGAAATAGTGTCTTTATGCTACTAAAACTATGCAACATTTTGTTATTGCAAACATTTTTCATACCCATAACTATGTAAACTAAATTCTGTTCCACGTGCAAATAAATTAATATTCTAAGAGAAATCCCATAGGAAAAAATACATTTTTAAAAATCGATATCTCCTAAACTAGGCACAAACGAGAATTTTGGTACTTTATATTTTGTTCTTATATCATCGAGATCTACAAAACTGCGTTTTCAAAAGATGTTACCACGGAAATCGTAATATCCCCCACCCACCAGTTTCAACAACTCCTTCGCCTCGGTAGCATGCTCTTTGGTGACACGGATCAATCGTCGACTGAACTTGTCTATGTCAGCCCCATCTCCAGCTTCGGTGGCCTTTTGAACCAGTAAGTTAGAATAAGATAGTTAAGCTAGTTTTAAGCTTTTTTTGCCTAGCAATAAGTTTAATGAATTATCAAATAAAAATGCATTTAAAAAAAAGTATAAATCTGCAAGTTATAAACACGTAACGAATTAGTGCCAATTTTCAAAAAGAAATTTGAATTATTGCCTGTAATAAAGTTTTTCGATTCTCGAATATAGCAATCCGATTTTCGGATCATCATCCTCAACCGAATCGAAATACAGAGTAAAGCCCCGGAATGAATTGGTTCATTTTACTGCTCAAAGAACTATATAGCGGGTTGTAAGAAAAGCATCTCCAACTAGCTCTTCAGGCAGTGCGAACGTTTTCCAGCTGCTTCCAGTTGCATACACCAAGGTTGATTGAGGTCCGTATGCACTTGGACATGCCACTGAAAATGCTTCCTCTGCATCACTTCACTCTGAGGTAACTTCGAAGACTATCCGTGAGAACGAAGAACAGGTTATTTAAAAGATGCCAATTGATAAACTTTAGTCACAAATTAGCATTTGATTGGTTTTTGTACATTTTTACTATTGTTAATGGCGATTTTTTCACAAAAAAAAGAAAAAAAAATATGTGGATTCAAGAGCCATAGTTCACTTGAAATTATGTCAAATTTGTGTACTGAAGAGCCTCCAATAGTTGATAGCAATTCACGTTGACTGCTAGTAATTTTAGTAAATTGTTAATCATTTACAAGAAAAGATCACTTAAAAAAAGAATTAAGAAATATAACACAATCAATTCAAGCAATATTTTTATTTTTTTTTATTTATTAAATTATTGCTAAAGGCAACGTAAATGAAGAACATTTCTAACAAATATGCAACAAACTCTGCTCTTCATCTTCTTTGACGTTGGTCACTAACAATTTCAGAGCGCGAGACTCGCTATTTTGCTCCGCGGGTCTTAAAATTATTATAGCACCTTTAAGCTAACCTCATAAAAAGAAATATACAAGTATTGACTACAGAAATGACGCCAGACCATAGAAAACTCATAACTTGGTAAAAACTCCTTAGATTTTAGATAGCTGGACCACAAGCAGAAAAGCTGAGCAGATATCGAGCTCTTTAGACAGAAAAAAGTACTTCTTCGAACGTTTGGTGCTTTAAGGAAAGAGGGTTAATGGATATGATACAACCGCGAACTCTTTAAACTGTACCAAGGTGTTGATGTAGCTCAAAAGGCAAAGACCCGGCGATTAAATGACTCGGTCACGAGTCATGCCAAATAATATGTAAGAAATCCAAAACATCTACAAAACATCTGCGAGCCCAAGTCGCTGATGCAACGAATGTATTTTTAAAATTTAACACAAATACAATTTCTAAACTTATATTCCACGGGACAACAGCTTTCAGCTCACGTTGGTTTCCTTTTACGTGGGAATACACAGGAAAATTAGCTTCGGACTTCTAAAGACAATGCAGGCGATGTCTTACATTGAGGAAACTGCCCAACCTCCCCTGAGTGGAAGTGTTATTTCTTGATTTGAGAATCTTTCTAGCACCCGTACGGATTCGATATTCACTAAACTGACGACCACCATAAAGAAACTTCACCAAACCATCCTCATCGGGTTCTGTCCATTTGAACTGAAAGAGGATAAACTAATATAAACACTGGTCGGTTTCATAAAACTTCACATCAATCTGGAGTAACAAACAACTGACCTGCAATCTCATAGTTCCAATTCTCCAGAATCGCATAAGTTGTCCTATCAATGTTTTGTAGAATGGAT